>JARHVA010001106.1:2055000-2107500 GCA_037957365.1 Torreya grandis | reverse complement strand
CAAAGGAAGAACATGAATGGTGTACTATAATTCTTCCCATTCAAAAATGGAAGATGAAGGATGCAACAATATAAAAATATATGAATCACATCTAAACATGAATTGTGGCATATGTATTACAAGATCATGCATAATAATTGGATGTAATGCCACATAAGTGAACTAATCAAAAGAAAGTCATGAAAAATTCAATGAAATAATGCTCATGGGAAGTGAAGCGTAGTGATTAATAATTAAACTCTCACTAGAACCAATAGAGTCCTCCAAATGGATAATATATGGTGGCTAACCATCCTACATAAGAACAAAGGTAGGTTATTCAAATAGACATCCCAAGTCTACCAGAAACTCATCCCATAGAGGTGGATTGAAAAAAAGAAGAGAAATGTCTATCAAGAATGTGCCATCATAAGAAACTATAGTAGGAGGAGAGAGTGCATCATCAGAATTAAAAACATCACTGACATGATAAGAAGGAGATTCATCACCCATGTGACCATCAGAATATAAATCTTCACTAATAAGAGGAGAAGTGTAATAGGAGGTGGAGTAAGAGAGGGTTTAGGGCTCAATATCATCCTCAAAAAAGTTTGTAATAGCATCCCAAGCTCCCTTTGGTGACATGACATCCATAATATTAATGTACAAGTTGTCTAAAACATTGAGGTGAATCAAGCGAAGAGCCTCATCTTGTATAGATGCAGTCCAAGTAATATCTTCCTCATCTATAAAGTTGGGAAGGTCACAAAGTACCATTCTCTAAAATACTTTCAACTAAAGGTGTATCTTCATTTTTATTTTCCATGTAGCATAATTTTAGGTGTTTAGGGGCTCCATCATCTAAATACAAGGAAGAAGTTGGGAAGAAAAAAGAATGATCCCCCCTAAAAGAACAACTCCTGATTCAAATAATGACAATGAAAAAATAAACCCCCAAAAATGTAAAATCCCCCCTAGAATTTAGAAATTTATAATTGAGTTAATTTTAAAATATAAATGATCCTAATGTATGGAGAATTTAAAAACATATAGTTTTGAAAAAAATAGAACTCAATTTTGAGTCATGGTTCAAAAGTTACAGCTTTTACAAGTTTCTTGTGATTAAAATGGGTCACATAAGTAAACATTACACAAAAATGAAATGCACTAAAGACAAAAAATGTTTTAACACTTCATGAATCTAGTTAAAATCTTTAAAAAAAATATCTAGTAATTTATTTGGTAGAAACCAAGCACATGTAAAAAATGAGTGAAAGCCAGCTTCAGGATGACTCTTTGTAAGATCCAAAAAAATTGGTTGAATAAGACCTATTATGACATCCAAAAATGTGGTACAAATTAATTTATATTGGTAATTCCTATTATAATCTAAAATTATACTTAAAATACTATCCACTCTAAGAATCAGATCTTATTTTACATATCATACAGACTCAAACCCTCAGAAAATCATACAACTATCCAGATGATGAAGTTAGATTGCTACAATAATTTTCAATCTATTAAAAATAGATGTATCATATACTTCAAATTTATTCTAACTAGTATGATAGGAAATATGGGACTGTTATCTAACCATACCATGTTTTAAATCTAAAAAATTAGATTTGTACTACCTATGATGAGAGAAAACTATACAAGTGGTAGATATATGTTAGCAAACCATCAAGCATGTTTTCCATTATAAGGGATTTATGACATGATATTTGGATATTCAAAAAAGTTATAGAGGACATAAAACTCATACTTATATGATCCTATGCTTTTATATTTGGATTTAGATGCATGCACAACCTGAAATCATAAAAAAATGCATAAATTACTTTATAAGATTTTAAAACAAACTTAAACATGGTTATAAAAAATAATTAAATAATAGTACAACCTAGGATTCATATGGCTTGTTTAATGGCCAAAAAAATATAGATCATAGATCCATATACAATACCTCTACTCTATTAAGGAGACAATTTACTATATGAATAAATCCTTGCAACAACAAACTTACAAATGGATGGTTGCAACACCTACTAATCTGATACCATGAAAGGAATGATGACTAGATCATTCCAAGCCACAAAGATATAGGTGATAATATAAAAACATCACATTAAAATCAAATTAGAAAAAAGGGAAATATCATATATCTCCATAACACTTCTATATTATTACAAATGAGAAGCCTTGCATATATAGGAAAGTAAAAACAAGGAGAAAATAATCCTAACCAATGTGGGATAAATCCACAATATAAAAAGACAAAAAACACCTAGTAAACTTAAACAACCTACTCTAACACTCACTATGCCTAAATGATTATCTTATAGTAGGAACCATATCATTTAGTTGACCTAGACAACCTATACACTTCAAAAAGCTAAAAAATTGATATATATCCTTCATTTTTAGTTATATTTATGTACCTATTTTCTATCCTTCTATACACTACTAGCCATAGAGAGATGCTATCATCGATGCTAGTATTCAGATCCCTTTTTAATGTCCAATACTCAAAGCTCATCCAAATTTCAAACTATTCAAAACCTATGGGTCAACGCATTTTTCATATTGAACCCTACCATGAGATATTTTGAAAAGGTGTCGTATAAATACAATCATAAGCCTTATCATTATTCATCTAGTAAATACCAAGAAAGCACCAAAGGCTCATTCAATCAATTTCACAACTGAGTTATTCTTAATAAAGTTAGCCCATATCAGCCCAGATCTGAAGACTCATACATATAATTCAATTAGTCAATCAACCAACATATTGTATTCAAATGCAACATTACATTATATAAAAATGGTTCAAATAACCATTTAATCTATAAGTTAGTTGTTCTAACAACTAAATATTAACAACTAACTTATCCCTGAATATACTCCTTACAAATCACTATGTGATTTATATTAAAAAATCACTAATAATAATATGTTCACATTATTATTTTCCTTAAAATTCCCTCTCTTAATGTTAACTCAAATACATCGATTTCAACTAATAATGCACCCATTACAAAAAAAATACAATTTTATTGAAATTTACCTTTCACAACTTAATTGAAGCTCACAATTTAAAAATGATTTGACTTTCAACTCTGGCGCTTGATTATTATGGACCCTAATATTATTAAAATGACTCTAACACTTTTGATAAGACTTTTACAAAAGTTAACTAACTTAAAAAATAATGGACTACTTATTTTGATAATAAATAAATAAATATATTAATTAAATGACTCACCAAACATTAACTCACTAACCCTAATAAATAACAAAAACTTAAAAAAATGAAACGTATTAAATAGAATTCTTAATTATAATATGGTGATAAACTAAACATAGACAAACTTAATAAATCTAAATGAAAATAATAAAACTGAAATACACTATTTTTTTTAAAAACAAATTCATAATCTAATCAAAAAATATAATAATAAAACCAAGCACAAAAATCATAATGACACCTAAGAACATAATATTAGATAAAAAACTAAAAAATAAACATGACTTCTGGATTATCAATTACCCAATACCAAAAATAAAACAATAAACTAAAACAACAAAATAACTAAATGAAATCAAACCTAAAAATAACCCTAATCATAATATTCCATTGTCAATGGAGATATTGATTGCAAGGTTGAGTGCAATTTGTTGGGGATAGCTCAAACAAGAAACCTAGAGGGAGATTCCACAACTAGAGGCAAGGAGACCCAAGTGTCATTGGTGGCTAAGGGAGATGTGGATTAGATGAATCATGATGGAATATTAAGTGCATAAAAGCTGTCATTCAAATATAAGTGTAGTCAAGTCTGTGAAAGCCATTGATGAGAGAGGATAGGTTTGGGAACTCACTAATGGAGAAGTGATCACTGTTTGGAATGATTACTCATTGAGCCATAGATCCAATACAAGTCGACATGTTGGAGGGTTACTAGATGCTACATTTTTAAATATACAGGAGGTTGAATAAGCCAAAGCTTAAAGTCAAATAAGGTGAAGCCAAATCACCATTTGAAGTAGAGAATAGAATAATTAGAGTATTGACTTGCATAAATTCATCATTTTTTTGATGAAAATTGCTCACATAATAAAAATCATCTCCTTTATTGTACAACCCTATGTAATAAATTATATATATATATATATATATATATATATAAATTTTATAGATATAGAGATACAAATATCTCCAAGAAAAGAAAGACTAATAGCTTATAGAGAAATAAAAATAGAAGTTTACATAAATATATATATATATATATATATATATATATATATATTTGATTTTTCAAATGCACATTTTGGATAACATGAATTAAATAAGCTACAAAAGGAATGGATAGGTTGGAAGTAGAGAGGAAAAATACATATGGGTGATGGAGCTAACAAATATGCATGTGGTCTTCACTGCAACTAGTTAGCAGAATGCAAGTAGGGGTAGATGGACTACAATGGCTTTTGCAAGTGGCCTACACTTGTAAAGATATTATGTGATCCATTTTGATGTACCAAACAAGTGAATGAATAGTACAAAGAGCTCCCATCAAGGTGCCTACTCTAATACCAAATAATGAAGTTAACCCATATCCGACCAAAGTTGAAAGCTTGTACACATAATCCAATCAATCAATGAACAAGTATATTTTATTCAAATACAACATTACATTATATAAAAATGGTTCAAATAAGCATTTAATCTGTAATAAATTAGTTTTTATAACTAAATATTAACAACTAACTTATCCTTGAATATACTCCTTACAAATCACTACATGATTTATATTAACAAATAAATAATAATAATATGTTTACAATATTATTTTCCTCAATAATTCTAACCTATTCATCCCTATTTATGTATCAGTCATAGGAGTAGTCATACAAAAGGTTTGAAATATCTAAAAAAATAACCCATGAGTGGTATTTGTCAAGTTACAAGATAAATCATTGCATATATCTACATATATCATATTACACCATTATTCACACACATTCCAACAAATAAGGGAGAACTACATAAGTTTGAGTCCCTCCTTGGATTATTGGCTATTTGCGTGATGCTCATTGACATATGGATCTTTGAGATCAATTAGACAATATGAGACCACTAACCCATTTTTGGAAAAAATCATTCTAAGGGTGAAGAGATAGGGTTTCATGAATAATAAGAGAGTGATAAATTATATTTAAGATATAAATACATCATTATAAAGGTAATAGGAAACCTAGAATAGTGAAGTTGGCCACATTGAGATTAAGTGGAAATTACACACATGATATTATCATTGCAACATAAAAATAACATCAATGATAATGTCCAAGGGTCGATGATAGTGTCTTTGGATCCAAAAATATCATTTTTATAATCTGATGATTGTGTTATAATATTAATTCTCCACACTTCTGCCTATGTCCAACCCAATCTACTTGCAAATAGTAAATATATATAACTATCATTTCTCTTTAACAATACAATAAATAAAATATCTTTCAAATTTTGTAGTTTCTATATTTAGCACATCTCAGTATTTTAATTAAAAATATTCATTTATTTGAGTTTTCAATTAATCATCCTAATATATAATGTTTACCATCTTTGTGTTTAAACTATATCTATATTCTTAACCCTACCCAAACTTTTAAATTTAGGCTTAAACACCAATCTAATAAAGTGGGTAAGGATAAGAGATTTGAACATCAAGGGTCTAGAGAACCTAACATAACAAGTATAGAACTTAGGATAAAAGGTTAAGTATACAAATCATCCCATACAAGCTAAATGCATGAAAATTAAAATGAACCCTACCTTCTCATAACATGTTCCCCATTCCCATAACATAAGCATTAGTATACTATGAGTATTGGGTACTTGCATGAGAACATAGTTGGTGCTAATGGTATATATGTAATTTCCCCTCTCCTTTTACTGGCCTACCACACTCTAATGTACCTAATCTCTATCATGAGGCAAAATTTGGAGTTTTATCTTCAACTATGATAGAGGGACATGAAAAATGATATGATCATGTCTTTTGGTGTGATTTTAAATTTTGAATTTTTTCATATCATTTTGATTTTACTTTGATATCTTGATTTCTTTTTTTTTGAATTTTTCTATTTTTCTCCTCCATATGGATTTGGAAAACCAATAATGAATGCTTAATATGACTAAACCAAAAGAGCTTACACCTAGTCACTAAATAAGAGAACCTAAGGACCAATAAGCTTAGAAACATTTATAATTAGACTTTATATAGGATTAAAATATTATATTTGATATAATTATTCCAAAAGTAAAATAAATAAATGTAATAATTGGGATTTTGAGAGATCCACAATAATTTAAGTGATACAAAGAAGAGATGTTAGTAGATGATCACATGAAGTGGTTTTTTTTCTTTATACCAACTAGGGAAAAAGGGATTAGAAGTATGATAATGTATGTCAAATTACATAAAAAGTGTGTGAAGGATATGATAAGCCTTAAAAGGGAATTTGATATGAGGGAAGATAGTAATGTCACATGGTAAACCATAAAAACTTATGATAGGTCTAACAAAAATAAATAAGAGCTAAAACAATTGAGATGGGAGAGGATAAAATCAATAGGGGAAGACAATAAAAAATAAGTTACCAAAGAGTCCAAAGTGAGTCAATTCATAAATCAAATCAAGAAGGATATACATAAAAAGTAAACATGTCAATGAATATGATAATAATCAATGGATGAATAAAACTAAGAGGTGCATTGAAAGTAAAGATTTAAAATAATCAAGAATAAATATAATGGCTGAATAAAACCAAGAGGGAAAAACTTAAAAGTAAAGATAAAAAATAATTTGAAAAAGAGCCAATGTCTAAAAAAACCTAAGAAGGAGATACAATACTAAAAAATTAAAGTATGTGAAAGTAAAGAACATGATACAAGAAATAAAAAGAGTGAAAAATAATGTAAATCTAAAGAGATTAATATAAAATTAGAAAATGCAACAAATTTGGAGTAAATTATATGACACAATCAATGATGGATCATAATTAATTCATAATGTGTGTGCACATGCCATCAAAACATCATAAATATCTTGTTGTAATTGGTATATCTACTCAATCATTGTCTCTTCTACTCTTTTATATATTTATACATGTAATTCCTTACTAATGTCTTCGATGGAAAAAGTAGCATGCACTAAAATAGGAGGAGGATGATCCATAAAATATGAATAAAATTAATGGGGAAAGAATATTATAGGTGTAGAGGTGGTTTTGGACATATGGAGGGATACCCCTCCTTCTTGGGGGTGTAATGTGAATGCTTTTGGGTAGCTAAGGGACATGCCTAAAAAACATATGGAATTTCTATTAGAGGGCTCTACATATATATATATATATATATATATATATATATATATATGTATATATATATAGAAAGGGTAGAACACTCATGCCAAAGACAAAACAACTCTCCATTTATAAGTATTTTACCTTATTTATAGTTAATATTATATTATATATATATATATATATATATATATATACATTTATAAGTATTTTACCTTATTTATAGTTAATATTATCTAATAATATATATATATATATATATATATATATATATATATATATATATATATATATATATTTGAACTATATAGATTATAAAAAGTGTAGTAATAATACATGAATATGGATGTAAAAGGAAGAATATGATTTGAACATTTGCACTTTCTATAAATATAAATGACCTAAGGGACTAATATATTTAGCATGTTTTTATTCTATGTAGGTCTAAGACTTAATGAATTTGACATGAAATATTTAAAAAAATATCAAGAGTCACTCATATTAGGAACTAAGTGTCTAGATGTGATTGGATGAATCTGTCAGTCTTTGGACACTAACAAATGGTGTGTGCATATGATGGTTTATGATTCTATCTTATGAAATTTTATCTCATTATTTTAGCACAAATAGTTGTGCCTACTTGAAATCCATCTTTGTGTTATATCAAGGGTTTGATGTGTGCACAAAATTTAGAACTATGTCTCCTTACCTTTGAAACCATGGGTCTGCTTTCAACACTAGGTCTAGGATTGAAAATGGGAAGAATGCTGGGTTGAGCTGAAATCAAACACTCCCTAATGAATCAATTAACACTACCAATATATCTAATACTTCAAAGAGGGAATTAAAATAACATGTAATTTCTCCATGTTAGGTGTATACATGTAATATTTCTCATATAATGAATGCAACTTGTAATCTATATTTCAACACTTGGAAAATGATAAACTTAGCTGGTTGAGGTGCTTTAGACTCTAGTATGACTTGATCCTTATGATTTATTATTGAATTAGAAAGCATAGGGTAGTCCATTTTAAAGTGAAAGTGTTAGAATAACTTTATTAATAATTATATATGATCCAATAGGCTTATAACTATTTGTTTATTTATATGGTACTCTTATGGGTACTTTATAACACCATCAACATGTGAAACGCGTCCAAAGTTTATTCGCTCACAGGAAGAAGGAAACACATCCTATTCTGCATGAAGGATTAATTCTGATAATTGAAGGCTATTGCAAGAATAAGGCCATGGTTACGAACCCTTATTTGGGGAAAAACAAGGATTCACGGAGTAATAAGAGTGAAATTGTTAAAGGGAAAGATAAAATCAAGCCCCCTAGTGTAAAGAATCTGAATGTTGATGAGGATACAGAATGGGAGAGAAATGATAAGTCTGGGGAGGAAAGCTTAGAGGAAGAAGGAGGAACAGAAAGCAGGAGTTCAAGTTCTAGTGAGGAAGAAGAAGTTTAAGAGAAGAATGAGAAAGGAGTCAACATAGAGGAGAAGTCTAAAAATAGTAAACATGACTCTAAGGAAAACCAGAAAGTGTTTGAGGATGATAAAGTCCTAGATGACCCTGTTGAGGCCCCTATTTTGATAAATGAGAGGGAAAACACAGTTTAGGCCAACAACCAAGAAATGGACTTGGGAGCTCAAGCTGAAACTAAGCAGCAGAATCAAAGGGGAAGAGAGGACCACATTGAAGAAGGCAAGAACAGTCCTAATAAGAACACAAAAGAGTGGAGTGATAAAAGGCAGAACGATGGAAGGCACACACCTACGAGATGGGTTAATTACAAAGTAGAGGCTATCCTCCAACTCGATTCTTGGATGTTTAAGGAGATAAAGGATCTCAAAAGGAAAATGGAAATAATGGAAGATAACCAGAAGGTAGTTTGGAACAAAATCAATAACATGGAAAAATAGATAAGAGACATTCCCATCAAACTCAAAGACTATGAGAACAACCTAAGGGAACTCATCAGGGAAATCAGAATGAAGATGGAGGAGGTTACATCCAACATATGTGCTACAGCTGTTAATATTGGAAAAAGAGATAATGAGGAGATCAAATCCTTGGAGGGGCCTAACAAGAGGATGAGATAGAGCTCAAGAAAGAAAGCTATGCAAGAGGGAACTATGTCGGTGGCTACTGCCATTCAGGACACTACTGTGAAAGGTAAAGAAGTAGTGAAAATGATTTTGGAACTAGAAGAATAGCCTGGTTCTTTTAGTTGGTCATGTTATCTGGTCCTATTTCTTAGTTTTTTGTAATATTTTGACTATGGTGTAGCCAGGTCTATGTAAAACCTGGGTTATGACTTGTGGTCTTTTCAATGGTTTCAAGTCCATATAAAACCTATTTTTGATACTTCTTTGTAGTAGGTTTTAGGTTCTGCCTGTGGTCGTAAACGCTTCATCTTTCTATCTTTGTTTTAGGGTTTTTGGGCCCCTTCAAAACCTGTTTTTACCTTAATCTAAAACATGTGAAACTTATGTGTTGACCCATGAAAATAATTTGAATTTAAAAAAATATTATTGAATGAAAAAGGTACAAGTTCATTATAATTGGATTTTTATATAATTTTATAGGCTTGTGAGTCTAACATACTCATTTAAAAGGCAAGAATAATAATTTGATGATCTATAGAAAGTTTGAGTATGATAATGCACATATTAGGTACAAAATAAAGAATTATTATAGGTGACTGATTGCAAATCAAGAAGGTTAGACTCATGGAAAGCATGCATATATATGAGAAGGGTCTGTAAAATCCATATGTGTATGCACAAGTTATGTAAGGTGAAGGTAAGTGAAGACTAACATTACCAAGTGTTTAATACCAAATTTTAGTGTCTATGGTCTGTAAAATCCATATGTGTATGCACAAGTTATGTAAGGCAAAGGTAAGTGAAGACTAACATTACCAAGTGTTTAATACTAAATTTTAGTGTTTATAAATGCTGCCATTTTATTATAGTATTAAAATGAAATACAATGCTAGAGTAAAAATATAAATATATGTATCTAAGTGTGTACAACACACTTTGTCTTTAGGAGGAGGATTAAAATATGTATCTTGTTCCAATAAAACCTATAATGAATATGTAACAATCAATGTCCATATATGAAAATGAAATCTTAAATGAAAATTAATTTTTTTGAAACTTAAAGAAAAAGGAACAAATACACCTATAAGTTGGAGAACCATATTGCCTTATGATGCATTGGAGATGATGCTTCTTTGTTAGAACATTGAATAATTATGCTTCTTGTTGAAGCATTTGTATAATTTTGCTTCATGATAAAGTAGTTATATATTGGGGGTGACCATGCCATAATTTATGTACTAAGGTAAGGCCATGGGTTGGGAAGATAAATGTCTTAACCTTCATGAAGGTGGAGTGCCTAGGCCATTGATCTTCACCAAACCTTAATCACACTACTCATTTAACTAATGTTTAACCTGAAGATGAAAATGGGGAAAAACCTATTAGGATCATAGAGTAATAACCTGAAGATGAAAATGGGGAAAAACCTATTAGGATCATAGAGTAATGCATAGACCATTGAGCATCATTGGAACTAAACTAAACTATTAATTTAACTAAATAATATGCTATAAAAGGAATTAAAGATTCAAAGTGTTCAATTCTAGGTACCTTCAATGCCATAATAGAAAATTGTACTAGTGTGTATATGCATGATTAATGCTCATTCCCTGTAATCTAATCCAATCAGTACTAACATGATATACAATATTATACATATATATCTTATTTATCTCAAATATGAAATAGATCTGGAAAAATTATAACTTATGTTCTTATAAAATGTAAGCATATACATTACATATGTCCCAAAAATGTCTCAATCTATTAGTATATTTCTCATATTTTAAGCCAAATTAATAATCATAAATAATTAAACTATATGAATCATATAATATATGTAAAAATATGATTTATATATAAATGGAGGATAAAATATCTATGAAAAGCCCAATAATATTCCCTCTTTTGAGGTGAGGGATGTAGTATGTGCATTACTCATCTTAAAAGAAAAGAGTTAATCACATCATAGTATGTAAAAAAATATAATAATTTGGAAGCATATGCTAAGATGTGGATAATATGTTGTCATAATAATGAATAAATCATCCAATCATAAATGAAACACATTGTGAAAGGTATACAAGTGTCATGTCAATATAGATATAGAAATTAGATACACAAATATGAATTAAGAAAGGCTAAAGATTGTCTATTATTAATTTCAACCTTACTATTACACAAATATTTAACTCATGAAATTACATAATTGTTACAAATTTTGCACATTAAATGAAAACTTGTGATGATTACAATTATAGCTTGATTTGAAAAATAAAAACTATATACATTAATATATCCATCATATAATGTACACAATAAAGAAATGATCACCAAAGGAAAACTATGAAGAGTTTTTATAAACATTTTTTTGATAGAAATTAGTGGATAAACGAAACCCAAAAAGAATTTTAAATATAGATACACCCTTCACCATCTATATTAACTTTAATAAAAATAGTAAAAACATAAATTCTATAAAATCTATATAGAATTTTGGAAAAAAAAGTTTGTTTGATCTAACCAAAATGAGTAAAAAAATATTTGAGAATTTTGAAAATAAAGCATTTTTGAATTAGAAATTATCCAAACAAAGAACAACCCTAATAAAGGAAGAATTAATAGGTGAATAAGTACTAAAACCTATGATCAAAAAATAAAAATATAGATTTACACCTATGAAGTTGGAGATAACTAGATATCAGGTCTAAAAATCAAATTCTAAGGCAAAAATATAAAACCATAAAAATAAAGAAATAATAGTTTGACCAATATATTTTACCTTATCTTTGATTAATGTGATATAATAAGATATAAATCTAAACTATTCAAATTTTAAAAAGTTTATAAATAATGCACGAATCTAAATGTAAACCACAAAATATGATTTAAATAATTGTGCTTACTATAAATAGAAATGATCTAATAGATTAAGATAATTAGTATGTTTCTATTATATGCATGTCTGAGACTAAATGTAATTAATATGAAGGACTAGAAACTAGATTGCGAGTCACTCAAATTAGGAATTAGATGTCTATATATGATTGGATGAATCAATTAGGCTTTGGAAACTAACATTTGGCATAGTCATTTAATGATTTATGATTCTATCTTGTGAGATTGTGTATCGTTATTTTGTCACAAGTTTATATACTTGAAATATATCTATGTGTGATATCAATGGTTTATTGTGTGCACAATTTCTAGAAACATGTCTCATTTTATTTGAAGATCTAGATCCACTTTTAACACTACGTTTATTCCTACAAAATGGGAATAAAAATGGGCTGAGTTAACATCAACCACTCCAAAATGAATAGAAAAGTGATACCTACATTTTTAACACTCTAAAGATGGATTAAAACTAGATGTATTTCTCCTTGTTAGGTGTATGTGTGAAATTATGTTCCTTTAATGAACTCAAATTGTAATCTAGATTTTGACACTTGGAAAATTGAAATCTTGGCTTTGCTAAGGTTCTTCAGACTTGGATGGGATTTAATCCATTTGACTAATTTATAAGTTTGAAATAATAGGGTAGTCCCTTTGAACGTGCAAGTGTTAGAATAGACTTTCTTCATAATATTAGATTATCTAATAGGCTTAGACTTACTACATTTATATGGGACTCTTTGGGTACTTTATCACACTATAGACATGTGAAATGTATGAGATGACCCATAATGATAATTTAAAGTTGAAAAGTTATCATTTCTTGGCATGGTGATGATTTTTTGGAATTTTACGTGTATAAAATTCCCCAAGTAGTTAAGTCTAAAAGACTTGTCTGAAAGGTAGAAATACTAATATTATGTTTTGGATATAGTCTGAGTATGATGATGTATATGTTAGATATATACTAAGTAATTTATTTAGGTTTATGATAGAAAATCAGGAAGGTCAGTCCCATGGAAAGCATGTAGATGTGAGAGAAGGGTGTGTAAGAGATATATGTGTACACACAAGTAATTAAATGTGAAGGTAGTTCATGATTGACATTATCAAGTGTCTAATACTAGATTTTAGTGTTTACACTAAGGATGGATGCTAGATTCACATTTGAAAAAGTATTATCTGGCTGAAGAGTAAAGTTCATGGCCTTGAGATGAAGTACATCTAAATACTATTAAAGATCTTGAAAATTAGTTGAAGAACATGTACTTATTGTGAAAACCACAAAAAAATCTAGGAATGGATGAACATGTTGGTTGATTGTTTATGGTGAAAAATTAACCTTGTGACTTATATTGATATAAATGTATATTATATTATTTATAAATATAGATTGAATTCCCATAAGTATTATGAAAGGTACAAATCTATGTTTATATCTCTATCAATCATAACTTTGGGGAAGGTAGGTGGATTAACTTGGTAAAAATATCAAGGGAAAGTAAAATTGATGAATTAGAGAATCTATAAAAATAGGTTCTTATCATATATGAATGATCAAGAATCATGGTAGGAAGAAAATAAGAAAGAACAGGGACATCAAGTGAATCCAAACTAGAAACTAGCTCCATAATGGGCCTTTCATGACAATTCAAAAAATAATTAGTATCTTGGGATATGTATTTTGTTATGTCAAGAGAAGGTGAAACATACATGTCATTATATGTTTCAAAACAAAGGTCAAAAGGATGAAAATCATAATACATATTGAAATAAGAGAGGGTAATCATGTTGATACTACAACTGAAAGATGTTTAGTCAAAATATTGCTTAAGTGAGGACTTATAACATAATATTTATGCATGTTTTGCTTGGATGTGTTGGTTGAATATTTTGTCGATCAGCGTACTGATAAACAAAATAGATCTGATCAGCCAAAGTAGGAATATTAGTCATCCAAATGTGTAGGTTTACCACATCAGAAGGGGACTGATCTCTCCTCTCATCAAGGGGAGGTTCGTTATAGATAGGATATATATATATATATATATATATATATATATATATATATATATATATATATAAATAGAAAATAATACTCAAGAGTAGGACAAACCATCCATCTCTCTTTCTTCAGAGATGATGTGTGTGGATCAAAGGAGAAACTCAAGGAAAATGGCAAAAAGCACTCCTCTTCTTTTAGAAGTACTATTCAACAAGCCACAAGAATACTCCAGGTAGTAACAACAAAATGTAACAAAGGATGTAATAACCAGCGAATCGAGATGCAACACAAAGTCTACGCCTAAATTGCTCAAGAGTAAGATATGAAGGACAATGAGGGCACAAAGTCGCCCTAAGGTCCTTTACATAGAAATGAAAAGAAAACACACTAAAGGCAATTATGGGGGCACAAAGTCTCTCCACAATTGACTCTTCAGGACACCTTCTTGACTGTTGTCATTAATCTACTTGTTGAATTAAATGAATAGAAGATATATTAAGGAAAAAGACATAAGAACAATTTCTTCAACAATAAAGATATTACAGCACAAAGTCTGAAAAACCACTTGTTTTCTTATTCCAATAACAAAATATGATAAACAAACTAAGCTCAAAGTCTCAGAAGTGTCTTTCAATTTGGATAGAGTTTTGTTTTGATTGTCAAAAAGAGATATATTTACAATAGAAGAGAGTCCCATATATAGCCTCTTCAAGAAGGACTCAAGAACAGTAACACATCAGGTTGCATTAGAATCTATTAAGGAGACAAGCTAGAACTTAGGGGCATTTACCCATTTGAACTTAGGGGCATTTACCCATTTGATTTTATTAATGTAGAGAAACAAGTCACGCTATTGAAAGTTTGCAACTTTCAATGTCCACCTGGTGATCTGATCCTACCTTCATCGTTCCTCCTTTTTTGGTTAATTGAATCAGGTCCTATATTTAATTTTCTATTCTATTCCTTCCTTGCTTTCTGTTGGTCTTGGCCTTGAAGTCTGTGCATGCATTCAGGTTTGTAGATTCAAAGGATCAATGGCTATTTTATGAGCTTTAAAATTGACATTCGCATGCCCGTCACTATGTTTTCAATAGCTAGTTCACTGTGTTAAATTTGACGTCTTCAGGTGCGTCACCTCTTGGTCCTTCTTTGGCTTTTCCGTTTAGCACTTTCTTGGAAAGAATCTGCCCTTTTGGGCCTTAATAAATGATCTACTTTGGGTCGAGAAGAGCTCCCCGCAAGGTATCTACCCTTTGGGTAATCTTTGAATGGCCTTCAGGCTTCTTGTTTTACATCTTCCCGAAGGGAAGGTGACCCTTTAGATTTGGGGAAGTGTCCTTCTATTTAGAAATTGGGAGTCCCCCACAAGGGCACTTGCCCTTCGGGTCCTTCGGTGGCCTTTCACGAGTTTCCTGCAGGCATTTTCCCCAGACAATTTCCTGCAGACAAAAAGTCCATGAAAAATGTTCCTATCACTTTTTCCTTGGTTATTTCTTTGGGCTTTCTGCCTGTAGCTTCTCTGAATTCTTTTAGGCTTTTTTTTGGAAGGAATTCCTTTAGACAAAAAGTCTAAAGGAATTGCTTCTTGCCTTAGTCTTTTTCAAATGCCTTAAATATAAATTTGAAAGAATTTACCTTTTGAGGCTTCTTTGAAAATGACCTTTCTAAAGGGTACTTTTGTCATCCAAGTGCCCTCCATAAGGGCACTTTGTCCTTCGGGAGGCTCTTTGAAATCTTGCATTTGAACTGCTCCTTTGAACCATTTGAGTGAACAACTTTATTGAACCACTTCATTGAACTACTTCATTGAATCACTTTGTTAAACCACAGCAATGAACCACTTGGTTGAACCAAGCTTTGAACCAAAATGGTTCAAGCCAATGGTTCAATTAAATGAACCAAGCCTTTGAACCAAGTAGATGAACTAAGTCATTGAACCATTTGTTTTAACCAATCGTTGAACCAAGTTTTGGTTCAACGGTTCAAATGAAGCCTTTGAACCATGTGTTTAAACCTGCCTTTGAACCAAAAGATGTTGAACCAACTATTGAACCAAGCTTTGGTTCAACGATTCAAACAAAGCCTTAAACTGATTGATGAACCATTTGATTGAACAAAAAGATGGACCAAAACATTGAAACAAAGTGGATGAACGGAAAGTGTTGAATCAATTGAACTGAAAGTGTTGAACCAATTGAACCTTAAACTCATTAAACCTTTGAACCAAAGTGGTTCAATGGTTCAATGGTTCAAGCCTCTTTTGCTTGAATGCTTGCTAATAGACATTTTTAATTGAACCAAGGCACTGAACCAATCCTAAAAATGACCAAGTGTTAGAAATTGATTCTTTTGGTTGAACCCACCTGTAGAAACCTTTGAACCTGTAGAAATGAACCTACCTACAAAGTCTACAGATTTTCTCTTCCTGCTGAGTCCGTAGATTCAAGCCTACCGAGTCCATAGATTTTTGAGAAGCTTGAAAAATGAGGAATTTGAATGCCCAAGACAAATTTTGAAAAGGGAAGAGACAATTTTGGTCTATAAGACCAAAATAGTTCAAATGTTGTCCCAAAAATGAGTGATATTTTTGGGAAACAATAGCTAGCTCTAGTTGGGGAACTTCTGTCAATTGCAAAAAGAATTGGAAGGAGTAGAATCTAGAATCTCCAGTGTCTTCATGTGTACCATTGGGCTACAAAGTCATGCTACCCAAAAATGGAAGGCATTAAAAATGAAAACAAATAAAATAAAATAAAATTAAAAACTGTAAAAATATACAGATGGAATGATCTGATACTTCAAGAATTGAAGTATTTCAAATGCTGCTTCTTGGGAGATAGTGAAAATAGTGCTCTATTTTGATAAACCAGCAAGAAGACATTTTCCCCCTAGAAACAGTGATGGGTGAATGGATTTCTCCACTAGGAAACCAAATTTCTGTGTCTTCCCCTTGGTTTTTTCTTCTTCTTGCCCCATGGTAGGATGTGGCCTTCAAACTAGAAACCATAACTCCTTGCTCTCTTGGTGAAGGATTCCTTTGCCTGATTTTGATTTACAGTAGCATGGTCCATTACCATAATTGATCATTCTTCTAGTTTAGTCCAGCATATGATTGGATTGTCTACATCAAACTCCTAACAAACTATCAGCTTAGCATCTCCTTTGATGTGAAAGAGTTTGATTTCTTCATCAGGAACACTCTTCAATTTGAGCAATAGAGATTCACATCTAGCTGTGTTATTGGTGTTGCTGACTTGCAAATTGCATGAAGGAAGTGGAATAATATCTCCTTGAGGAGATATTAACACAGTCCCAACTCCATCATTGGTGTAAAAATTTCTGCCATTGGATTTTAGGATCGACGCATCATTAGAAGCTGATCTCCTATCAGATTTCTCTTTATTAGAGATGGAAGATCCTTCCTTACTTGTACTGCATCCTAACAATTCTCTTGAAGTTTTGTTTGGATCAATTCTTGGATTTTCAACTATACGAATTTCATCTATAGAAACATGAACATCCTCTGTGGTAAATAAATAATTACCTCTGCCGAAAGACTCAAATAGAATTTGTGTTGTAGGGGCTGATGTTTGGGTGACCACATATTTTGATTCCTTTTTAGGGAGCAATCTCTTCATTATGCCTTGGATAGGGATCCTTGCCTCAGATAGGTCCATGCTTAGTTCTCCTCCCACGTCCTTACATAAATTTTTTCTAAGCAAAATGCCATAGGATGTTGGGACGTCAACCACCAAGACAGTCATCTTGATTCTCTTATCTGGAAAGGCTGCCAATGCAAATTGGGCATCTTTGATTTGCCCCAGCAATGGTACTTGCTTGTTTACCATGGAGAAACATCTCCCAAAGGTTTTGGTCAGTGTGAGGCCCATAGACTCAACTACTTTAGCAGGCATGACATTGTCAGATGCCTCAGAATCAATGATGCAATTGTTGAGTTGATAACCATTTATTAATAGGGAAACATAGAAAGGTTCTATTTTCCTAGGGGCAGCTGGAGGAGTAATGACAATATTATTTAGAATGGGCATATTCTTTGGGCAACCAGGAATTATTTTTTTAACCTCTTGTTTTGCAGGGATGGTTTGGTTCTTGACACATTGGACCAACTTATCCAATTGATCAGGATTGGACTGCAAGTATTCAAATTTAGACATTTGTATTTTTGTCTTTTTGACATGATCAATTATGTCAAATGGCTAAATTGAGCTAGGTACAGAGAAAGGTACTTCAACTTTCTGAGTTTTAGGAGGGATGGGAGGAGGGCTAGTTTGTGAAATTGAAGTAGAAGGTGAAGGTGAAATTGATGTACTTACATTTTGGGTGATCACCAAATCCTTTGACTAAAAAAGAAGAGGGGTTCCATGCTTAGAAATCATAACTACTAGTTGAGGTTACTCCTCTGTCTTCCCTTTATCATCTTACTGGACTGATTAGTTCTTTTACCTAGTAAACACTGCATATGATCCATCAATAGCTTCTCCTTTGCTTTTGGGTTCATCCTAATAGTTTAGGAAACCAATGTGGGAGTCACCAACTGATTCTTCTTGATTGTCTTCAAGGAGATCAGTGTCATTTTCTTGATTCAATTTAGGCTGGAAAGAGAAATCTGATTCTGCTTCAAGATATCCCATTGCTAAATTGGTTGGAGGAGCTTCTAGGGAAAGTTTCCCTTATGGGGGAGGAAGGTGATTCTGTTGCCCTTGATTCTTGGTAGCATTTCCCTGATATGACTGATTTGGGAATGTCCTTCTATATGAAGGAGTAGAAGACATTCCTTGAGCCATTTTCTTTTTGAGAGAAATCAACTCATTTGCCAATTTCTACACCATTGGATCTGTGGTGCCTGTAGATGCATATTTAGAAGATGATGAAGCTCTATTTCTATTTGGATCTCTTCTTATCTTCCCTGCTAAGATGAGATCATCTTCTACTTTAGTGGCCAAATGTTGACCTACAACAAGATCTATTTGACCAGCACATCTCAAGAGAAAACTTACTTCAGGTAGCTAAGAATTAATGAAAAAGCATTTGAGATTCTCAGTTGTAGGTTGAGCTATTATAGGAATGTTATTTCTCAATTTGTCAAATTTGGCTATAAAATCTCTCATAGGCTCATAAGGCTCTTTATTCATCTGTGTAAGTTGAGATAGAAGTGCATGTGCATCTTCTATAGGTTTGAATCTAGCTTTAAAATTAGCTTTGAGAGTATTCCAATCAGTTATTAACCAAGCTTGTAGATGATAAAACCAATCTGCAGCGACACCTTGTAGTGTCTCTACAAAAAGCTTAACTGCTACATCTTCAAATTTTACTTTGATTACTCCACAAGCTATGCTGAAGGCTACAATGTGTTCATCAGGATGAACTTTCCCATCACCATAGAATTTGGGGAAATTCTTCCTTGAACTGCGTGGAAGCTCATGTAGAGGTGGAGTAAGATTGAGAGGACCAAAAGCATTACCCCAGGGGTGTTGAACTACCATTATAGGATTATGAAAAGGAGGGATAAAAAATCTCAGAGGGGTAATTATTGGCAAAGCTTTATCAACAATAGAAGTAGATACTTCATCTGGCAATGGAGATCTGACTTTAGTAGAAGGAAAACTTTTAGTTCATTGGAGACGAGATGGTGAAGGAAACAGATCAAAATTACTTTACTGTACCAACTCAAATACAGGGTCAATGATACCTTTAACCCTTTGGCTTCGTGTATACCTTGAATCTACTAGATTGTGAAATGAAAATGGAAAAGAATTGACCTTGCTTCAATTAAAGCTTGAGGCTTTAAACTGTGCATTCTTTCTCGGTTAGTGTGGAGGAAGATGGTAAGGATATAAATGGATAATGGATATGAGATGAAATGGAGTTGCTAGAGTTTGTAATGGATAAGGGTTATAATGATAATGGGTTATATCTAGGTGATGTTTCAATCTGAAACTTGAGGTTCTAATTTGCACAGAATTATGTATATCCCCTCTCATTAAGGGGAGGTTCCCTATAGATAGGCTATATATATAAATAGAAAATAATACTCAAGGGTAGGACAAACCATCCATCTCTCTTTCTTCAGAGATGATGTGTGTGGATCAAAGGAGAAACTCAAGGAAAATGACAAAAAGCACTCCTCTTCTTTTAGAAGTACTATTCAACAAGCCACAAGAATACTCTAGGTAGTAACAACAAAATGTAACAAAGAATGTAATAACCAGCAAATCGAGATGCAACACAAAGTCTACGCTTGAATTGCTCAAGAGTAAGATACGAAGGACAATGAGGGCACAAAGTCACCCCAAGGTCCTTAACACAAAAATGAAAAGAAAACACACTAAAGGCAATTATGGGGGCACAAAGTCTCTCCACAGTTGACTCTTTAGGACACCTTCTTGATTGTTGTCACTAATTCTGCTTATTGAATTAAAGGAACAGAAGATATATTAAGGAAAAAGACATAAGAATAATTTCCTCAACAACAAAGATATTACAGCATAAAGTCTGAAAAACCAGTTGTTTTCTTATTCCAATAATAAAATATGATAAACAAATTGAGCTCAAAATCTCAGAAGTGTCTTTCAATTTAGACAGAGTTTCGTTTTGATTGTCAAAAAGAGATATATTTATAATAGAAGAGAGTCCCTTATATAGCCTCTTCAAGAAGGACTCGAGAATAGTAACACATTAGGTTGCATTGGAATCTATTAAGGAGACAAGCTGGAACTTAGGGGCATTTACCCATTTGATTTTATCAATGTAGAGAAACAAGTCACACTATTGAAAGTTTGCAACTTTCAATGTCCACCTGGCGATCTGATCCTACCTTCATCATTCCTCCTTTTCTAGTTAATTGAATTGGGTCCTGGATTTAATTTGATATTTTTTTCCTTCCTCACTTTCTACTGGTCTTAGCCTTGAAGTTTGTGAATGCATTTGGGTCTATGGATTTAAAGGATCAACGGCTATTTTATGAGCTTTAAAATTGATGTTCACGCCCCTGTCACTATGTTTTCAATGGCTAGTTTGCTGTGTTGAATTTGACGTCTTCGAGTGTGTCACCTCTTGGTCCTTCTTCATCTTTTTTGTTTAGCAATTTCTTGGAAAGAATCTGCCCTTTTGGGCCTTAAGAAATAATTTGCTTTGGGTCGAGAAGAGCTCCTCACAAGGTATCTGCCCTTTGGGCGGTCTTTGAATGGCCTTCAGGCTTCTTGTTTTACATCTTCCCAAAGGGAAGGTGACCCTTTGGCTTCAGGGAAGTGTCTTATTTAGTAGCTGGGATTCCCCTACAAGGGCACCTACCCTTTGGGGTCCTTCGACGGCCTTTCATGGGTTTCCTACAGGCATTTTCCCTAGATAATTTCCCACGGATAAAAAGTCCACAGAAAATGTTCCTATCACTTTTGCCTTGGTTATTTCTTCAGGATTTCTACCCGTAGCTTCTCTAAATTCTTTTGGGCTTTTTGTCTGAAGGAATTTCTTCAAACAAAAAGTCTGAAGGAATTTCTTCTTATCTTAGTCTTTTTCAAATGCCTTAAATAGAAATCCAAAAGAATTTACCTTTTGAGGCTTCTTTGAAAATGACCTTTTCAAAGGGTACTTTTGTCATCCAAGTGCCCTCTGCAAGGGCACTTTGTCTCTCAGGTGGCTCTTTGAACTTTTGCATTTAAACTGCTCCTTTGAACCATCTGAGTGAACCACTCCATTGAACCACTTCATTGAACCATGGCAATGAACCGCTTGGTTGAACCAAGCCAATGAACTAAGCTTTGAACCAAAATGTTTCAACCTGATGGTTTAATTGAATGAACCAAGCCTTTGAACCAAGTAGATGAACTAAGTCATTGAACCATTTGTTTGAACCAACCATTGAACCAAGTTTTGGTTTAATGGTTCAAATGAAGCCTTTGAACCATGTGTTTGAACCTGCCTTTGAACCAAAAGACATTGAACCAAGCTTTGGTTCAACAGTTCAAACAAAGCCTTGAACTAATTGACGAACCATTTGATTAAACCAAAGGATGAACCAAAACATTTAACAAAGCAAATGAACCAATTGAACTAAAAGCATTGAACCAATTGAACCTTGAACTCGTTGAACCTTTGAACCAAAGTGGTTCAACGGTTCAACGATTCAATGCATCAAGCCTCTTTTGCTTGAATTCTTGCCAATAGACATTTTTGATTGAACCAAGGCACTGAACCAATCCTAAAAATGACCAAGTGTTAGAAAATGATTCTTTTGGTTGAACCCACCTGCAGAAACCTTTGAACTTGTAGAAATGAACCTGCCTGCAGAGTCCGTATATTTTCTCTTCCTGCTGAGTCCGTAGATTTTCTCTTCCTGCTGAGTCCATAGATTCAAGCCTGTCTAGTCCATAGATTTTTGAGAAGCTTGGAAAATGAGGAATTTGAATGCCCAAGACAAATTTTGAAAAGGGAAGAGACAATTTTGGTATGTAAGACCAAAATAATTCAAATTTTGTCCCAAAAATGAGTGATATTTTGGGGGGACAATAGGATGTAAAAAAAAAATAAGGATTAGATAACACATAGCCATAGTCATAATTATGAGTGAGAGATCCACATCGAGGGAATTAACAACAATGTCACTATAAAAAGTAATAATAAGATATTTATTTAGAATAATAATTATTTTAGGTATATCATTAGTTGGCATCTTTGTGAAGTTGGGTCATAAGGTAGGAATAAAATGAGGTATGATATTAGGATGAATGTATGAGGTTTTTATTTTAAGGTTGATATAATTAGGTTCATCATCATTAGAATAAAGGAGGCTAGGTGGGACATTTCTCACAAGATTGGGGTGACCACCATAACATCTAAATCAATTGATGGGAAAGTTGAAATTGATAGTCACAAAAAGGAATACTTGGAAGAGGTTCAAGGGTAGGTATCTTAAAGACACCAAGTTAATGGAATTGTTTATAATTCCAAGGGTGGGTATCACCTTAAATTTTATCTATAGCTGCTAAGTATTAGAAATTAACACATTGACATGTGGAAGAATATATGGTCCTCATGTAATGAGTCTAATAAAAACTAAGCAAGATATTATAGGATAAGGGCAAGTTGAAAACCATCACTTTGACACTAACCCAAATATGAGGTATTATGATATGAATCCAAATGCACCACATGGGTGGAATTTGTCTTCGATGATATCTTTGGCATGTGATATGGTTAGAATTAAGGTTATTTATAGAATAGATAAAATATTTAAATAATTCTAAAGAGGTAACACAAGTACCAAAACCTTCATATACGAGGGATTACTTGACTTTGACATCACCAATTAAAATATTGATAAAGAGAGGAGTGTTATATTCATGAAGAAGAATTTCATCAAGGATCATGGCTTGAATAATAAAATTCAAAGAAAAATCCTAGTTCATTATCTTATAAATTTGGGTAGACATCTCTTTGCATTTTTTCATGATAAATTTATTGAAATTGGGAAAAGTGGCTTATTACCCCATAGGTGGTGGTTAAGGAATGTACATAGGAAATAGAGATTGTAATAAGTGACTTTGATTTTTAGGAGAGGTAAGCATAATCTCAAAGAAATGTATATTTATAGGAATATTAGAGATATATTCAATTAGATACCAATATTTTAGGTTAGGGTATAAAAAAGATGATCATAACTAAGAAATAAAGGTCTAAATAACACTAGGTTTTACTGCAGTAAGTTTTATACCAACTTTAAGCTATTTTTGAAATATTTTGACAATATCAAAGATAAAATAGGTTCAGTGATAGTTGACTATATTGGCACATGAAATACAATTTAGAGATATAAATAATGTATCAATCCTATTGATACATTTATATAAATTGGAAAATGTATCAACATAGACACAAAAAAGCATTAGAAAAAACATAGCTGAATATATCAAGTAAAATGATAAAAAAATAAGACTATATCGACAGTAGTGATATAATTTACGTACTATAAATATTTCTAACTACATTATTGTTATATAATTAACCTTAATTTGGGTCTTTCCTATAGATTTATAGGTTTATCCTAAGTCTTATTTGTGTGTGCATTTATTATATTTATAAATGAACTTTAGTTCAAGACCTTTGACATGTCACTCACCTCTCTACTCTACTTGTTGGCTTTGGAGTTACTTGCATGTAACTCTTATCTCACCACATGACACACACACCATACCCACTTGGAAGAGGATTATCAACACATGTCACACATGTTGGAGCTTACACTTGTAACTCTTTTTCAATATTATATCTTTATAAAGAGCTCTCTTATCCCTTTCTTCTTGACTTGCTACTACACTCTCACAACACTCTTGTTGCTCTACTCTTGCTCTTGCATCCTTTTTATGATCTTTTCTATAAATACACTCTATCTTTTTCTTTTATATATTATTCATGACATTGTACTTAGAGCTCATTATTTACAAGGCTTATAATATATTTTGGGGTTTTTCTTCATATGATGGTTTCCCCACTTATCACATTCACCTCAACTTTTTGGTTTGTGCTCACTTCAAGGTAACATTGTTAATTAAGTTTTATTTACTTTCAACATTTAAATTGACAAATCAAAACATTTATATCATGGTATCAGATACCTATGGTTATTTAACATTGATCTTTGAGCATTCTTTGTAGGTTTGAAGGTGAAAAAAAAAGATTTTGTTTTAAACTTTATATTTCCCCCCACTACTTACATAGTTCTAATGCATTTAAGGCTCTAAATGCAGGTTCAAATGTTTCTCCATTTTAATTGGGTATGTATTTTATTTTAAAATACTCAAACCTTGGCACAACTCAATGTAAACCTTTGTTCACCTTATTTTCTTTCATTCAATGCTAGTTTTTTTGCACAACACCTAATCCTTTCTTGTGCTAGTGGTCATGAAGCATAACATATTCCTTATTTTAAATTATTCTCTTGGTATTAATTATTAACCCTTTTAACACATTTCAAGAGAAATTTTTTGGCATCACCTTTGTCATTTGGTGATAGTTTACATAAATCTATCACCTTTTCAATCATTTCACTTGGGTAGTGCAATGCCTCATTTTGAGCTTACCATCTCCCTTTGGTGCTTGGATTTTTTTTTTTTAAATTTTGGCTTTTAGTATAGCCTTATACCTAAGGGTTCCTAACTTTCTTTCTTCTGATCATATTTTTGGTCTAAATTTTCTATTTTACCATATTCTGGTTAATTATCCCTTTTTACTGTATATTTACTATTCATTATGCTTTTAACTTGGATTTCTCTATTTTGTGTTAAGTTTGGATTTTAATTGTTCTAATCAAATAATAATATCAACATAGAATTTTTATCTTGTAACATATTTATTATATGCTAAGTAAAAGTCTCTATATCTCTGCATTTCATTCTTTGTTGTACATTTCAATTTTTTTGTGAACACTTCTCTATAATTTTTCCTTTTGATCAACTCTTAACATTTTATTCTAACTACTATCATATTTCAAACTCATCCTTAAATCTTTGGTTCTTATGATGGACTTAAAATCTTTTTAAAATTAAGTTATTTTATTTTATAATGCATGATAAAAAAAATTATGCATAATTTCTTTTATTAAATCAAGTTTTTAATAGATTGCTTTCCATCCCTAGTTTTTACTTGGTATTTCATCTTAGATTGGTATGTTTCATAGTTTAGTATTAATTTTCATGTTAAATAATTAAATTTGAGATTTTTGATTTTCCTAGTTTATATTAATCTATCAAGCTTAAATATTTAATTTCCTTACCAAAAAAAAACCATGTGGAAAGAGAGTTTGTACTTTATTTCATTCAAAGAAAAATAATCAAACTCTACTTTTGTTTTTTCCATGTGGAGTAGTTTTTTAGTAAAAGATTTTTATTTCAATCTCATATCATAATAAAGGGATATATTAAATAAAAAATATTTTAATTTAATCTTAATACATTTGTTTAAAATTCATGATTTAAAGCATTAATAGTGTTTTTAAGCTTTTTATGATAAGATTTTGTTAATGCTAATTATTTGATTCTAATATCTTTTTTAAAGAAATTGATTTGAATTCTAATATTAATTCACAATACCTTTATTATTTAATAGTGTTATATTCTATCGATGTTGAAGCTTTGGTATGGACTTACATTTACAATTTAATTGATGTTAAACTTCAATTTTAACAAGCAAATCTTATTTTAAGTGTCATTGGATTTTTTGTAAGCTCAAAACTTGGTATTCACATTTTTTTATCATGAGTTATTTTTCAAAATTTGGCCAACATGAGTATTTTTAAAGTTTTTGGATCACTTAATGTTGTTAGGAATAGATTTTTTTCAATAGTAGCTAATTTTTTTATTGTGGTCTCATGGCCTTTCAATTGGCCATTTTGTTTGTTTTCAAGAAAACTATTTTATTTCAAAATAAATAAATTATTGCACTTAAGAAATAACTTGCATGTCAAAATAACATTTTAAATACTTTACAAGCCTCTTTTATTGAGCAAATGCAGACTATGCAATCTTCCTTGGATGTTCTAAATGAAAATTTTATATCTTTTGCTAATGATAATAGCTCTAATGATAATGGATCTCCTTGTATTTCTAAACGAACTCAAAATCATGTGCACACTTCTTCTACCAACTTCAACTTAAAATTCATGCACAATATAGGCTATTTAGGTAGTAGGCTTGGTAAGTGTAAAAATGATATTATTGATCCTATTTTGCCTAAATCAAATACAAATTGGAAAGGTATAAATTTTGATGATTCTATTGCTTATAATGCAAATTTAATATCTTATTTTCCTCTACAACAAAGGACTTATAATGAAACTTCTTTTGATTATATTGATTCTAATGCTCTTGCTTTGGTTAAAACTACTAAAACTTATGTGCATTATAGAAAACGTGAGCATAATATATCTAGATGTTGGAAATTGCATCTATGCAAATATTATAGTAAATCTATGCATGACACTTTATATTGTTATAAAATGACTAAATCTCTTACTTCTAATGGTAAAATTGGTTAGATTCCTAAAAAAATGAATCTTCTAGAGACTTTGATATGTCTTTTTGTGATAATTTTTCTAATGCTCTATGCAAAATATATTTTTCAAGTGACACATCTTCTTTGTCTCCATTTTAATTATCTAAATCTCTTTTATGCAATCTTTGATTTTTGTTGCAAATAAAATATGCTTTTGACTAACTTCTTTTCATACAGGTTTATGCACTTTATGATGGAAGTTATCTTTACTCTATTTACCTAGTTGTACATCTATTTTAAGTACATTATGCATGTACATTATATTTTTGGCATATTAGTTATTTAAATTTAAATATTGACGTTAGCTTTTTTTTTTTTGAAAATTTGTGGATCATTACTCCTTTTTTTTGGTCTTTGTTCCATTGAGGTTCAACCACATTATCTGAAGAGGATTCTTGAAGATTCTTGGTGATCATACTTTATTTATTATGACTTTTGGTGGCACCTTATCTTCTTTATTCTCTAAATTATTGTAATTACTCTTGAAGTAAGTTTATATTAAGGGGGATTACTATGTAATTTCAATTTCCTTATTTTTTTGAAAAAGGTTTTCTCCACTTTTGTAACCCTAAATTTAAGCTTAAAATGAAATGTTAGATAATTAAATATAATTTGGGTCCTTTCTATAGGTTTATAGGCTTATCCTAAGCCTTATGTGTGTGTGTGTGTGTGTGTGTGTGTGTGTGTGTGTGTGTGTGTGTGTGTGAGTTCATTTATTATATTTATAAATACACTTTAGTTATAGTCTTTTGAGGTGTCACTCACCTCTCTAGTCCACTTGTTGGCTTTGGAGTTACTTGCATGTAACTTATTTACCCCCATATGGTACACATATACTCTCCACTTGGAAGAGGAGTAGGGACATATGGCACACATGTCAGAGCTTTAACTTGTAACTCATTTTTTCTCTTATCTCTTTATAAAGAGCTCTCCTATCCCTTTCTTCTTGACTTGCTACTACACTCTCATAACACTCTTATTTTTCTAGTCTTTTTCTTGCATCTTTTTGATGTTATTTGGTCTAAATCCATTCTCTCTCTCTCTCTCTCTCTCTTAGAGATTATTTATTATATTGTACTTGGAGTTCATTATTTACAAGGCTTATAATAAATTATGGAGTTTTTCTCCATATGATAGTTTTCTCACTTGTCATATTCACCTCAACTTTATGGTTTGTGCTCACTTCAAGATATCACTTAAGTTTTATTTCATTTAAATGTTTAAATCGATCTTTGACAAAATTTATATCAATTTTAAGTGGTGAGTTCATCAAAATTTTCTAATTTTTTTAATCTTGAAGGTTCATAAGGGATAAATATTGAAGGTTGACTTATAAGACAAGCCTAAATAACTATGTAGGATTAAGTAGATATTATTAGTTGGGTTTGAGTGTGTTGCAAATAATTTATTTGAGATTAAATACACTTCATGCCATTTATGTTAAAAAAGATTTCTAGGTTAGTGTAATAATTAGAGTTAATTGAAGTTTCCATGACATCAACAATTGTAGCTAAGTGAGGCTGATTTTGGGGTTGTGAAGAGTTGTTATTATTTTGAGGTTTATTAGGATATATTTGAGAATGATTTAAATTGATTTAACAATGGTTTAGAATGAGATAGGTATAGATACCAAGGTGAGAATCAGCTTGATTAAGTGTATTATAGTTGACCTTATCCTCATGAAATTTAGAAAATTTCTCAAAGGCTTGATAATTCTCTTTTGCCATAACATCATTGTAAAATTTCAACCAAGGATAAAATCATATGATAAGGTTTTAAGAGAACAAAAATCATCATGATAATGACCCAAATTAACATGAAACCAACATAAATTTTGGATGTCATGCTATTGAAATTTAGGATGAAAATCATCAAATTATTTAGGTTAGGGTCTAAGAATATTTCTCCTAAACTTATCAATGCTAAGAACTTGATGAATATTAATATTATTAGCTTGGTTATGATTGGAAGGAGTAAATATGTGAAAAGGGATTCATAAAATAATATGGAAAGGGATCCATTTTTCAAACCACTAGGCATGATAACATGAATAATCCTCTTAGATCCATGACTATGATCATAAGTGTCACTAACACCATTATATGTCACATGCTTGTTTTTAGGTTTCATGAGCATTATAGTGTTATGATTACATTAAGGGGCCTCAAATTGTCTCACGAGGTGGTATTACAATTTATCTTGATAAGAGGATTCTTTTAATGCCTTAGGATAGAAATACCTAGCTATGTATTGGAGTTTTGGTGTTAATATAGTTTTAAGAAGTTTAAATAGGATATATTTAGTTATATTATGTTAAAATTTGTTAGGTTAGGTTTTTCAACATTAAATGAAGTCATGCACTAGTTCATTATTTTTTTCTTGCATTTGAAAAAGTCACCTTTTTTATTTTTCAATAAATCATGATATTGAAATTATTGAACCAATGTATTCACTAAGATTTATACGTTGGTGATAGAGCTAGGCTTGATTTTATTAAACCTTTACAAATCATAATTCGTTAGGGTTTTAAAAAGTAGTTTGGTAACTATCAAGGTGTTGATTTTGAGCCACTCTTTATAAATATTTTGAATTCTTCAAGGTGCAAATTAGGATCAATACATCCATCATAAGAGATGGTGGGAGTGATTCTACCAATATCTATGCTTTTAATATGAGGTGATAAGGGTTTATTTTAGAGGTACTTGATGAATTTATTACAAATAAAAGGTTGAGTGATGATATTCATGAACCAATACTTAAGGAAGATGGGGTAGCATTAATTAGGTATTCCTCACTAAATTTTTTGAGATTTATTATATATTTTCATAATCCAAGTTTACATTTGTATGATTTTATTTGAATTAATGTATTTCATGTAAGCCATTTTTTTAAAAAATTGCACCATGATTTCATTATGGATTTGACAAAAATTTTCATGATAAAATGAAGGTACCTTTTCTCCATATGGAACCAATTTTGGTATATAAGGTAAGGGAAAATGCTTTGGATCCTCCTTGGGATGGATCACATCATGTCTTGAAAGGATGGAAACATGGACCTAATTAGAGGGATAATAGCTATCACCATTCAAATATTTGATATTATATGCCTTAGAACTTAGGGGGATACAAGAGTAATTGATTTTCATTCTCATTTTGAGAAATTTTTGAAGGGTTTTATAGTTACTATCATCAAAGTGATCAATTCCATCCATGATGAAAGAGAAAAAGAAAACAAATATTATGACAAGGTATGAAATAAGCATCTACAAGAGAATTCTTATAAAATGATGATGCTCAAAGGTCAGGTTCACCAAATGTTTAACCCTAATTTGAATTAGGATCCTCCTTGTGTAGATAGGGTTAATGATATAGAAATGATAGGGAATAAGGGTTAATATTAGATCTAAAGTAGGCCAATTAAATGATTTAATTAGACACATCATAAACTAAATTTATTAAACATAAATAAGTTATAAATAGAAATTAAAACTATGATAGATATATAAATGACAAAGAAGTGATGTATTTATCTTGTTTTGATGCTAACACAGTGTTGGATCTAATACAAGCTAAAAGCAGGGAGGAAGACAATACTATAATAATTATTAGATTCTAGATCTAGTGCTTCTAACTTTCTAGACAATTACATTAATCTTGGATAATTGCATCGATGCCACTTTCTTGGTTTGACACTAGTGCCATATACATAATGTTAATTAAAATAGGATGTGACTACCTTGATGCTTTTAGGTTTGCTTTACCTTTGATCTAGTGTATTCAACTCTAGGTCATATATTATCACCTTGGTAAAATTAAAAAACCCTAGCTCTCTATCTTCAATGTGACCTTGGGAAAAAATGGGTTAGTAAACACATGGTGTTGAGATAACCTATAATGAAACCATTATCAAAGGGTGTTGCCTACATAATCAATACTACAAAAGAAAGTCTCAGATTCATATAGTTCTCCCCTATGTGTTGGATTGTGTGTGAATCATGAAATGTGTGTAATTAAAGTAAAATAATGACCTATATTATGACTTGGAAAATAAGACTTTATAATTTTTTCTTTAGTACTTCAGACATGTATCTAGGTTATTCTAATGACTTTTATAATAAAAGGGTAGAATATAAAAACTTTTGATAATTTGAGTGCTTCTTGAATGCTCTTTTGGTCTAATTCTAAGTGGTGAATGAATGAGGGTTGATATTATATTTATATAAATCCTATAAAGAGATAACTACATTAAAACACTTAAGCCAACCATTGTGATATATTTCATTTGCAAATTGGTTCACTTTGAATCACTAAAAACTTGCATCAGAGCAGGACTATAACATTGATGCTATTATCTATCCCATACATTAGTAAGAGAAAGTATAGGCTCACAACTTGTATAGGTGTAAGATAAGTCCATTTTAAGTGTCTTAGGTAAGATAGGATGCCTAAGTCATCAATATAATACTATTAAAACTAAGAGATAGGACAAGGGGCATAATATAGTGTAGATGTGAGGCTTGTAGAAGCAAGACATGCGTATAAATAAGAGGAACAACCAAGGTCTGAGTTTTACAAGTGTAAAAGACTAAGGTGATATATAATCATTAATTATCATCTATAATACCATGTCAATAGCTCACTAAAATTAGTTTTAAGGGTAAGCTATGAGTAACTTCTTGAAGCTAACCACTAACTGGTGCAATAAAAAATTAGATGGATGGATGGTTTCCTAATATTCAATAAAAGAGAAATCTAAGAGTTTATGATATATCATGAAGCAGTTGGAAACTAAATTTCATGTTTATCTCTATACCATGGTTATTAGTATTGGGGCAAGCTCCTCACACCACAATGTTTGTAAATAATAGACTATGATTGTGAATAGAACAATACATATCCCTTCATGACAATAACTATGTGGCTTGAAAACTATCAAAACATAATTTCTAGGGAAAGACAAATAAATAAAAATTAAATTTCAAAAATCAATATCGAAAACCAATTTGAAGCAATTAGTGAATTGAAATAATTAGGTGGATAACTTTCAATGAAATATGCAATTAATCTTTAAAAAGAAAAGTTAGTTTGCCTTGATTATGCTTAAAAATAAAATAAATAGAATCTTATAAGTGATTTCCAATGTAGTTGTACATAAAATATGAAAATATAACAATTAGATCAACACATTATGTATAATCAAAGTTGAAGACATATAAAATTTACTAAATTGAACAAATCAATTTAATTCACTAGAAAAAAGCTTAGAAATTAGTAAAAATATAAATACATTACTATATATAGTAGATCAATATAGTTGAATGGAAATATAGTTAAACATAAATATATTGAAGGGTTTGATACAATCTACTAGAGGAAACTTGAGATATGAGGTTAAAACTATATCATGCTTACTGAAATAATTAGTTGAAAACATGCCTGAATAAAACTATATTGACCTATTTGATATAATTCACTGGAGATAAATTTTATGAAAATAATGAGACAAAATTGTATTGATCTAATCGATATATATATATATATATATATATATATATATATATATATATATATATATATATATATATATATATATATATATATATATATATATATATATATATATATATATATATATGAAGATGAAAATATATTTCACTAGCTAAAATAATTTACTAAAAATGTAGAAATAGATTATATCGATCTATTTGATATAGTTGGTTGAAGAAGTAAAGGAAATAGTTAGCTCCATGTCTAGTTCAATAGAATGTATGAAATAAGCTAGGATTGACCTACAACTATCCTATCTAAAGATATAAACTCAGAATCAAAGAGAGTCCATTGATACTTAATGGATTAGGATATGAACGAATGGATCCAAAAACCTAGTAAGAGGAGCACCTACAACACAATATGAAGAGAAAGGGTTCTAAAGCCTATAGGAAATAAACATAATGAAGTATATCTAACTAAGTATATATTTTTAATGTAATATAATATTAAAATCAAGCAATGTAAGTAAATGGGGAATATATAGAAGTATATCAAAATGGGTAAGGAGCCATGGTAGGCAAATGGGGCCCTAGGATACCTAATATGGACAAATGGAAGGTTCAAATAATTCTATAGCCACACTAAGTATAAGTATAAATAAATTTTAAATAAATATATATACATTCATTAACTAATAAACTATGCTACTTCTATCTATCAAATGAAATACCTATCGAGACTCAATCTCTCACTTGGCCAATGGCGATTTACAAGAGATTGTTGTGGTTATAAGGATCTCAAAGGATGAATGAAACTCTAGGATAAAATTAATCCTCCTATTGCATCTAAGAATCCATAAGATACATTTTTCTTCAAGATAATATCTACGAAATAATTCCTCTAAATGTATACTTAGGGTAGAAATATGAGTAATAAAAATACAAAAAATGAATGTTTTCTCTATTAGAATGAAATGGTAGATTGTATTTATAGTGGTGAATGATATTAATCCATCCTAAAGATTAAGGTGATGATATTGGCCAACTCAATTTAATCCTAAACAAGTTGAATAACATTGAACTAGGTTAGTCAGACTAGCTTAGTTGAAAATATTACACCGAAACATTTAGAACTGCATTGATCTAATCGATGTAGTTGGGAAGGGATGGATGAAAAATAAAACTACATTAAATGAACTGATATAGTAAGAAATTATAGGTTTTAATATAGTTATAGGATGCAAGATGAAAGGATATAAGGGTATAAAATTAGAGAAAGTTATAATGGATGTAGGATTGATAAATAGGCAACAATATCTCTCACAAAGTACCAATGACCTACCCACCCCTTTCTCATTGTACCCTATAAGGTGTGCACTCAAGGAGATTGAAATTCAATAGGTTACTGAAAGAGATAAATCATAAAAAAATGATAAAGTTTTAAAAAATTATGTGTATACAAAAATAATACCATTTATAGCATTAGTATCAATAATGGTAATTATGTAAAATAAGGGAAAATTATCCTTACAACATGATAAGTTGCTATTGTGAAAGTCAATATGAATGTGAATGACCATAGTGATTTTTTTAAGAATGGGTACTATGTTAGAGAAATATTTAGAGTAATTTACTAGTTTTATAAACTTAACATCCATGATCTTAATGATTTCATTTTGACAAATATTTGAAACCTTATGAGGGAAATTTGATTGATTTTTGTGAATGGGTTTTACATCAGGGTAAATAACTACGTTATGAAAAACAATGGGTCAATGCAAGCATGTCCTCATAGGACCATAAAAAATATTCCTTGAATCTATCAAGGATCAAGATAAAGTTATCCATCTCTTTATGGTATAGATTCTTACAAATAAGGATAGGTAAAGGATCTATAGGTATCCCCAAGTTAACTTCGTTAGTTTCCTGAATGAGCATTACATTTACATATTGAAAATGATATGATTCAAGAGGAAAGGTTTAGGATCAACACTAGTGAAAAAATTATGAAATTAAGGAGATGTATTTTCAATATGGCAAAGCTTATGATTTTGGCATGAATAAAGAGGCTCTCTTGCATGAAGGAGTTCTAAGATGGCTTCATCATTAGGAAAAGTAGGTAGTGTCCATAAAAATCAATATCTACTTAAATATAAATAATTGTATTTATTTTTTAGCATATTAAGAGGATATATCTCATAATGATGGCTTTAGAATCTAAGGTAATTTAGGGACATTATGGGAGGTGTTTAATATTCTTAATTTACAATATCAATGTGGGTGATATAATTTGGTGTAGCATAATTGAAATGAATTACATTTGGCTGGCCAATACATTTAGGATTTTTTAGAATGACATGGACTATATCAACATGGATGATAAAACTGGTTAGAATATATGATAATTGATATAATTATGATCATAAAAAGGATTTAACACTATATTGGGTCTTTTTGGTTTATGGACAATACAATTGTAATTTTTAAAAAGTAGTGATAATACTCTATTAATTTTTTTGAAGTGCTATCCAATATAAATTAAAGTGTATAGAGTAGTGTAGTACTATATTGAAACTTATAGAGTGGTATTCAATATAGTTAAATGGTTGTCATTGAACTGTATCGATACTTTTTGAATGATGGACAATATAGTCAAGAAAATATGAGTTAATCTAAATTATATCATCCATGGAATGGCTATACTATATCAACATGGATATGTTTTACCTTATTTTTGATAAAACATAATAAACTATATGTATTTAAGTTGTAAAACTAGATAATATCAAAATACTAAAGATGTAAAATAAACAACTTTTGTAATTTTGACAAATGTTAAATATGGAAGATTAGTATTTTAGGAAATCACTAAAAAGAAAACAATTTATCTCAAATCAAGATCTTTTTTGACTATTTTCAATTTTTGATAGTAAAAATTAGTGAAGAGATGACTATATATGCTCAAGGATATGCACAAGATTAGAAACAAAATATGGTTAAGTCCACTGTAAGTGGATGATAATGTATTAAATTTGACTTTGTTGACTATGAACTTGTCCCAGTTGATTATGATAAGTGACCAACAAAAAAAATGAAAAATTATATTTATTACTATGATAGATCAAAGTCATAAGTAAAGAATATTCCTAGATATGACCACATTAAGTGAAAAATAACATAGTGCAGTCAATTTTGTTGATTATAGACTTGTCTTGATTAAATATGATACCAAACTTATTTCACCATTTATCCATGCCTTAATTATGGTTTTTGACATGTTTTCAGACTTGAAATATCAAGTAAATAATTTAAAATTAAAAAAATATAGTTTCCTACAAATAAAAAAATTAAAATCATTATGGATTGTCAGGCAATAGGGATTGAGTTACACTAAACTTGGTCAATCCCTATTTAATGACCAAGTGTTGCACTACATTTTTCATTATTCAAAGAAGGCTCAAACTCGATTGGAGTTCTCCCTCTTACGTGTGTGTGTGGAATGATAAATATAAGTATATATGTTCCTTCTCTTATTTTACCTTTAGTAAAAGCATGTAAATGAGAATTCAGCCTTGAATATAGTTTCATTTAGACCTATAGATAGAACATGAAAATATTTGAATAGCTTTTGAGATTAAAGAGAACCATCCCTTATGCCTTAGAGGAGCTTTGTATTTATAGATGTTTTGATTTTGAATTTTGGACTTATTGGCACAAAAATATGACTTAGTATAAGACCTAATAGATAAAAATAAGAATGAAATGAAATTTGACTTGAAAAAAGTTCCAAAAATTATGCCTAGATAAGTCTGTGTTAAATAGATAGGCCTACACGCTGGTCTTGTCTACATACCAAAAAATTATCTAGAAGGACAAATTAAAAAAATTAGGGATACCCATGACAAAATGGAGAGATGAATGTCTAATATACAAAATCATGGACCATAATAGATAAAATTATCTACGTATAATGTGATAATAAATACCTTATTCACTATCAATAGTCTATGCATACATAGTTACCATAATGACAAAAAGGATGAGCTTATACCACATTTAGGAGTATAAGTTTTCACCCCATTTATTCTGATAATGAAATTGACAGATTAAAGGAAAGAATAAAACTTGAGTGTGTGGGCACACTTTTTTGTGTGCCATGGAATTTTGATTGTGCAAGATACATCATGGTAGAGTCTATAATAAAACATGTTATAGTTAATGTCCATATATAAAATATAAAAGATTGAATTTGGGTTTTGAGAAAATTAAAGGGGGATGAGAGAGTACACTTGTATGTGTGAGGCATGATTCTAATTGTGGAGAATATTCATGCTGTGCCAAGTGGAGAGATGATACTTTTTATCTTGTTCATTTCCTTAGCAAGGGAAATGAATAGTCCCTCAAGTGGTAAAGGGAGAGTAAATATGCCATAAGGTGTCACTCTACACATGACCATAATAGTTGGAGTAACTAAGCTAGCTCTGATCCCATATTTCAAGATAAAAGATTGGAAAAAACTTACACCCTAGTTCAATAACTTTGGAGAGGATAATTACTTATGTTGAATTATTTAAAAAGTTGAGAGTTGTCAAGTCTCAACTTTTGGATTTAACTGATCAAATCTATGAGTTGGAAAGATAAATTATTACAACTATTATAAATAGGAAGTATTACCCAATGTAATGATAAAAAATATGGAACCATGATGGGTTCACTAATAGTGATGCCAAGGTCATTGAGTATCAATAAACTCAAACGTACATCACCTAAAATAAAATATGGAACCATATAATGGGCTCACTAAAATTAATGTGAAGTTCATTGAGAGTCACTAAACCTCAACCTACATTACCCATAATAAATTTGAATCACATCATTGAAGGTGAATATAGATTCTATTTTTTAAATTTTTAAAAGGGAAGGAAGAGCATTCATACCCCCATCATGAACACATTGCTCACATATTTCAATTGAAGTGAATATTTTTACTTTGAATTTGTAAATTTTAACTTTGAAACTTGTGCATGAATAAATATCATTCCATTCAATAAATTTGTGACTTTAAAATTTGAAACTTTGAATTTTGAAATTTAAAAATTTGAAACTATGTAGGAACAAACATCATGCCCTTTCAAAATTTGATTTTTGAATAATATTGAGCATGAATGAGTATCAAGCCCACTAAACATGTGCCAATGATACAAAATGATGTGAATATATATGCTCAACTTTAATTTTATTTATAACCTATAACTTTTCTCTTATAACCATTTTTGTAAATGACCATACACATGTATTTGAGTGTGCATGATTTTTGACTTTGAGTTTTTGAAAAGTGAGTGCATATTCCTATCATATGCACCTATAATATATATTAATGTTCCAATATATGTCATGTGATTGATTTATAAATTAAATTGAATATTTAAAAAAATTATATTCTGTTGTAGAATCTAATTTTATATTATTTGATTTTTTGTATTGTCTTTGATTTTATTTGAGTGTACTTGTATGTAATGTGCCTCCAGTGTTCATATTACCATGTGTGTTTTATATAAATTATATCACAATGTTTTAGCGTGTATTTGGTTTGAACCATTTTGAGTCCTACATAATGTGTTGAGATGTATTATGTAATAAGATAGATGGATGCCCCCCATTTTGATATGGGGCATGAGAGAATCAAGTGTGCCATATCAAAAGAATTAGAATTTGTTTGATAAAATATCAGTTAAATTTGTTATTGTTTTTTCAGGTTAACATCTTTTCCATTAATAAGAGAATTATTATACTATGATTAGTCTTGTGAAATAAATATTTAAAAAGGTAAGAGTTAAAATGAATGTATTTTAGATAGCATAAAATATGCAAGGAATTCAGTGCATAGGTATGTAAACATTAAATTTTTAATTTTTAAAAAGGTTGATTTATGCAATGAAAATGGTACCATGTGGAAGAGAAATTTGCATGTGTTTTAATGCAACTTATATGTATGATTTAAATATATATGTATATGTGTATTTTAGAGTTTGTATAAAGTTTTATTTATCGTGATAGTGTTGGTATTGTTATTGTGTATTTTTAAAGGGATGATGAGTATTAATCAATCATAATAGAGACATACCTCTATGTTCTAACATGAAATGTGCTTGCTGATGCAATCCTTGGTGGAATTTTGGAGTGAGTGATAAACATTATGGGTGAGCATGCTCCACTATTTTATCATGAAACTATAGCTAATATAACCTATGTTGTAACTACATTAGAGCATGATGATGTGATAGCAAAGAGAGATGTGGTTATTATTGAGCATGACCAACTGAAGTTAAAACTCAATATACATCAGATGTCCCCTCCTTATCCATGAATGGATCTCAACTAGAATGTGTTTAAGTAGTAATTACAATTAAAATGTGATCATAATGCACTACATGCATAAGTGACCATCTATAAGGATTGTGATTAAAGGAGTTGATCTTGCTCTTAACCACGACCAACTAATAGTGGATATTCTTCTTTTTATAGTCAATTATTAGTAGAGGGAGGTGGAAAGGTACACACTTATGAACCCATTATTGGATGACATTATATCATGGTGTACTTGTATTATGTAAAACATTATATATATAGACTTTGATATTTGTGATCTTATATTGTACTTATGTGAAACTCCATATTATATGTGATTTTGGAAAAATGGTTGAATTTGATAGTTTAAGTCATGTGATGAGATGAATATTGAAAGTGTTTATATATTTGATTATGTTTATATAAATTAAAACATCTTAATTTTAATTTGTATGCATGATGTAATAAATTTAATTACAAACTATTAAACGAGTTGACCATCATAATGAGAATAAAAATTGTACACCATATTGATTATGATGTATAACTACCTTATTATATTAAATCTATGAATCTATATTTATAGAGATATTTTCACCTTTTTTGGTTACTTACATTTGATACTACTCTTTTGATATTTTAAGTATTCATTATTTTTCATAGCCTTGATATTCATTTTGATGATTTTAAGTCAGTATCCATGTTTTTGAAATTAGATATATATGATTAACATGTACTAATGTGACTTCCATATTTTATTTATTACTTTTGAATGTTAACAAACGACCTTTAAAAGTAAAATATAAACTAGTATTATATTTATTTACTATAGCATTCATTTTTTTGTTAACTATGGCTATCCCAAAACTACATTTCCCTTTGGATTATTATTGTTTAACCCAAATTAATTAGTGAAATACTGTATCTCACATAAAAACCTAAGGATATTATAAATCTTGATCATTGTATTCCACAATGTGGATAAGGTCTATTGTATACATATTTCATTGTTTTATGTTATCAATAGTTATATCAAATTATGTGTGCCATTTAAAAGTGGTTGAATGATCATAGGATATTTATTTATTTGAAGAAATGATTTGCAAATTTTTTACTTACCTTTGTTGAGTACTTTAACTTGATCATCCATAATTGAATTTATTTCCTTTGACTAATTTATTTCATGAATTACTTTATCTAGATTTTTTCTCAAAAATTTGGAATTTGACATAGGATTTTTATTTATGACTTATTATTTACGTAAATATGATCTTGAATCATTATCCTTTAGTATTTTAGAATTTAAGTCACATGTGTATTTGAACACATCCATATATGATTTCTCAAATGAGATGTAAATATTATGTATGGATCTTTATTTTAATGGATATAAAACACACCTAAAAAAATTACATTTCCAAATTTGATGGTTGATAAGTTAATTAATGCAAAGTGTTTTTAATCACATGATGTAATATATAATAATCTCATCATGAACCTATTAAAACCCTTGTAGATGTTTCAATGTTAAATTAGGTACCATGTTTTTGTGATAATCTAATAATAATGCATATTCTAACTTTTTAAAGGTAGGTAAGTAGCCATGGGTTAAATTATAAAACTAATTTGAAGCATATCTCATGAGAAATGGAAATATTTTAGTATAATATGACCATCATTATCCATTCTCTAAAATAAATTTTATATTGAGTTCAATGATTATAATGACCTCCCTAACCATCAAAAAAGGGTAGTGTAGGCATAATACAATATTTTGGATAAGGATGTTCATATATATATTGATTAATGGGTTGTGATAATATAAAATGATGTGTTATATTCACACAACATGATCTAGTTTGTAAAATTAAGATCAATAACTTGTTTTTTGAGGTCACCAATGACACACATCATAGATACAATATGACTAATGGAAATAGTAGTTGTTTGAAAATAATCACTCATGGGTCGTAATTGTCCATCTATTGTAAAAATTGGTATAAAAATATCATGACAAATGTCATTACATGGTGTAGGATTGCATTCTAAAATAAAATTAGGATAAGCTTGGGAATCATTGATTAAATTATCACTTTGAATTTGAATGAGAGTGGAAATGTCACATTACTCCTCATTTTGTTTTATAGACTTATAAGAGGATAAAGAATCATCATGATGAGTAATATAATGACATTTTAATTCTATGGATATGAGAATAGTATCTTGATAATCTTTGTAAAGTATGTCATAGTCATTATTTTTTAGATCTAAAGTAATAATGTCATTTTCTATTTTCTATTCAAATTATTTTGCATTTTTTGACATTTCAAGAGAGTGATAAAGAGTATAATTTATAGCATTATAAAAATCTAGTGCATCATTAACCATTTTTATATGAGAATTTGAGATATCACATGCCTTTACATCATTTATTTTTTACAGAGAGATTAACACATTCACTTATATCATTTGATATTTTTATCCAAGGATTATTATTTTGTATCTTATATTGATTAATGTGATGTAATGCATTAAGAAATTAAAAAGGTAAACAAGGTATACTAACTATTGATTTTTCACATTTTAATCCTTATGAGAGATTAAAAGAGAGAAATTATTCATTATCTTTATGCTATTTTTATTCTAATCTATGGAAAGATGAATACAAGGGAGAAATACTTAAAATTGATTATTCATATTCTGACTTAGTATGCTAGTTTTAATCGTCACTATATTATTCATTATTTTACCAATCATATGAGTTTTCATAATTTTAGACACTTCATTTTCTCCACTCTAATGTATTCACTATTTACCATTCATTATTCCACAATGTATGCTATTTTTATCCCTAACTTCACTATTCAATCCTAAATCTTAACTCATTTGTCATTACACCCCTAATAATATCAATGCATACTATCATTACCCTAGTCCCATCGACAACACCTTATTTTAACTCATCATTATTTGACTATCATCGTCAATCAATTAACCATATTTCACTGAACCTTGTATGATCCCATAATATGCAAATCCAAATTAATTAAATAAATAATAATAATAGGTGGTTGATTAATGTTAATAATGAAGTCCATGGAAAATATAAAATCCCAAATATAAAAAATTGATAAAATCAATTTAATCAAATCAACCCATTAACAAATAAAGTCATCCATCAACAAAGCCCAATGGTAAGGGATAAATTAAAAATTAAGCCACTTGCCATAATAAAAAATCCTTACATTCTCAACTCCTCCCATTAAATGAGAAGTTTAACTCAAATATATCCATTTATTTTTTATTAGATATAACCATCCATTTCCCATCTAAAAAACCATAAATAAAACCTTCCACAGTCACTTTCAACAATATTTGATAGCCTAACAAGACTTTTCCATTTGAGAGATCAAAACCATCTAAAGCATAAATATATTAATCAATTCAACCATCAATCAGCCAATGGGATATGATGTCAAAGTTTTTTCATGTCTAGAACTAAGAAACCAAAAATCCAAACACAATCCACACAACAAAAGAGGAGCATCATTGGTATTTTAAGATAAAACATTTATCCATTCTATTTTATGATTAATCTAAAGTGAATTGTCTTGTTATAGTAGAAATAGGACATTTTTTTGAGTTTATAACTTGATTATGATCTTACTTGCATGTGAAAAATAATAATAACCATATCTAACACAATAATTATCTTCATTAATGTAAGAAACATTAGATATTGTGCAAGTGTAATCATTATTCAATTCATTATCATAAGTGTAAGGTGTATAATTTATATATAAGAGTAAATCTAAAGGATGAAAAACATTGAGCATTTCATATTTACCCACAATATAGTAAATATGAAAAATATCAAGCTCAATGATAACAAAAACTAATCGTACCACAGATGAGAGGATTTTAATGAGTGAAATTAGGTAATTTGTGTTTGATTTTTAGGCTCTTAGATATACTACTTATAGTTATAAATAGTGAACATAACCATAAGGGACTAACTATGAAAGATTCAAAAACTCAATTAGCCAAACTATCTCATCTCTAGGGTATGTTGTGAGTAACTTCCTAGGGCTAACCATTTATTGGTGCACTACAATAAAAAATAACCAAAGGATTTTTATGGTTGAAAAATAAATCTTAGGTATTTTCAATATACCATGAGGTATGTGGAAAATGAAATATGTATATGGTATTGTTTAATGGCTTGAGTATTAGGGTATACCCTTCATACCATGGCTTAGGTAAAATAAAAGACTGTTTTCCTAGGACAACGCCTATGTGTTTTAAAACTACCAAAACATATTTTTTAGGAAAATAAAGAGAAAATAGCAATTGAAAACTAGTGATAAGTAAAGATTTTTATATATAAATCAAAAGGTATTCTAAAACTCTACGAAAAAATTGATAAAGTAAATGATATAAAAAGTATAAGTTCACCAATATGTTTTACCTATTTTTGATAAAACATAATAATTATATTTGGTTATAAGTGTTAAACTAGATAATATAAAGAAGAAAATATGTAAAATAATAAACTATTCTAATTTTGACAAATGCTAAAATGAAAAATTGCTTTCTTAAGAAAACACTAGGAAGAAAAGACTTAGCTCAAACTGGGATCTATTTTGACTATATGTAGTGAAAATTAGTGAAAAATATGACTTCATGAATAGTAACAGGATTTAAAAAAATATAGATAGGTTCACTATAAATGGATGAAAACACAGTGAATTTATGTTGATCGTAGACTTATCATAGTTGATTATGATAAGTGAGTAATAGGAAAACATAGTGAAATTCAAATTTTGATTGTGATAGATCAAAGGTAGAAGTAGAAATTATTCTTGGATGTAATTTTTGTAAGTGGATAAAAATGCAGTGTGATAAAATATATTGATTGTGGACTTGTTTTAGTTGAATATGACACCAAACTAATTGTTTCACTAGTTATTCATGCATTAATTAGGACTATTGATCCATATTCAGACATATAATATCACATGAATCACTTGTAATTAAAAAATCCTTATTTCCATCACATAAACCAAATTATAATTAATAGGGGTGTTAGGTGAAAAGGATTGAGTTAAACTAATCCTGGTCATTTAATGACCAAGTTTTACATTATATCTGTAATACTTAGAAGAGGGATCAAACTTGAATGTAGTTATCCTACTTACATGTGTGTGTATAATGGTGAATGAAAGTCTAGATGTTTCTTTGCTTATTACCCTTGGCACAAGTATGTAGATGAGAATTCAACCTTGAATATAGATTCAATAGACCTATAGATACAACATGAAAATATTTGAATATTTTTAAGAGTGAGGAGAAAAATCTAGTATAACTTAGAGTAGTCTTATATTTATATATGTTTTTATTTTTGAATTTTGATCTATTGGCATGAAAAATCCAACTCAATCTAAGACCAAATGGGCAAAAATAAGAATTAAATGAAACATGACTCAAAATAAGTTCTAAAAAATTACACCTAAACAAGTCCATGTTAAATACACATGGCCATAGACTGGCTTACCCAGATACCATAAACATTTAAAAAAGGAAAAAAAGACTAAAATTAGGGATCCCCTTGAAAAAATTATGAGATGAATAACCAAAAGACAAAATCATGGACCATAATAGAGAAAAATCCAAGTAGAATGCACCAATATATACCTTATTTACTGCCAATAGTCTATCCATAAAAAATTTGTAATAAATAACATAGAGGATGGGATTGTACCATTAGAAATATTGAGACATGTAGAAATGATCTTAGAAAGTGTTTTTTGCTAAGTTTTCTAGTGAAAAATGGAGATCGGTTGAAGAACCCAATGAAAATTTCCAAGAGTGGATTAATAGTAGGGGCATAGAGTTTAATTTATTTCTCATCATCTTCATTACTTGAAAAAATGTTGAGTAATGTGGACTAAGTGAACATCTAGATTAAAGGCATTGATTCTAACAAGACGATTTTGATAATGTAGTAAAATCAAGTTTTGTTATTGAGCTTGGGAAACTATATAATTAACATCATAAAATGGGGAAATATTATATGCGAGTGTAAGTTGTTGATATTTTTCAATAGTATAATCCTTAGTAGATACACTAAATTGGCTAAAGGAACTTGGATAAATTAATAAGGGATATTAGAAAATCTTGGCCAACCAAATTTCATTCCATTTAAAATCATCTTTTTTATAGGAAACTTCATTAGCATTATAAGGGGATGGGCTATCACTAGTGTATTAAAACAAGGGAAGGGTCATCTATCATGGTAGAAGATATGGAGGAATCAATTTCAAAATGTAAGGAGGTGATATGGTAGTGTTACAAATGTTTGAATTTCATTAGGGTTGTCATCACTAGAGTCAATAAGAGTGACTTACACATCAAGTTGCATGTTTAATAAATAATGTAGAGGAGGAATATTAATGCATTGAATAGTTAGAATGCGATATTGAGACTTAAGGTTAGGTAATTTAAGATCCCATGAGTTGGGATCAGGTTCATGTTTGTAATAATTTCCATCTTGATTGAAATTTTTACATTGGATACCAGAAGAGATGATAGTTCTCATGTAGTGAGTGTAAAGAAAACCTAAAATGAGATTGTAAGATAGTTTAAAATCGAAAACCATGAGCTCAATGTGTACTCTATAATAGGGATCCATATGAAACCAAGAGGATTTTATTTAGGCTTATAAAATCCATAACATGTAATCCTAATTTGTTTAATATTATATTTAAAAAATACTAGTTGTTGGATAAGCCAAATATAAGAGAAATTAATTATTGAATATTCATAGACCAAGACTTTCCTTTTTTGGGTATCATTGATCATGATTCTACTAAAGAGAGGTGAGTCATTGACTCAAAAATGAATTTATAATGTATCATGTCATCCTCATGAAACTTTATGGAGAGTTTATTCGAATGCAGAAGATGAATGATGGTTTCAATGATATGAACTTCTATAGGTTCAAGGCCTTCAAAAGGTTTAGATGATGATTTAGGTTTACTAGATGGTGATTTATCTGTCTTTAAATTATTTCAAGAGAAATTTCTAAAGATCTGGTGAGATTATTCTGAGATCCATTAAAACAATCTTACAAAAAATAGATTTAATCTCATTTATGATGTTTAATTGGCATGATTTTTGGTATGAACCATAATGGTAATAAGGTGGGTTTGGAATATTAGATTTAGAAGATATGATAATAGAAGGATTTTTAGAACTAGGTTGAGACTTTGGTGGTAGAGTGGACTAATCACTAGGTATAAAATTATAAGTAGTAGTGTCCTTAAGAAGCATTTTTCATGAAGAGGCTTAAATTTAGTAACATTATATTTTTGGGCAAGTTTAAAATGGTATTTAACTTTAGCCACATTCATGTACTAAGAGTTAGTACATTAATGATCATAGTTGACATCCATAACACATATGAATTCATTAGAATGTTGTGTACTATAATTATATTTTTGAGGTGGTTTTTTATTTTTTATTTTGGTGTTTAAGTTTATATTGGTTAGTTCAATGATATTAGTTAAAACTAGTAGATGACTAGTTTAATTTTTAGAGGCTTTTTGATATTATTTATAGGGATATTTGGAGGTGAATTTTTGGTTGAATTCATCCCCTCTTAAAAGATAAAAATAAATTTTCTTGAGTCCATAAAATGTCTCATGAGAATGACCAATGTTTAAATGAAACCAAAAAACATGGTGGGATTATACCATGGTGCTGTTGAAGAAGCATGGATAAGAGGTCTAGATGGTGATAATAACTTTATAAGTTTTTTTAGACTTAAGGGATGGTGGGTAGAGTTTTAATTTATTATATTTATGGGTTCCTACTTTATATTTTTGGGAATACATATTTTGAGATGAACTATCATTGATTTCATTAGTTTAGGTTTGAATATATTCTTTTATACACGGGCTAGGATTAACCTAAAACTATCCTCTTTTTTCAATAGACTAGGAATCAAATAGATCATGTGATTCTTTTATGATTGAGAAATGACCAAATAAATTTAATTTATATATCAGAGGGTTACCTACAATTTGAATGCTAATAAGAAATGTTTCAAATTCCTAAGCCTATAGCACAAGAATTTAGCTCTCACTAGACCTCAAACAAAAATATACTATGATTGTAAAAAAAATGATTTTAATAAACTAAACTAAGGGAGGTTTATAATTATTTTAAAAATATAAGGTTCCATGGTAAACTAAATGGGGGTGTAGGTAGCCTAAAATTATTATGCTAAGTATAAACAATGCTATAACCACACTAGCTTATTCGATGTGGGTAAGGATTAAATAAGGATACACATACATATATTCATAAATAAAACATAAATATGTAATATACTAAGTAAAAAATTAAAGTTTATAGGGATAAAATATACTTAGCATTCGGTGGACTTGTCAATGCTTCAATCTCCCCCTTTATCAAGTGGAACTTTGCAAGATAATGTTTTAGGTTGAAGACCCAAAATGGTTGGATGAAGATGTCAAATATACTTAGATTTAAACACCTAATGAGTCCTATTGATATTTAATGAAATAACAAGATAAGACTCCTCAAGATAAAATTATACACCACCAACTCTTTCAAATGGACTTCGGTTACAAGTGTGAGTGAAAGTAAAATTAATAAAATATATATGATATGATATGAATAAAATATGACCCTACACACACACACACACACACACACATATCCATTACCTAAAACTAACCCTAAATAATAAATTGATGATATTGGATAGGTATATATAGTTATTATAATTTGGATGACATAAAATGGTATTAACCAGGTCGATATAGTAAAAATGTCAAATGATAGGTTTAGAATAGTATCACACTGGTTGATATAGTATAAAATGGGTGAAGGCACAAATTAGATGGTATCTGCTAGGGGAATACCATAAGATATAGGGAAACTAACAAATTTGGACAAGAGACATACATTAGAGGTAAACAAATAAATAATTAGAAGAGGCCAAAATAAAGGTAACAATGGTGTAAACATGATAAAATAGAAACATCTATCATAAAACACCATGATCCTTTCCCACCCCATTATTGATACACCCTTTGAGGCATACACTCAGGGATATCGATGCAATGACAAGCCACTACAAGAGAAATTATTAGAAAATGATAAATAGAAAAATATTATGCTATACATATGCCCCACCCAAAGCTCATTAGGTGTCACAATAGTGTAATGTGGGATGGTGGTTAGATAAATAAACATAGAAAAATAATACCATAACTAAAAATAAATGATGAAAGAGTTAAAAAATAAAAAAAATGATAATATATACCTTCACTTACCTTGTTAATTGTATAAAAAGCTGCATATATCATTGGTGATGGAAGGTGCCCAACATGAAGATTGAGAGGTGGCCCTAAAAAATAATATAAAAGTACAATTATTTTCACAAATAGTTTTTAGCACATAGAAATTATCTATCTCACTAGGGTTCTAAGAATTTTTCAGTTCATGAAAAGGCCCTACAAAAAAAATATATGTGCAAAAAATGGAATCTCTTAGTAAATAATTGCAGGCTATTTTTTTTTGAGATTTTGAAGATGTGATGTAATGTGATGTACATATTATTATTTTATGTAAAATATGAGTAAATTATTGGTAAAAAATAAAAATCCTAAGATGATGTAAATGAATGTAAAACACACTAAATCATATGAGAAAACATGCAAAACATTTTAAATAGAAGGAAAATATCCAATGTAAGAAAATACAAAATATAATAAAATAAAAAATGCCTTAAAAATGATGTTATGTCATGTAAGACAAGTCAAGTTAAAAAAAAATGAAACATGAACAATAACACAAAATGATTGTAATTAAATCTCATTCAAAATATAAGACAAGTCATGTCAAGTTATATCAAATATAAAGAAAGAGAACAATGATTGTAAAAGTGTAATACCAAAATATAAGACAAGTCAATATATATCAAACATAAATAAGGAAACAAAGGGTTGTAAGCAAAAATATTCTATTTAAGAAAAGTGAATTAAAAAAAATCAAATAAGAACATGATGGATAAATAAGCAAAAGAATCCAATGAGTGAAAACTTAAAAACATTGTTTGCTCTAAAACATGATGTTAAAAAACACAACCATATAATGGCATGAGTATGATGACTAAGATGGTGTGGATAAAATATCATGGGTGTTTGTAAGGAAGTCTTGGTTATATTCCCTAGGTCTTACAATGAAACTCATGAACTAAAAAATGAAATGCAATCATAGATGATGATAAAAAATCAACTCTCAAGGCAAAAGAGAAAAGACATGATCAAATAAAAGAGATACCTAGGAAGGGTATATTGTGAAAAATATGATGAAATGAGGAATTCAAAGTACCATATAGGTGATGCAAAAATACTTAGTGAAGATGAGTAACTCTAGAAAAGTGGGAAATGCTAAAATATTTTGACATTAAGGACCTATGAAACTCCATCAAAGAATCACAAAGCTTGGGATAACACATGTAGTACATAAATCATCCCATGAATATGATATGCATAAAAAACAATAGGATCCTACCTTCTCATAACATGTTCCCTGCTCCTCAGGACCCCTTACAAAGTTGTCAACATACTATGAAGATTAGGTACTTGTGTGAGAAGATGGGTGGAACTATAAATGTAGGAAGATATAATGATATATTGATGTAAGACCTCCTACCCTAGTCTATTAGCCTAAAAAACTAAAATGGACCTATGTTCTATCATAATCCCAATTTTAGAATTTGATATTCAATTAGAATAAGATATGTGTCCAAAAAAGATCATGTCTTTTGGTATGATCCAAATTTTAAGATTGTAATTTTCCTTTTTCCATTGAATTTTCTTATACTATGGATTTTGATTATTTTTTAATTTCTATTTTCCTCCTCCATATGGATTTTGAATAACTAAACATGGGTGCTACATGTGACCAACACAAGAGATCTTATGCTCAACCAATAAAGAAGAGAACCTAAAGAGAATTTTTCCTATAATAGTCCTAGACTTTCCTTGTGTGGAAGTGTGTAATCTAAAAAATGACCTATGCATGCCTAAAGTGAAATGGAAAATATGGAGAGGGATGACAAGAGATACATTCATGTAATAATAAAGTGATACAATGAAGAATAATACTATAGGTAACCACAAGAAGGAAAATAAATACTTCATAGATAAAGAGGCTAAGTGGTAAAAGTTGATAGTCATGTCACTAAATAATATATGCCAATCTACATGGGATAGATAACAAACACTGATAGACAAATTCATCTCAAAATATGGGGGAAGTACTAACTAAGTTTGAAGAATCACAAGGAGACTAAGGAAAACTAAAAAATGCTAAAAATGTGATATAAAAAACTTAAAGGTGATACCTAAGATTATTAGGTGAAGAAAAGACCAATTGTATAATGATCATAAAATATGCAAAAAAAAATAATACAATGCTGAAAAATTAAGATGATCTCAAAATGAAAGAACATGATAAAAATAATATATTTACAACAAACATCATATATTCTAAAAATAATAATAAAATTAAATACCCTCATATGAAAATGTGAAAAAAATAGGAATGAATTAATTATGTGTTCAAAAATGTCATGAAATATCTTGATATACATCATATATAACATTTGATAAGTCCTGATGTAATTGGTATCTAGCTTTAATCAATTTCTCTTCTACTTTATCTGAAAGTCATGCTAGGATTGCCTTGCATATGAGCTCTATGGAAAAAATAGGAACAATAGAAGGAGGAGGAGATTGTGGAACCTCAGAATAATAATAATAATAATAATAATAATAATAATAATAATAATAATAATAATAATAATAATAATAATAATAATAATAATAATAATAATAATAATAATAATAATAATAATAATAAATTTGAGGAAGATATGACATTTGGTCACATAAATCCTCTGATGGATTTAGTCATAGGGAAAAATATTCCTTATTCCTAGTTGAACCATGTGAGTGTTACTGTGAAGGTTGAGGTGAATGCCTCATAAAGTATGAAAAATATGTTGTTGAATTCTACACCTATTTTTATGATGTGTAGTGAATTGGTGCTAAAGAAAATACATGTCCCCTTATTTTGGGATATACTTAGATATGATCTTCATTGGTGGCATGTTTTGAAGATTGATTTATTTTAGGACAAAGAGAATCTAAATACTGTCAAAGATCTTGAAAGTGAGTCAAATAATGCACGTTTATTCCATGGAAATAACAATCATGCCTAGGAGTAGAAAACTAAGGTGGTATGCTATTTATGGTTAGAATTGAGCCTTACAACTTTTCTCGTCACTAGTATACTTGACAATATTTGGCTCAATGAATGACTACATTGTGAAAATCATTATATAATTCATATTCTTGTGTGGGTGGGTGTGGTACTACATACCACATATATTGATAATCATACTAGGGTCTATATTTAACCTCATCAAATAATCCATCATTTTTGAAACACATAGTGGTAGACTTTAAAACTTGGTTCTACTTTAGATATCTTTGGTATGCTCTACAAGGATGTTGTAAGTGACCATAAACTCTATGAAAATAAAAAATGCGTTGATACTTATTTATGAGTCAAACTTGGTTTTGGATGAACTAGGGTATCCAACATATTAGAAGGAATCATACTTTAAGGATTAGAGAACTTGGCAAGTTAGTTATGGTCAAGTCATGGCATAATTATTGAGCATGCTCTGAAGAGGCTCAAAAGTAAAAAGAGTAGTATGTATGGTAGAAGAAAGCATGTGCTCCATATCATACATGTGAACATTAAACAAAGGAGTAATATATTCAAGTAACTTAGAATGATAAAAAATTAAGCTGTTTATGTTACATCCTAATTTTCTCACTAAACTTGATTTACTTATTAAACATATATTAATGGGGTTAATGTTGTTTAATTACTGTTGTATACAATTATTTTCATTTATGATGATATATGGAGAGACATAAAATGATTATTTTGTGTGACTCATTACTTGATTGATTAGTTGTATATTGGTTTAATATGCACACAAATTTTGCTAATTTAGTATTATTATGCTTTAGCAACATTTTTATTGATTATCATTGTTACAAGATAACTACCATTTACATTTGTGAGGTGTATTTAGGAGAAATTAAACTCTATAGATA
>JARHVA010001106.1:1972500-2050000 GCA_037957365.1 Torreya grandis | reverse complement strand
TTTCCCACAATATCAGAGTGTCCACTATATCCCTAGTTAGAATTGATAAGATATTTTAAGCATTGGTGATATGAAAAAGGTATACTAGGCAAAGGTTCAAGGGAAGGTATTTTAAAGATGCCACATTATTAGAATTATTTGAAATTATAAGGGTTGGTATCACCTTGAATCTTGTATATAACACTCTTATGGGGAAATTTGACACACTAGCATATTAATGTAGTTACTTCCCTCATGTGATGAGTCCAAAGGCAACCAAAAAATATTTTATATGATAAGGGAAAGTTAAATATCATAACATTAAGTGTAACCATGATGAGTGGGATGGGGATAGGAATCCAAGTACCTATGAGGGGAGATATTTTTATTTATTATAGCCTTGACATGTGCTTTGGGTATACTTAATATTACCCTTAGAGTATTCAAGGGTTTTGATGAATTAGAGAGAGGAGACATAGGCAATAGACCCTTCATATATTAAGACATGATTGAATTGAATATCACCAACATAGACACTAATGAATAAAAGAGGATAATCCACAAAAAATTAATATTTTTTTGGGTATAATAGAGGTAATGAGAAACTTTAGTGAAAGAGATTCATCCATTGTCTTATCAAATTAGATGGAAATTTGTTCACATAATTGTAAAATATTATCATCACAACCATACAAGGTAGCTTCTTATTCCATAGGTAGAAGTTGAATAATGTTCACATCAAATAAAATTTAAAACAATTGGTTAAAATGACATGGGGATATCCTCATGATCTTAAGGAATGAAATTTGGGAAGGGAACATAGAAGGTCATTATATGAGGTACCTTTGATCAAATAATACATGGGTTAGATACGAATTGAAAATAGGAACAATTTATATATATGAAATCAACTAAGGAGAGAGACGATCTATAATGAAACTAAGAAGGAATTGAATTGTGTAGTTTCATCTTGACTGATATAGTTATAATAAGTTGAGCCAATGGTATCAAGATGGATGATGTTTTTAGTTGCAAAAAAACATTAGAATCAATTTATATTAGGTACATTAGTATAGTATAAATAAAATTAGTTAGGGAAACAAACTATATCAAATTAGTTGATATGGTTTGCTCAGATTTACTCGTAACATAATATACCAAGTTGGTCAATACAATTGAAACTAGAAGTGATGTGAAAATAAAATGTATCAAACTATCCAATGTAGTATGGAATGAAATAAATTATATTGATTTGTATGGTACTATTGTAAAGGAATAAAACTATATCAGGCTGGCTAGTATAGTTGGGAAATATGGAATAACAAAGGTAGTAATTTCTTTAGGCTTGAGATTTGTGAAATCATGTAGAAGGATATCCTAAGATATTTTAAAATTATGATAAGGAATATGAGTCTAATGACCTAATTATCAATATAGGATACTACACTATTCATGTTGATCAAGTTTTCCACATCACTAGAGGAATGTGGGTTAATTATGGTTTCAACAACATTGACGACTAGAGTGTTAGGATCTTACAGCACAATTGATTACTTTTGTATAAGAAACTAAACACAAAATTAAACCAGAAATAATAAGTAACTAAAAATTAGAAACAACAAAAATTAGGAGATGCAAAAAATAACCAATATTGTATTAAACTCTTTTAGAAGGAAATACAATGAAGAAATCTCTCTCTTCTCACACCTCTCAGATGTACAGATCTCTTTCCCTCAAGAGTTCTCTCTCTCTCTCTCTCTCTTAATTACAACCAACTCAACTACTTGAATTGATCCACCTTGCAAACTATGAGGATCTAACCCTATTATATAGAACTAGGGTTCATGAGCCATGCATTCTCCACCATTAGATGCACCTCTTAATCAAAGGTTCAAATCTGTCCTGCCAAAAATAGAAAAGTGGACTCAAGACTAACAGTTAGTCTTTACATGCAAACTCACTATTCTCCTCAAAATTAGAGTTTTGGGAATGCACAGATTATCGATGTCAGTCTTTGTCTATCTGCATATGACTGATGTCAGCCGATCCCTAACCAACGTCAGTCGGTCCTGACCGATGTCGATGACAGTGTAACTCCAACAACCTCTACATTTGCTCATTTGGTGAAGCTTTTAGCTCCACAACTCAACAATCTCCCACTTGGAGATAAATAGCTCCACCTATACCTATACAACAACAATTTCTAGCTTGTTTCTCCATCTTCAATTTCAATCTTGAAGACCAACAAAAGTTGAATGAAGATTCAACTTCTTTTTTGTTACCAGCTTTGTTAACATATCAGCAGGGTTCTTATCTGTATGGATCTTTTCTAGCTTCAACTATCCATCCTTCAATACCTGTCTAATGAAGTGGTACCTAAGCTGTATATGTTTGGTTCTTGAATAAAAGGCTAAATTCTTTGCCAAATGAATTGCACTTTGACTATCACTATACAATTTGCAACTCTTTTGCTCCTTTCCCAACTCTTCCATGAACTAAGTCATCCAAATCATTTCCTTGCTAGCCTCTGTGACTGTAATGTATTCTACCTCTGTAGTAGACAAGGCAACAACCTTCTGCAACTTTGAAATCTAGCTAATTGCTGATCCACCAACAATGAACACATATCCTGTGGTGCTTCTCCTACCATCCAAGTCACATACCATATCCGAATCTACATACCCATGTAGAGAAGTGTTTAACCCTCCATAACATAAATGCCTACTATTGGTCCCTCTCAGATACCTGAGAATTCATTGAATTGCTTTCCAGTGTTCCTTTCCTAGATTGGCCATAAACTTGCTGACAACTCCCACTGGTTGGGCAATATCAAGTCTAGTACATACCATTGCATACATCAAGCTCCCAACTGCTGAAGGATATGGAAATCTACTCATGTACTCAACCTCATCATATGATTTAGGACATTGTTCTTTGCTCAACTTGAAGTGTCTAGCCATAGGTGTGGTTACCAGTTTTGCATCCTTCATATTGAACCTCTCCAACGCCTTATTCACATAATCCTCTTGAGACAAAATCAAACTATGATTTTTACTATCTCTCTTAATACTCATGCCAAGGATTTTCTTTGCTGCTCCTAAATCCTTCATGGCAAATGTGTGAGCTAATTTTACCTTAAGCTCAGTAATTTCCTACATGTGTGAACCTACAACAAGCATATCATCTACATATAGTAATAAGATAATATAACTACCATTATCCAATCTATTAAAATAAACACAATGGTCAAATTGACATTTACTAAAGCCATGTTCTGTCATAAACTTGTCAAACCTCAAATACCATTGTCTTAGAGCTTGCTTAAAACCATATAAGCTTTTCTTCAACTTGCACACAAGTTTCTCCTTACCTTTGACCTCAAAACCTTTCAACTGTTCTATATATATCTCTTCATCCAAATCTCCATGAAGAAATGTTGTCTTAACATCAAGCTGCTCAAGATGCAAATCCTCAATAGAAACTAAAGATAATACAGTCTGAATGGAAGTCATCTTTACTACAGGAGAAAAAATTTCACCAAAATCAATACCTAGTTTCTATGCAAATCCCTTTACTACCAACCTGGCCTTATGTCTTATTTATCCATTCTCTCCTTCCTTTAACCTATAAACCCATTTGTTTTTTAGTGCTTTCTTTCCAGCTAGCAACTCAACCAAATCCCACGTATGGTTCTCTTCCAAGGAATCAATTTACTCATTCAAGCCATGCTCCCACTATTTCTTGGATTCTACCTACATTGCCTCATCAAAACTTTTTGGTTTTCCACCATCAGTGAGCAACAAGTAGTATAAAGAAGGGGAATAATGAATTGGAGGTTTACTTACCCTTTCAGACCTCCTTATGGGTGTTTGAGACTCATTCACAACTTGCTGTCCACCCATATTTCTTTCTATTAGTGATCGATCTCGATCATCTCTGGTCAATGTCGGTCTGCACCTAATCGATGTCGATTCCACCTAACCAACCTCAGTTTCTTCTTGACCGATGTCAATTTTTGTCTAACTGACATCAGTTCCTACCTAACTGACGTCAGTATCTGTGTTTTCTTGTGAGTGATGATTTTTACCTGTGAGCTCATTTTGGATCATAACCTCTTCCAAATCATGATTGCCCTGCTCAGAATTATTCAACCTCTTGAGCTGATCACTATACATCACCTTCTCACTGAAAACTACATCATGGCTTCTAATAATTTTGTTAATTTCTAAATTCCACAACCAAAATCCAAAATCTCCAAAACCATAACCAATGAAAGTGCACTGTTTAGATTTAGCATCCATCTTCTTTCTATTTTATTTATCAATGTGCACAAAAGCTTCAGAACCAAAAACTCTAAGAAATGAAAGATCTACCTTTTTACCTATCCATGCCTCTTCTAAAATTCCACCATCCAGTGTAGTAGAAGGTCATTTGTTAATCAGGTAAACCACTGTATCTACAGCTTCTACCCAAAACTGTAAGGGCAAACCAGCATGCAACCTCATACTCTGTGCACACTCCATTATTGTTCTATTCATCCTTTCAGCAACTCCATTTTGCTAAGGTGTCCTTGGAACCATCCTTTCCCTATGTATTCCATTCATAGAATAGTAACTATTGAATTTATTGCTGTAGTACTCACCACCATTGTCAGAACTAAGGCACTTCAATCTAAAACCTATTTCATTCTCAACTAAAGCTTTCCATTTCTTAAATGTGTCAAAAACATTAGATTTCCTCTTTATACAATAAACCCATACCTTTCTTGTAGCATCATCAATGAAAGAAACATAATACCATGATCCTCCAATGGAAGCTACCTGAGCTGGTCCCCACACGTCTATGTGAACAAGCTCCAACTTGTGCTTCTTTATTGACCCAATTTTGAGAAACCTCACTTTCTTCTATTTTCTAAAAATACAATGCTCATAAGAATCTAGATCTATGCTTTTCAAATCTGAAAGCTTACCTTTTGACTTAAGAACATTCATTCCCTTCTCACTCATGTGACCAAACCTACAGTGCCATAACTTTGCATCTACATTTGAAGTAGATAAAATAGAAGGAGAATAATTAGTAATACAAGTAGATAGATAAAGTGTACCTACTCTCTTACCTCTAGCTAATACAAGTGCACCCTTGAAAACTTTCCAAGATTCAGCTATGAGAGTTACTGTGCAACCCTCATCACCCAAGTTCCCTATAGAAATCAAATTCATCTTTAGGATGGGTACATGCATGACATCCTTCAACACCCATGTGTTGCCATTCTGCAATTTCAGCTGCAATTTTCCTTTGCCAACAATTTGACAAGGTTCATCATCCCCTAAATAAACTTTTTCAAAATCTCCATGGACATAATCATTGAAAAATTCTCTATTTGGGGTTACATGGAAAGAAGCACCAGAATCTAAAACCCAAGATTCTACTTTATTATCCAAAGAAAATATAAGAACATCTTGTGCAACAATACCTACAACTTTTGCTTCTTCTTTATTACCTTCATGCTGATTTTCTTTGTTATCCTTCAACCAACAATCTTTATTTGCATGCCCTTTCTTTCCACAATTTCAGTAGGTTATTCTTCCATTTCTGGATTTGGATCTACTTCTCATCTTTGACTTTGACCTTGATCTCCCTTGCTTGCCATTCTCTCTTTGCCTTCCCCTACTCTCAATACTTAAAGCATTACCTGATGTTTCCTCTGTGCTTTTCTTGTGAATTTCTTCATTCAAGATTACACTAACAACATCATCAACTTTCAAGATATTTGAAGTAGATGCAGTCTTACTAACTGCCATTACCAAACTATGCCAACTTTCAAGTAAAGAGCATAAGATTAAGAGAGCCTTAATTTCATCATAAAAACTATTTTGACTGATTTTTAACTGATTTACTATTGCATGGAAATCATTAAGATGACTAGATACCGATCCACCTTCTTGCATTTTCAAATTAAATAATTGCTTCATAAGATATACCTTATTTGAAGCTGAGTGTTTTTCATATAAATTTGCCAAAGTATCCATTAACTCTACCATTGTCTTTGCCTGTGATAAGTTGGAAATCATAGGAGATGCCATGGTCAACCTTATAGATCCAAGAGCCTTTCTATCAAGAACATTCCATTCTTCATCTTGCATATCTGTGGGATTTCTTGAAACCCCACCCAACAGTAAGTATAGATCTTTCTGATATAGATAATCTTCTATTTGCATCCTCCATAATTGATAATTCTTGCCATTGAATTTCTCCATTCTTAGTTTACTTTCTTCTACCATTGCTTTACTCCCACTCAATTAGAAACCCCTATGAGTGAATTCTATAATCAACAAACACTAACACGCTCTGATACCACTTGTTAGGATCTTACAACACAATTGATTACTTTTGTATAAGCAACTAAACATGAAATTAAACTAGAAATAATAAGTAACTAGAAATTAGAAACAACAAAAATTAGGAGATACAAGAAACAACCAATCTTGTCTTAAACTCTTCCAGAAGGAAATATAATGAAGAAATCTCTCTCTTCTCACACCTCTCAGATGTACAGATCTCTTTCCCTCAAGAGTTATCTCTCTCTCTCTCTTAATTACAACCAACTCAACTACTTGAAATGATACACCTTGCAAACTATGAGTATCTAACCCTATTATATAGAACTAGGGTTCATGAGCCATGCATTCTCCACCATTAGATGCACCTCTTAATCAAAGGTTCAAATCTGTCCTGCCAAAAATTGAAAAGTGGACTCAAGACTAATAGTTAGTCTTTACATGCAAACTCACTGTTATCCTCAAAATTAGAATTCTGGGAATGCACAGATGACTGATGTCAGTCTCTGTCTGTCTACATATGACCGATGTCGATTGATCCCTAACCAACATTGGTCAGTCCTGATCGATGTCGGTGACTGTGTAACTCCAGCAACCTCTACATTTGCACATTTGGTGAAGGTTTTAGCTCCACAAGTCAACATAGAGGTTAATTTTGATTATTTGGTTTTTGATTTTGAATATGATTAGGAAGTGGGATAGAGTATATAAAGGTGAACATTAAGTTAGTGAAAAAATTCATGCTTTAATTTGGATTTGAGGGATTTTTATACCTTTTCATAATCTTGATGTTGTTATTGGATCATAACTTCATGATCAAAGTTTGAACCAAGAAGGAATTCAAAATCAACATGGTTAAGGGGTTTACATGTTTCATAGGATTGTCCCCAGTTTACATAGAACTAATTTTTTTAGGATCATACTAATGAGCACTAGTTTGAAAAGTATAAAGTTATCTATTTGAGGGTTTAGGAAGACATTTCCCAATCTTATCTAGGGAAAGAGGGTGATGAACTTCATAATTGTTAACTTGTGAGGAAGGAGGATGATGGAAGGCACTTTCCTTAATAGGTAGGGAAAGTGTCACTTTGTCAAATCTTCCTCATAGAATAAAATTTATGGTTTTCATGAAATTGTGTGTGTTCAAAACACCATCATTAGTGGCATTATTATTTTTAGACTTCATAAGCACACACATTCTAGGTTTTGGTTGGGAAGGATTGAATTATATTATGAGGAAGTCTTGTATTTTAGATTGATCAATAGAATTTTCCAAGGATTTTTGAGAGAGAGTATTAACTCTATATTGGATTTTAGGATGAAAAGCATTGGTAAACAAGTGGAATAGGTTGTCATCCAAAATGTTATGTTCAATTTTTTTAGCTAAGGATTTCCAATGCTTGATGAAAACTTAGGCAATATCATATTAAGCTTCCTTAAAATTAATGAAGCGGGATTAAATATTTTTAGGAATATCATTGGTTTTAAATTCTTGAATTAATGTGTTAATTGAGTCCTCAAAGCTAAATATAGAGTTGGACTTGAGTTGGTTATACCAATCTAAAACATCACTTGAAAAGGTTTTGGCTAATAGCTTGGTAGATGCAAAAGAATTAATCTTAATCCAATATTTATATATATTTATAAAGGATTTAAAATACAAATCATGATCAATGGATACAATATAGGTGATTGAAGGATCAATTCCATCTATGTCTATGTTTTCAATTTAAGGAACCATTGGTTCATTATGAAGGTGTTTCATGAATTTATGGTAAAGGGGAGGTCTTGAAATGAGATTAACATGAGCATATCTAAGGGGGATTTAGTGGGGGGGGAGGAAATTTATATTTTTCACTAACCACTAAGGTTATTGAGGATGATTTTGTATTTTAAAATTTTGGTTTTACATTTACATCATCTAGGCATTACTATTATCTTGAAAAATAGCTAATTGGTTTAGGGCTTGTAACATGAGTTATTGTGGATTAAGAGCATTTTTACCAGTTTGTTAGGATTGACTAGATCTGTTGTTGACATTGGTATAATGTGGGTGATTTGGGTTGACTCACAAAAGAAAGTAACTTACATGTTAGTATCAATACTAGGCATGGAGGAGGAATACGAGAATGAGGAAGATGCATATTAGCTTTCCCCAAGTCTGGTATAAAAACTAAGAGTAAGTGAAGGAGGTATTCAAACATGAGTAACTATCATGAGATGATAGATCACCATGGGATCCTTTCCCCTATGCTTGGTATGATATTAAAGGTAAATGATCATTTCATAAGTATGATCAAGATCACACTCATATTATACCTCTCTCATGACTTGAGGTGGGTAATTTTGATGAGTGGTCTTAGGATTTTCAAGTGGCTCATAAATCATAGATCAAGTTAAAGTCACATGACAACTACTTGTATCTTAGTATTATATAGTGCTATAAGGTAAACAAGTTTTCATGATCTTATGGGAGTTAGATAGTTTCATTAAATCTTATTAGGTTTATATTTAGATTAAGAAAATATGTACTCCAAAGGGAAAGAGAAGAGGATAACTGAAATGGGTTATCTGGTTTAGTTATAATAGGAACATTAAAATCATATAATATCAGGTTGGCCAATACAATTGATAATAGAAATTGGAAAAATAGACTTTATCAGGTTGGCCAATATAGTTGGGTGATAGAAAATAAATATATTAGTTTAGATGATACAATTGTTAGAAGGGAGGTACAATCATAATATATCAAGTTGGTTAATGTAATTAGGGAGACATAAAAAACTATATCGGGTTAACTGATTTAGTTCCAAATAAAACAAATTGTATTGGGCTAGCTGATGAAATTTAAAAACATAGAACATAACAGTATTAGGCTAGCCAATATAGTATATCAAACATAAAGATAAAATTTATCTAACTACTTCATGAAAAAATTACAAGGAGATATACTAGAAGGATATGATTGATTTTTTAGCTCTTATAAATATTGATCCTAATCATAATGTAGTGAATATAACCACACAAACATTAACTATAGAGGATTCCACTATACCCATAGCCACACTATCTTATCTCTAAGGTACATTCAGAGTAACTTCTTAGTGCTAACCAATTATTGATATAATAAAAAATCAAATGGATGGATGACTTCCTATAGTTAAATAAAAATAGGTAAAATCTTGCATTTTTGATATACCATGTGGTATGTAGAAATTAAAGTCCATCTATAATGTTGTCTAATAAATTGAGTATTGGGGTAGTTACCTATTTTAACTATTGAGGTCTTAGAAAATGTAAATCCTACATTTTTAAAGGGAAAAGTATAGCAATAAATTGAACTAAAAATAGGAAATAATTGATTTGACAAGCCTTTCTCAAAATAGAAAAGATGTAAAGAAAGAACACTTATCTGGAGTAAAATAGGTATTTATATGGATCAGAAGGTTGAAATAGGTTAAAGAAATAGTCAAACACATTTTTTTATGATTGTAGGTGAAATATAGCTTCATGTAGTAGCACCCTTATGTGCATAATAGTGCCATATGGTATTAGTGTCTAATTATGGTGGTAGTTTCCCTCTTAAAGGATCTATCTAGAAATTTTAGGGAAATTATGAAAGGTTTTGAGGGACTTATAGGTGGTTCTATATCTTTCAAAACCTTGCCCATGTCACTATTTTCATTAAATATCTTCTGAAAACCAAATGAGTACCTACACACATGAAAAAACAATCGAATCAAATGCAAAAGAAAGGAAATTACTAGGTTGTGAGATATTACTATTGCATGGAGTAGAACCCCTATTGTCTTGGCCACTACCTATATTAACCCCAATGTTAGGGGTATCAATTCACATTTAGTTCTCCCTTATGGAATGTGCATAATCAACGTACATGGTATGCTAGAATGACTTTTACTTAGGCCCTTCTTTGATCAAGCATGTAATGTCTAAAATTAATAGCTAAGTAGTATGGAGAGTATTGAGTTGTATTATTAACTAATTTTATCTAATATTATATCAAAATAATAAGTGCTAGGTATAAAATGCATTGTGGGGATCTTTATATAAAAATAACATTGATTCACATGTAATACCTTGTTCATTGGCTAACAAGTCATAAAATAGAGATAAAAACATAAGAGAAGGATCAAGGTAGGGTTAATATCTAAAATATGAGAGAAAATGACTATTTGACACTAGAGCCATACTTAGACACTAACACCACATCGTGATACTTTACTGATAATGGTGCTAGTGTATTGAAGCCTAAAAATAGAGTTAAGACCAATCAAGATAGGCTAGGTACCATTGTGAGTAGGAGGAGGTGACTAAGAACCACCAGGGGTGAAACAATATGGAAAATAAGACATAATAAATATAAAAATACCTAAAATGACCATGAAAATAAGGGCTATATTCATCACTAAGACCTTCATGTTAAAGAGCAATAAAAGACATGGTACTTGTGGTTGTTTGACAAAATTAGGGTGTATACATTTGACCCCATTTTATTATAGTAATGCAATGAAATGAAAATAATAGAGTAAAAGAAAAATCTAAACATGTACATGTGCTTACTTGTGTGGATGTGTTTTGGACCTAGCTCACTTCTTGGCCACATAAGTGGATAGGAGTTTGAGTGAAGTATGTGAAGAAGAAATCCATAATGTGGGTGTCCTTCATATTGAATATGAATATTAAACTAAATTATGAGGAACAAAACCCTATTTTTCCCCCACCTTGATAATTGGACTAAATTTAAGTATGTAAACTAGATATGTGGAGAAACAAGGTCCAATTTCCCCACTCTAATGTGTGTACTTAATATGAGTATGTAAACTGGGTTTGGTGGAAGATTAAGGATCAACCACTATAGATGATCATGTGACCCAAACTAGTGAAACCATGGTGGTAACCTAGTGATGATCTGAGTGTAGCTTGGCAATCTAAAAATAGGGATCAAAGATGTATGTTCAGTGTCATGTCCCCAATCTTGATATCTAAGTAATGTATTTATGCATATGAACATGCATATATATATATTTGAATCAAACTATATATTTGTGTAAAAATGTATATCTAAGTCCAAATATATGTCTAAGCCAAACTATATCTCTACATAAAATTATAAATCTATGCTAAACTATATATCCATGAATAGAGATCAAGGACATGTGCTCTACACCATGCCCCAATCCTAATATCTAAGTAATGTAGCTATATATCTAAACATCTATATATTTAAGTAAAACTATATATCTACATAAAAATGTATGCCTACATCAAACTGTATATCGACATAAACTTATATATCTAAGTCAACTTGTATATCTTCATCAAACCTATGTGTTTAAATATCTGTATCAAATTAGACCTATGTCTCTAAATATCTATACCTGAGTAAATTTATGTCTAAATATTTATATGTGAGTAGAACAATGTGTTTGAATATGTGTACATCTGAAGTACTTTGTATTTACCCTCCTTTTGGTGAGAGAGGTGAGACTAAGGTAATGGTGTCTAACCAAAAGTGGTAATGACCAAATATGCTAGTGTTAATTAGTAGGGGTGATGTTTTAATTTTGAATATTTTGTCTATTATGATAGAGTCGATTATTGAAATTGGTAATGGGATAAGCATTTGGTCTATGTTGATTTTATTATATTAATATTATTTTTTTTAGTTTTATATATTAAAATGTGATTAAGATATTGGTTTAACTAATATAGGGTGAGGTATATTGAGTTCAATTCCCATGTTTAAGAAATGGCTCAAAAATTAGAGTTATAGTTCTTTAGATATCACAATTTCTATAAATTGGTATTAGTTGGTGAAATTGGCATGAAAGGTCAACCTTAGTAAGGTGTAATTTTATAAATGTGACTTAAATAGGTTAGTTGATTAGTTTGAAAATTCATTTGAATCATTTGGGTTGATAGTTATTGTTTGTGATGAGCTAGAGAGTATGATGAGGAGATGAGGAGAGAATTTGACCTAGTACAAGGAAGTATAAGTGCTTATATAGGATGGGAAAGAGGTTACCATGGTAATTAGCCTATATTTTTTCCTATTTTTGTCATTTGTAGCACATTTTTTACTATTTTTATTGGAAATTTTCTAGTTTAGGGCCAATTTTAGAAATGTGGTGCTTCTATCCTGATATTGGTCCTAGTGTCTAGGACATTGTACTATTGTCCTAGATATGGTGATAGTATCCAATGCTACTATCCTATATGTAGCACTAGTTTCTAGTAGGTCTAGTTTGTGATGCTTGTTATTGCTAGCTAGTATTTGATGATTGTTGTCTATTGATATGATATTTTATGATGCTAATTTCTAAGTTGGTTATATTTTTGTAGGTTGATGTGTATATGAGAGAGTTATGAAGTGGTTAAATTATGGATAACCTAATAGGTCTACCCTTGATAGACACTAAGATGGTTATGGTAGAGAGAGATGGTCTGAGTCATGTGGAATCCTTAAATATGATGCCCTGGGATAAACACATGATGACTACATTATGTGAGAGGTCGGATGCAGTTACCTACACATTATAATTACCTATTGGGGAGATGACTATCACCCTAGAGGATGTGTATAAGGTGATTACCTATTAATGGTTAGAGATCAATATTATAAGAGGATACTAGTGATTAAGCTATATAGTGGGATGTTAGGTATTTTTATATAATGTTTGTAAGGACTCATCATGTAAGGAGCCATAATGATATATTAAAATCACTAATTGTCATAGTGAATTTTTTACAATTGTGTAATTTCTTAGTGATTTTATTGGCTTAGTTTGTGGCTATACATGGGAGTGGGGTATCGATCTCCTACAAGATGCATGAGATATTTCAAAACATAGAGTAACATGGTACTATATACTCATGGGGTCACACTATGCTCACCAATTTGTATTGACATTTATACCATTTTATGTAGGAGCTATGTGCAGGAGGTATTGGATTTTCCACACTATTATATTATTGGGAATATGGACATATATAAGTTAGTAGACTGACATTTACTTAAAAAGGTGATTGGTCCCACCCATAATAATTTATAGAAAAGTGGACTAGGATGATCCACATGCCCAAGAGGAGCATGATGTAGTGTTATAAGGTGTTAGATAGGTTAATGACTAGAGACATTATTTGGATGCCTTACAAGGGATATAAGGCATGACCTAAGGATTATTCTCAATTGAGATGGGTTTGAGTGAGTTATTCACTACATGATCATTGGATCAATGTATTTGAGAGGTTCTAGTTTGGTGTTACTCAGGATGGCCCCCCAGTGACAATGGTGTTATTGAAGAGTTCTTGGGATCTAGTGAGGCTAGGTAGTAAGTCTAAACCATTGATTGTAGAGTTTGACCTAATTTAATTAATAGATAAGGATTTAGTGATTGATGTACTAGATATGGATGATGTAAGATATAATGATGCCTATATATCCTAATGGAGAGAACATAGATGGGAATGTATATTTTCAAGAGGTGGGATTATTGTAGAGAATGTACTAGATGTGGATCCCGTTAGATCTATTGATGGTAAGATAATATTGTATGTTTATATATTCTATGTATTTGGTTACTTATTTACTTGGTTAGGTATTTGATGCATTGTGTTGGTATGTGTAGGTTCAGGTGATGATGAGTATTGGGAGACTAAGATCAAGTCTTCACTCCACATATAAACATAACATATTCTTGGTGATGTCATGGATGATGGATTAGTGGAGAGGGACACAAATGTTTTTAGTGTTCATGCCCATTTGTTTAATTGACCTATTATGGCTACTATATTGTATATGCAAGCAAATATGGTCAAGGATGAGGAATGCATAGATTTATGGAGGTAAACAATGCCCATACCCAATTATATGGGTGAAGAAAGTATCTGAATAGTGGATGATTACATAAATCTACAGTGAGAGCATGTAGAGTGTATGGTCAATCTAGGTGTGTTAAAGGAGAGAGATAACATATACATGTATCGATCTAGGTCATGAATGGATAGTGGGGCCTATAATTATAGTATGGCTATGTCTAAGAGTGAGATTAAAGGGGGTGGTCCTAGTGGCCATGTATGAATTATTGAGTGATGTAAAATATTTGTATTTAAACTATAGTCTAAGTTATACACACACACACATATGGATGTTTATTTTTATATGGGCACTGTGTATATTAGTATCTCAATTTGGTTATATTTTTCATGTTTACATTGTTTAATGAAATTAATTGTGTTAAATGGTGATAATATAATATGGTATTTGTTGAAGTAATGGTAATGAATTCTTTTATCTATTTATAAATGTTTAAGTAGACATGTGTAGTGGACTAGGAATGTTATTTGTTAGTATAGGATATATGTGTGTAGATCATATAAATATGGTATGAACTATATCAACTTACATAACATGGTGAAAAAATAACCATACTACTCATGATGCGTTGATGTAGAATTCAACTATGGAACTAATATTTCATGTGATACACTGGTAGTGTCTAGGTGTGTATACTCTCTAACAAAGAGCTTGATTGGATGGCATGCTGAAATTGTGATTTGATCTCTATGATCATTTGTAAATATATTGATTGGTGGATGAACTAAGACTATTCCATGATTTATATGATTATTTCCAAATATATGTATTGGTGTGCAAAGTAAGACTATGTTTTTATCTTTGTGATTGTTTCCAAATATCTTAATTGATGTGTGCATTGAGACTATGCTTTGATCTATGTGATTATTTACAAATATCTTGATTGGTGTATGAACTAAGCTATGCTCTAATCTCTATGAAATGGATTCCATCTCTATTGAATATGTGGTGCATGATACCAATCATATATAGGTGTACTAAAAACCACATGACTCATATGATGAGTAACTAATTGATCCTTAAAGGGAATGTCTGAATAAGTCTATTCTAGAGGAGTGTGATCTAGGAGACTATGGATACTAAGATATAGGTGACCCTTGTGTGAATTCTATAATTCCTCTATTGACATACTAGTCAATATGATCTCAGAGTGCATAATAGTGATTGTCTAAATGTCCATTTATCTTATGAAAATTACAATATGGATTACTTTTTACCTTATGAAAATGGTGTGCTAGATGATGATTAGTGGGAGGAAGTGTGATCATCTCCTTATCTAATAATTTAATAAATATGTCATAAGGCCTATCTCTATTTAAAAATTGTATAACCCTCTATGTGTGTCCTATGCTCTATTCACTATATGAGGTGTTATATGAAGTGGATTTTTGGCTTTATTGATTATTTTTCTTAGTTGTTTCTAGTTCATGGGTTTCTAAATTAGGAGTGGAGTAGGTTCTTGTACCATGTTACACTACTATGACTATGAGAGATTTAAATCCAAATATGTCTCTAAATATGTCTCAACTAGTCCTAACTTTTTCTCTAATCTTAGAGATATGTAGCATAGATGTCTGAATTATTTGAATGTCTCATATAGAAATTTCTCTTTAAGAGGAAGAATGAGGCCTCTATCAAAAATGTATTGTAAGTCTAATTTTTTCAATTGGTAGATCAATTGATGCATAAACGTTTTTAATCCTATAATGTATTGATTTATTGTTTCTAACTAGACTTAGTGTAGTGAAGAGAACCTCTCATATGTGATTTGAGGTCCCTTTTTCTAAATATAATTCATGAGAAAGACATCTTATAACTAATGTTATATGTATAGTGAACCACTAAGGAGTGAATGATGAAACCAATCTATTAACCAACCCTCTAGAGTCCTAGGAAATAATTGTAAGAGAAGCAAACTACTATTGACATGTGCCATAGCTTTCTTGTAGACTTTGAGATGCAAGTATAAATCTCCATGTCCATTAAACTTTGGTAATGCTGATATCTATAATTTTTGTGGAAACATTACATTGAAAATTATCCATATTATGGGCTTATTATGGATGGATAAGATGGTGTACTTGTTGTAAATCACCCATAACATGCATCAATGAGATTACCTCTTATGAAGGTATATTAACATCATTAAGAGGTTCATTTAATTATTGAATTTTTTTATTTATCTTAGACATTGGTATATTGCATTAGGAACCTTTTTTTAGGGAGGATTGGTTTTATCATTGTAACCTTTGGAGGGGTGATAACTTGAATCTAATCAGAGGGAAATGAGCTATCATCCTTGTTTAGGTTGGGTTGAGAAACATGTTCTACTATAGTAAGGGTTGAGGGAGATTAATTGGTATCTCTTATTTTGTTAATTTACAAAGAAGTATCACATGCTAATGGACTAGAAGGTAATTTATTATCAGGTAAATGTAAGCTATGTAAACTTTAAACATAAGAATATGCGCGCACGTGCGCGCGTGCGCGTGCGTGTGCGTTTTAACATGTGACCTAGAATTTGTTTATATATGAGAAATATATGGAGGAAGAGAAATATAAGGTGTAGAATCCATGTCTTCTTCAACATAATAATAGTAATCATATTTATTCCAAGGTTCATCAAACTTAGAGCTTAATTCACTTGTATAAGTAAGAGTATAAGAAGTATCATTCACATGTTCACTAAGAGATATAGATAGATATATAGATATAGAGATAAATAGAGAGATAGATAGAGAGAGAGAGATAAGATTTTAAATTTTTACTACTATGTAATGTGTCATCATGTGTGGGTGTAATGCAATGTATTTCTTCACTAGTTATGTGTGGAGTTCATGAATGATTAATAATTTCAATCTTGGATTCAAGGGTAGAATAAGTAGAAATAATATTTTCAATTTGCATAGTATGACGTGTTGGAGAAGAGGTAGATATATTTTCATTATCAATATTTTGTTGGGGCATGTCTATATATCTAGACTCCCCCTAAAAACTGGAGAGAGAGATAAGATTCACATCGCTATTTATCATATATAGATAGGGTTTTGGTTAGAGATATATAATCTATATACCATATGGATAAGGTTAATATATTTCCCTTCGATAGATAGAATATAGGCTTACCCTTGCCTAAATATCTATTTGGATAGGGATAGGAGCTAGGGTCTAGGATATAGGGCAGAGGGGCCTAAAGAATCATTGCATTGAGATTGAAATGTAAAATAAGGTGATAAAATAATTTGGTCTACCTTAGTTTGTGCATTGGTAAAAGCTATAATATCATTGGTATATGATTTTTTGAATTTAATTGAAAAGGGTAAAAAAGATGAATTTATCTTATCTACTTTACTTGAATCATGCAAAAGTGGATTTCATGTATTGCACTTTTATTGATTTAATTGGAATAAAGAGGTAGATAAATTAGTTGAAAATATAGGATAACATTAGAAAAAAACACTAACAACAAGAGGTTATTTTGGAATTATATTGTTATTTTTATTTTATGGTTTAAGAGAAGAGGGAGAGGAAATAGAAGAAAATGTATCTAGTAGATCCTCATCAATATTTTCATTATCATGCTCATAGTAATCATCATATCCATCATTAAAATAATAGTCATAATTATCATTATAAATTAAATAATTATCATTTCCTAATGTGCAATATTGATAATTTATTAGTTCATTATTATAATAATGATAAAAATTCATAAATTCATCAACTAGGTGAGGGGCATGAGGCTTCTTGGATTCCATTTTAAACTTGCCAAAGAAGATAATGTAATTAATGAATATAAAACATACAAGAGGTAGAATATAATATAACATAGGTATATGTGAAACTATGATAAACATTTAACCCAATATTTAAAAGGAATAAGGATTGTACTTGAAAACTAATTACTAGTATTTGGATGTATAGGTACCTAGTATGCAAATATAGGGTTTGAATGAGGGTTGTTTTACAAAAAATAAAATTATATTAAATTAATGAAATCATATTATAGGATTAATTTTAACAAGCTAGGTTGTGCCAAAAATTAGGGAAAACTAAAAGTTTATAACCCTAATTTAGTTCTCAATTTTTTTAAGAAGGTAAACCCTAGGCAAAACTAGGGTTTTAAGCAATATTCAAATTAATATGGGTTCACCAAATGTTTTAACTATTTATGACTTAGCTAATGTAAATTCTATGTTGTTAAAGATATGAGTATATCAATAACTTGAATTGAAAATAGGAAATAATTGATTTGACAAGCCTTTCCCAAAATAACAAAAATGTAAAGAAAGAACACTTATCTAGAGTAAAGTAGGTATTTCTGTGGATCACAAGGCTAAAATAGGTTGGATAAATATTTAGAAACCTTTCATTCTATGACTATAACTAAAATATGGATTTGGATAATAGTAACATGTGGTTTTAGTTTTTAATTATGACACTAATATCCCTCTTAGAGGAGCTATCTAAAACTTTTTAGGAGGCTACGAGAGGTTTTCAGGGACCTGTAGGTGGTTGTGTGTCTTTAGAAAGCTCAAATGTGTCACTATTTCACTAAATATATTTCAAAAATCTAATTAGTACTTACACACATAAAATAAAAATTATATCAAATACAAAAGAAAGTAAAATTGGGTTATGGGATATTATGATCATACAGTGTAGGACCCCTGTTATCCTAGCCACTGCCTACATTAACCCTAATGTTAGGGGTCTTAGATCACATGTATTTCTCCCTTAGGGATGTGAATAATCATTTTTCATCATATGATACAATTAATTTCACTTAGGCCCTTATTTTATCAAACATGCAATGTCTAAATGTAATATCTAAGTAATATGTAGAGCATTCAGTAGTACTTTTATGTAATTATGTGTCAAAATAGTGAGTGTTAAGTGTAAAATGCCTTATGAGGCTCTTTATATAGAAATAAATTTGATTTATATGTAATACCTTGTTTTTTGGATGATAAGTCATAAAAGAGGGATAAAAAAATAATAGAAGGCTCAAGGTAGGGTTAGGACCCAAAACATAGGAGAAAATGACCATTGGAAACTAGAGCCATAATTAGACATTAACACCACATGAAACTACTATCCTGATAATGGTACTAGTTTCTTAAGGCCTAAAAATAGAGTGAAGACCAAGAAAGGTAGGTTAGGGACCCTTGTTACTAGGAGGAGGTGACTCATGACCACTAGGGGTGCAACAAATAGGTAAAACAAGATAATAAAGATCAAAAGACCCAAAATGACCATTTAAAAAAGGGATATATTTATCACTAAGACCTTCATGTGAAAAAGAAACAAAATACATAATAATTATGGTTTCTTGACCAAATTAAGGTGTATACATACCCATCATATCATAGTGTTGGTAAAAAATATCATTACTTGGCCCAGAATGACTACACCTATTTAGTTTTAAAATTACTAGAATATAATTTATAGGCAACAAAAGAAAAAGAAATATTGAAATATATATTTTTAGCATGCAGTGAAATTAAATAGGCAAACAAAATGGTATTAGGATGGTCAATACAATTTTAATCTACTAAATTGAAATAAAACACTAATAATTATATCAAGTTGGTCAATGTAGCTATAAAAACACATAGAGCTATATTGTGTTGGTTGATACAGTTTGGAAAAACATCAAATAATACTACACTAGTCAATACCATTTGTAGTCATGTATAAAAATGAATGTCTCATACTCATCGATACAATTGGGATGATGGTTTGGAATATTTTACTAAGGAACTACTCTAATTGAAGGTAGAATAAGATTCACATTAGGTTCACCAAGATGTATGTATGGGCTAGGATTAACCTACAACTATCCTCTTTCTGTCAATAGACTATGACTCAAACAAGATATATCAAATAGAGAATGTGATAATTGTATGATTGGTTAAGAACCAAATGAATTCATCAAATATATAATATGTTTACTTATAACATGAATGTTAATAATAAAGGGTTAAAAATACTAACCCTATAGAATAAAGATGCAACCCTCACTAGACCTAAAATAGATATATATTATGATTATAAAACAAATGATTATAAGAAAAGAAAATAAGGATGGGTTAGGATTATTTTAAGAGGTAAGGTTCCATGGTTAACCAAATGAGGGTATAATTAATGTAAAATTATTATGAAAACTCTAAGCAATCCTATATATGCACTACCTTATTCAGTGTGGAGAAGGACTAAACAAGGATACAATCATATATTCACAAAGTAAAGAAAAAATAAATATGCTAAGTAATAATGAAATAATATATGTATAAAATATACTTAAATTTTTGTGGACTCATTGACACTTCAATCTCCCCCTTGGCTTAAGTGGAGCCTTGTAAGATATTATTTTAGGTTGAAGACATCAAATGAATGGATTAATACCTAAGATATAATACGATAAGAACTAATAATGGATCCCCTTATTTAGATTTATTAAAACCAAAATATAAGACTCCTAAAGATAAGATTATACACCAACAACTCTCCCAAATAGACTAGGGAAACTGTGCCAACAAAAGCAAAGTGAATAACTGTATATGATATGATATGATATGAATGAAACATGACCTTTATATATACTGATATAATAACTAAAACTAACCCTATAAAATAATTTTATGGTATAAAACAAGATGATACCATTGAAATAAGTTAGCTGACATAGGATGGTATCAACCAAGATGATATAGTAAAAAAGTTAAATGACATGCTTAAAACTGTATCAGGGAGATTGATGCATCAACAAGACACTACATGAGAAAATGTTAGTAAATGATAAAGTGATAAATATTGTGTGTATATAATTAATTTTTATCACTTTAATATGGTTAAAATAAATTCACAAGTAATTATTTAATTTTACCTTAACTAAATACCTCTTATAATTTCTTGCAAGAAAATATATTAACATGGTATTAAGGAGGGTTTTAAGAGTGATAAAAAAAGTTTAAATATATTATTGTCACACATGTTAAAATAATTTAATAAGGAATTATTTCAATCACTTGATGAGATCATGGGTATATTTATTAGGTAAATTTTTAGTGGTGATGAAGCTTGAGAAGTTTGTTATGTTGGAATTATTCAACTAAAGCATTAACTAAGTTATCTAGTTCTATAATTGAGTGAATTTGAAGTTGATTATGTTATTCTAACACATATCTAGCTAAGGTATTCTTTATAATTATTATCATTACATAGGTATTAGTTTAAATCCACTCATGTATGTTTGCAAAGGATATATGATGTAAGGTAGGATCAATGGTTCCATTGTGTGTGACAGTGGAAGAAATACTTCTGAGATCTATATACACAATGAAGGGAGACAAAGGTTTTGTTTTGAATATTTTGGATCACATTATTTTGTATAGGAATTTGTGGATCAATATTTTTTTGACATCTATAAGAGGAGGAGGAATGTGAATTTCTTGAATTATAATGACTTAAGGAACTTGGTTGTCCATTTAAAAGATATAGTTTTGCATTTGGAGTAATTTCTTATTGTTGTAAGCTTGTATAAGGGAAATTTATTTAACCACTTGTGAAAATAATTAGGATTTATCAATAGGAATGTATTTTTTAAAAAAATTAGTATTATCAAGAGGAGGAATACTTGTTGGAGGATTCCCAACATTGGTGTTAAGAGTAGGACTATTTTTGGTTTCCCAGACCACCATAGTAAAGGGATTTATAATGCTAAGATTACCATTATTATTTTATGTATAAATGGTATTATTTTTTTATATACCTATATTTGGTACAAAATTATATTATAATGTATTTTTGTTTAGTTTCAGAAATATAGCCCTTTTTTCAAAAGATTGAATGCTTAGTGGCATGGTCTTGCATGGACCCCATGGGCTCTATGGACTTTCATTACTTTCTATAGTTTTATTTATATTTAAATGTATTATGATTTATCCATATTATGGTGGGGATTCATTATTTTTTTATTTATTTTGTGTTTTATCTTGCAGACACTACTTTTCACCTTTAGACACTTGCATTGACATAAGTCTCAAAGGGAAAATGGAAGTATCCTGACTTATCATTTTTATTTATTTATAAAATTTTCACATTATGATAATTTTTGAGAGTTTTTATGTTTATTATATTTTTATATTTTATCATGCCACAAAGTCTTAATTTGAATTCAAAAGGATCCATATATACACAAAACTAGGACATAGTATTCAATCACCAAGGAAGCCTCTCAATTATCATATACATTATTAATTTAAAAACTATTTATTTCACCTCACATTGAATTAAATTTTTTTAACTATAAAGTATAAAAAATGTCAAATTACACTTGCATTACATGTACCAAAATTTATAATAGGAGAAAGAGTATACATTTGCATGATCACCATTACACACACACCTTAGAGGAAGAACTACATGAAAGTCTAAGGTGATCCTTAGAGTATATGGATCTATAGGAAACATGTAGCAACAAAAATGTTTCTAGGGTTATATAAAATCATGTGCTAACCCCTTTTTATCAATTCACAAATGGTCAAAGATAAAGAATCTAGGGTTTTGATTCTTGAAACTATTTTGTGCATGACCCAATCATTATTTAGAGGTAAAATAAGGATAAGGTGTAAGATAATCTTCAAGAAAAGACAAAATTAACTACAATAAATATTTAAATTTAGAATATTTTATAGAGATTAGGATACCTATGTTGATGGTGTCCCAAGTTTGACATAAGTGTCCAAGCAAGAAATTTAGTAAAACCATGGAATAAATAAAACATAGAGTTGGCTTGAAGTACTGAGATGAACTTGAATCATCTTCATAACCTAGAATAATTTAGAAAATAAGATATTCTCTTACTAACCCTTGATTATTTTAGATGATATTTATGGATTATATAACACCTTAGTATTATACACTTGTCAAAATCAAACCTTGGTTGTTCCTCTTAGTTATAGACCCTTTCACACTTTTACAAGTTTTGCATCTACTCTATCTTATGCCCCTTGGCCTGTATATTAGTTTGAATAATATCATGTTGATGAATTAGGCCTTATATCTTTCCTAAAATGCTTAAAATTGGCCTGTATATTAGTTTGAATAATATCATGTTGATGACTTAGGCCTTATATCTTTCCTAAAATTCTTAAAATGTATTTATGTTCCATCTCAACAAGTTTTGAACTTGTACCTACTTTCTTACTCCCTAGATACTAACATCCAAGATAAACACTACTATCAACACTAGTGTATTGACCTAACACAAGTGTACAATGCCTTAAAGTCATGTATTTTGAAATTAAAACATATCCTAATGGTTGGCCTAAGTGATTTAATGTGATTTACTTCTCCAAAGGGATTTATATAAATATAAGATCAACCCTCATTCATTCTTTACGTAACAAATACCAATAGAGACTAGAGAAACTTATTGAAATCACTCTATCAAGCATTTAATTTAAAAATGCTTCCCTATTTCCATAAAAATAATAGGTACAACATATATACATGTCTAAAGTATTGAAGGATCAACCTAAGATACTAATTTTCAAAGTTACAAACTAGGTCACTATTGTACTTGATTTACACACATTGTATGACTCACAAACAAGCCAAAATATAAGGGAGAACTACATTAGTCTGAGGTCATATTCAAAGTATTGGATATATAGGTAATGCTCACTAATAGAGGGGTATTTGAGTCAGTTGGATACCATGTGTCCATTAACTCATTTTACCCTAAGGTCACCATGAATATGAAGAACTAAGGTTTTGAAAAATTAAGAGGAATAATAGTCCATGACCTAGATCTAAATGCACTAGAATGAAAGTGAAATCAAATCCAAAATCATCCTAGTGGTCACATATTTTTCCCATAGGTATTTATTATAGGACCTTATGTCGAACCCAAAAAATAGTGTCATTACAACCATCCTAGGCTAACATTAGGGTCTAGAGATCCATAAGCATCATATCTAGAATATGAAGACTGTTCCATAATCATTTTCTAGCCTACTTTTTATGTGTTCCATATCTATCACTATGTTAGCATTAGAACCAACTAAGTATATTAATTCTTTGTTAGTTCCATGCATAACTTAGTTGGTCTTCCATATTTACAAAAATATGGATATAAAAGCCAAGGATTAAGAAAACATGAGCAAGGTATAACTTAGGCTATTATTCCTAAAAATTATACATCTCATAAAGGCTTAGGATTTTTAGAAAATTCTATGAGGCACCAACAACGTGAGTCATCTGAGCATGCCATTAATTCAAGTTTTAACACAAGTGGGTATATATGACCAAGAGGATCCATCATTTGATTGCCAAAATTTTATAAAAATATAATAATTATGAATGATTTACAAATAAATTATAAGGGGGACATGGATTAAAGTAAATTAATTGACACCCCCATAATTCCTACTTTCCCAAATAATATTCCACTTAGCAAAGATGACAATTCCCTCATACATTCATTAGAAACAAATTCTATACCAAAAGAGGGATCTCTACTAAATATTGTTTAACCTCAAACTATTATACAAATTCTTACTCCCTAGATACTAACATCCAAGATAAACACTACTATCAACACTAGTGTATTGACCTAACACAAGTGTACAATGCCTTAAAGTCATGTATTTTGAAATTAAAACATATCCTAATGGTTGGCCTAAGTGATTTAATGTGATTTACTTCTCCAAAGGGATTTATATAAATATAAGATCAACCCTCATTCATTCTTTACGTAACAAATACCAATAGAGACTAGAGAAACTTATTGAAATCACTCTATCAAGCATTTAATTTAAAAATGCTTCCCTATTTCCATAAAAATAATAGGTACAACATATATACATGTCTAAAGTATTGAAGGATCAACCTAAGATACTAATTTTCAAAGTTACAAACTAGGTCACTATTGTACTTGATTTACACACATTGTATGACTCACAAACAAGCCAAAATATAAGGGAGAACTACATTAGTCTGAGGTCATATTCAAAGTATTGGATATATAGGTAATGCTCACTAATAGAGGGGTATTTGAGTCAGTTGGATACCATGTGTCCATTAACTCATTTTACCCTAAGGTCACCATGAATATGAAGAACTAAGGTTTTGAAAAATTAAGAGGAATAATAGTCCATGACCTAGATCTAAATGCACTAGAATGAAAGTGAAATCAAATCCAAAATCATCCTAGTGGTCACATATTTTTCCCATAGGTATTTATTATAGGACCTTATGTCGAACCCAAAAAATAGTGTCATTACAACCATCCTAGGCTAACATTAGGGTCTAGAGATCCATAAGCATCATATCTAGAATATGAAGACTGTTCCATAATCATTTTCTAGCCTACTTTTTATGTGTTCCATATCTATCACTATGTTAGCATTAGAACCAACTAAGTATATTAATTCTTTGTTAGTTCCATGCATAACTTAGTTGGTCTTCCATATTTACAAAAATATGGATATAAAAGCCAAGGATTAAGAAAACATGAGCAAGGTATAACTTAGGCTATTATTCCTAAAAATTATACATCTCATAAAGGCTTAGGATTTTTAGAAAATTCTATGAGGCACCAACAACGTGAGTCATCTGAGCATGCCATTAATTCAAGTTTTAACACAAGTGGGTATATATGACCAAGAGGATCCATCATTTGATTGCCAAAATTTTATAAAAATATAATAATTATGAATGATTTACAAATAAATTATAAGGGGGACATGGATTAAAGTAAATTAATTGACACCCCCATAATTCCTACTTTCCCAAATAATATTCCACTTAGCAAAGATGACAATTCCCTCATACATTCATTAGAAACAAATTCTATACCAAAAGAGGGATCTCTACTAAATATTGTTTAACCTCAAACTATTATACAAATTCTTACTCCCTAGATACTAACATCCAAGATAAACACTACTATCAACACTAGTGTATTGACCTAACACAAGTGTACAATGCCTTAAAGTCATGTATTTTGAAATTAAAACATATCCTAATGGTTGGCCTAAGTGATTTAATGTGATTTACTTCTCCAAAGGGATTTATATAAATATAAGATCAACCCTCATTCATTCTTTACGTAACAAATACCAATAGAGACTAGAGAAACTTATTGAAATCACTCTATCAAGCATTTAATTTAAAAATGCTTCCCTATTTCCATAAAAATAATAGGTACAACATATATACATGTCTAAAGTATTGAAGGATCAACCTAAGATACTAATTTTCAAAGTTACAAACTAGGTCACTATTGTACTTGATTTACACACATTGTATGACTCACAAACAAGCCAAAATATAAGGGAGAACTACATTAGTCTGAGGTCATATTCAAAGTATTGGATATATAGGTAATGCTCACTAATAGAGGGGTATTTGAGTCAGTTGGATACCATGTGTCCATTAACTCATTTTACCCTAAGGTCACCATGAATATGAAGAACTAAGGTTTTGAAAAATTAAGAGGAATAATAGTCCATGACCTAGATCTAAATGCACTAGAATGAAAGTGAAATCAAATCCAAAATCATCCTAGTGGTCACATATTTTTCCCATAGGTATTTATTATAGGACCTTATGTCGAACCCAAAAAATAGTGTCATTACAACCATCCTAGGCTAACATTAGGGTCTAGAGATCCATAAGCATCATATCTAGAATATGAAGACTGTTCCATAATCATTTTCTAGCCTACTTTTTATGTGTTCCATATCTATCACTATGTTAGCATTAGAACCAACTAAGTATATTAATTCTTTGTTAGTTCCATGCATAACTTAGTTGGTCTTCCATATTTACAAAAATATGGATATAAAAGCCAAGGATTAAGAAAACATGAGCAAGGTATAACTTAGGCTATTATTCCTAAAAATTATACATCTCATAAAGGCTTAGGATTTTTAGAAAATTCTATGAGGCACCAACAACGTGAGTCATCTGAGCATGCCATTAATTCAAGTTTTAACACAAGTGGGTATATATGACCAAGAGGATCCATCATTTGATTGCCAAAATTTTATAAAAATATAATAATTATGAATGATTTACAAATAAATTATAAGGGGGACATGGATTAAAGTAAATTAATTGACACCCCCATAATTCCTACTTTCCCAAATAATATTCCACTTAGCAAAGATGACAATTCCCTCATACATTCATTAGAAACAAATTCTATACCAAAAGAGGGATCTCTACTAAATATTGTTTAACCTCAAACTATTATACAAATTCTTACTCCCTAGATACTAACATCCAAGATAAACACTACTATCAACACTAGTGTATTGACCTAACACAAGTGTACAATGCCTTAAAGTCATGTATTTTGAAATTAAAACATATCCTAATGGTTGGCCTAAGTGATTTAATGTGATTTACTTCTCCAAAGGGATTTATATAAATATAAGATCAACCCTCATTCATTCTTTACGTAACAAATACCAATAGAGACTAGAGAAACTTATTGAAATCACTCTATCAAGCATTTAATTTAAAAATGCTTCCCTATTTCCATAAAAATAATAGGTACAACATATATACATGTCTAAAGTATTGAAGGATCAACCTAAGATACTAATTTTCAAAGTTACAAACTAGGTCACTATTGTACTTGATTTACACACATTGTATGACTCACAAACAAGCCAAAATATAAGGGAGAACTACATTAGTCTGAGGTCATATTCAAAGTATTGGATATATAGGTAATGCTCACTAATAGAGGGGTATTTGAGTCAGTTGGATACCATGTGTCCATTAACTCATTTTACCCTAAGGTCACCATGAATATGAAGAACTAAGGTTTTGAAAAATTAAGAGGAATAATAGTCCATGACCTAGATCTAAATGCACTAGAATGAAAGTGAAATCAAATCCAAAATCATCCTAGTGGTCACATATTTTTCCCATAGGTATTTATTATAGGACCTTATGTCGAACCCAAAAAATAGTGTCATTACAACCATCCTAGGCTAACATTAGGGTCTAGAGATCCATAAGCATCATATCTAGAATATGAAGACTGTTCCATAATCATTTTCTAGCCTACTTTTTATGTGTTCCATATCTATCACTATGTTAGCATTAGAACCAACTAAGTATATTAATTCTTTGTTAGTTCCATGCATAACTTAGTTGGTCTTCCATATTTACAAAAATATGGATATAAAAGCCAAGGATTAAGAAAACATGAGCAAGGTATAACTTAGGCTATTATTCCTAAAAATTATACATCTCATAAAGGCTTAGGATTTTTAGAAAATTCTATGAGGCACCAACAACGTGAGTCATCTGAGCATGCCATTAATTCAAGTTTTAACACAAGTGGGTATATATGACCAAGAGGATCCATCATTTGATTGCCAAAATTTTATAAAAATATAATAATTATGAATGATTTACAAATAAATTATAAGGGGGACATGGATTAAAGTAAATTAATTGACACCCCCATAATTCCTACTTTCCCAAATAATATTCCACTTAGCAAAGATGACAATTCCCTCATACATTCATTAGAAACAAATTCTATACCAAAAGAGGGATCTCTACTAAATATTGTTTAACCTCAAACTATTATACAAATTCTTACTCCCTAGATACTAACATCCAAGATAAACACTACTATCAACACTAGTGTATTGACCTAACACAAGTGTACAATGCCTTAAAGTCATGTATTTTGAAATTAAAACATATCCTAATGGTTGGCCTAAGTGATTTAATGTGATTTACTTCTCCAAAGGGATTTATATAAATATAAGATCAACCCTCATTCATTCTTTACGTAACAAATACCAATAGAGACTAGAGAAACTTATTGAAATCACTCTATCAAGCATTTAATTTAAAAATGCTTCCCTATTTCCATAAAAATAATAGGTACAACATATATACATGTCTAAAGTATTGAAGGATCAACCTAAGATACTAATTTTCAAAGTTACAAACTAGGTCACTATTGTACTTGATTTACACACATTGTATGACTCACAAACAAGCCAAAATATAAGGGAGAACTACATTAGTCTGAGGTCATATTCAAAGTATTGGATATATAGGTAATGCTCACTAATAGAGGGGTATTTGAGTCAGTTGGATACCATGTGTCCATTAACTCATTTTACCCTAAGGTCACCATGAATATGAAGAACTAAGGTTTTGAAAAATTAAGAGGAATAATAGTCCATGACCTAGATCTAAATGCACTAGAATGAAAGTGAAATCAAATCCAAAATCATCCTAGTGGTCACATATTTTTCCCATAGGTATTTATTATAGGACCTTATGTCGAACCCAAAAAATAGTGTCATTACAACCATCCTAGGCTAACATTAGGGTCTAGAGATCCATAAGCATCATATCTAGAATATGAAGACTGTTCCATAATCATTTTCTAGCCTACTTTTTATGTGTTCCATATCTATCACTATGTTAGCATTAGAACCAACTAAGTATATTAATTCTTTGTTAGTTCCATGCATAACTTAGTTGGTCTTCCATATTTACAAAAATATGGATATAAAAGCCAAGGATTAAGAAAACATGAGCAAGGTATAACTTAGGCTATTATTCCTAAAAATTATACATCTCATAAAGGCTTAGGATTTTTAGAAAATTCTATGAGGCACCAACAACGTGAGTCATCTGAGCATGCCATTAATTCAAGTTTTAACACAAGTGGGTATATATGACCAAGAGGATCCATCATTTGATTGCCAAAATTTTATAAAAATATAATAATTATGAATGATTTACAAATAAATTATAAGGGGGACATGGATTAAAGTAAATTAATTGACACCCCCATAATTCCTACTTTCCCAAATAATATTCCACTTAGCAAAGATGACAATTCCCTCATACATTCATTAGAAACAAATTCTATACCAAAAGAGGGATCTCTACTAAATATTGTTCAACCTCAAACTATTATACCAAAATTAAATGAAATAAATTATTCCAATGGTCCAAGCTATTCAAATGATATACCAAAAGTACCAAAGTTCAAATATCCTATACCACTACCAAATTACCCTACATTTAGTGATTGTCAACTTGCACTTATTATACATGAGGATGATGGTACTCATATGCATAGATTAAAAAAAGGTGGTGGGTTGAAACCAATGATAAAAGATATGAAAAACACCACTATTACCATGGAAAATCTTATGTCTATGATGACCATTATTGGGTATCTTCAAAAGTAGGTTTCTATACTTAAAATACAAATGGCTTTCCATAATAGTAATGCACATGTAATTGTTATCACTCTAGAGTGAACTTTGCTTGAAGATGTGCAAGTACACCTTCTCTCTAGTTGATACAATGGGAACTTCTCAGAGTGTTGGTAACTTTGTGATGAGAAGAACCTCCAGAGAGGGCTGGTTCCCTTAATATTTTTTAATTAAATTTGATTATTATTGCTTTCAAGTGAAAAGGGGAAAGGGAAAAGTAAAAGGAAATCCTAATGGGGTGATGCACCTGAATGGTTGGTATTATCTGAAAGCTATTGAAATTAAGGCACACATATAAATTAATAAGAATTCTTTAGATTGATCATAAACATAAATATTTCAGATGAAGGATTGAAAAGATTTTGGGTTACAATTTTTTTTATTTCTATCTCTTCAAATGACTTGTAGAGGATGAGATCTTCATAGTGGGTGTGGAAAGGACATAAAAAAGGGTAAGTAGATGCCACTTTTATGTTGATACATAGTCAAAATACACTCTATTCTCTGTGAAAACTCATATGCAAAATAAAAATCTCCTTTATTGATGTATGGTCCAAATTACAATTTCTTCTTTCACTCTCAATTTTTTTAAAAAAAATTTCTTGATTAAGCCAATAAATATGATTCAAAACCTAAAACAGCCCTAAGTGGAGTTCCCAAGAGATAAATATTAGTCCTGGTTGATTAACTCATGATCTAAATCCCTTTACAATATTTAATAAAAGCTTATCCCTTTACAAAAATTACATGCTTGTTTCAAACTTGGTGTAGAAATATGGTGGTGGTGCCCAAGTTGACAAGCCAAATATCCTTGCATGGAAATATATGCCAATATTCAAAGGGAAGTTCCACTTGGTATGTTTTGAAGTTGATTTGAAATAAAAGAAAGTCTTTCTTTGCATGGAAAACAAGGAAGATACATGATAAGCCTTGTCTAGTCAACTCCAAGTAACTCCATCTTGCATAAGATGATGCTACACTAATCCTTAGGTGAATAAATTTATTTTGAACAAGTTGGAATTGTTGAAAGCTTATAACTCTTTAAACAGTCATCCAATGCTAAACTCAAACTTAATCATTGACCAATTCAGCCAACTAGACGAGTTAAGCTAAAAAGGTTTATTTTGTGCACTTGGACACCATGAAACATTAAAAAAGCCATGAAACCTACAAAAGCAAAAAATTACACTTGAAAAATAATTCCTTATCACCAAAATTGTGATTTTGATGAGAAAAACTTTGCCATTTAGTCAACAGGCTTGACTAGGCCAAGTTTGTTTAAAATTCCAACATACTGGTCATTTTGCTTGAGCTGGTAAGGACACTCTCAGGATGATTTATAAACAAATAAATATTTAAATATGAATAAAAAATTATAATATTCAATATCCAATGATTAGATTCTATTAAATTGCCCTGTAATTCATTTTACATGTTTTCTCCAAAAAAAACATGATTTTTGCCCTCATCTGTATAGATCCATGCATTAAATTTACATTTATATAATTCCCTTAGAGTGTACTCAAAATTTTAAAGTTTTCAAGTTGATCCATGGTGATTTTATTTCAAGAAAATACACTTTTCTCAAAACTAGTTTTTAAGGTGCTTAGGAAGGTTCTGAAGCTAGAACTTCAAATTAATGATTCATGAGGTACAAACCTCAAAATATTAAAATGATTAAATTAATTTTTATCATATTATCCCCAAAAATATCCTTGAATATATTTGGCTCTCATGTGAAATATATGAAAAGTTACCACATGGAGAAAACTACCTGTATGGTTTTTGACTGCATTCTGAACTACCTACGCTCTTAACAATTGTTCATAAAGTAAAGTACATAAAATGGTATAATTTTTTTAATTAATTATAATTAAATATTTTTCCTCAAAATATATTAAAATAATTTATCCAAACTCCATACATGGTGAAAGATATGAGCATCTAAAAAGGAGGCTAGGAAGGGTGTCTAGAAGTACAAAAAGTGAAAATTTCACCATGATAAAAATAATAAATTAAAAGCTTAAAAAAATTTAAAAAATAATTATGGTACTTGTAACATTAAAAAAACTCTAAAATTACAATTTTCCCAAAAATTTAAAAAACCTCTTTTTGGCCAATATGCCTATTTGCTTGCATAAGCCTGTATGGGCATGGTTTATGTAAAATTTGGAGATTTTACACTCTTTTGAGGTCTTATTATGATCTAAAAACATCATTACATGATTATAAATCTTTTAATTAGACTAGAAGATTTTGTATCACTTTGGAATGAAGGATGCTCTAATGGTGACCTCAAATGAATATGCTAAGGTATGAGAACCTCCAGAGAGGGTTGGTTCCCTTAATATTTTTCAATTTAATCTGATTACTATTGATTTCAAGTGAAAAGGGGAAAGGAAAAATTGAAAGGAAATCATAATGGGGTGATGCACCTAAATGGTTGGTATTCTTTGAAATATATTGAAATTAAGACACACATATAAATCAATAAGAATTCTTCAGATTTCTCCTAAACATAAATATTTCAGATCAAGGATTGAAAAGATTTTGGGTTGCAAATTTTTTTATTTCTATCTCTTCAAATGACCTGCAGAGGATGAGATCTTCACAATAGGTGTGGAAATAACCTACAAAAGGGTAAGTAGATGTCACTTGTATGTTGATACACAACCAAAATACACTTTATTCTTTGTCAAAACTCATGCAAAATAAAAATATCCTTTATTGATGTATGGTCCAAATTATAATTTCTTCTTTCACTCATAGATTTTTTTTAAAAAATTGCTTGATTAAGCCAATAAATATGCTTCAAAACCTAAAATATCCCTAAGTGCAGTTCCCAGGAGATAAATATTAGTCTTGGTTGATTAAGTCAAGATATTAATCCCTTTACAATATTTAAAATATTCAATAAAAGCTTCTCCCTTTACAAAAATTGCATGCTTGTTTCAAACTTGGTGTAGGAATATGGTGGTGGGGCCCAAGTTGACAACTCAAATATACTTGCATGGAAAGCTATGCCAATGTTCAAAGGAAGCTCCACTTGATATGTTTGAAAGTTGAGTTGAAATAAAAGAAAGTCTTTCTTTGCATGGAAAATAAGGAAGATGCATGCTAAGCCTTGTCTAGTCAACTCTAAGTAACTCCATCTTGTATGAGATGATTATACATCAATCCTTAGGTGAATAAATTTAGTTTGATCAAGTTGGAAGTGTTGAAATCTTGGAACTCTTTGAATAATCATCTAATGCTAAACTCAAACTTAATCTTTGACCAATTAGGCCAACTAGACTAGTTAAGATAAAAAGGTCTATTTTGTGCACTTAGACACCATGAAAGATACAAAATAAGCCATGAAAAAACAAAAAATTACACCTGAAAAACAATTCCTCGTCACCAAAATTGTGATTTTGACAAGAAAAACTTTGCCATTTAGTCAACATGCTTGACTAGGCCAATTTTGTTCAAAATTCTAGCAGATTGGCCATTTTGCTTGAGCTGGTAAGGACACTCTCAAGATGATTTTTGACCAAATAAAGATTTTAATATGAATATATTTTTTTAATATTCTATCTCTAATGATTAGATTCCATTAAATTTCCATGTACTTCATTTTACATGATTTTCTTCACAAAAAACATGATTTCTACCCTCATCTATATCAATCCATCCATTAAATTTAAATTTATAGAATTCTCTTGGAGTGTAATCAAAATTAAAAAGTTTTCAAGTTGATCCATGGTGATTTTAATGCAATAAAATGCACTTTTCTCAAAACTATTTTTTAAGGTGCTTAGGGAGGTTCTAAAGTTGGAACTTTAAATTAATGATTCATGAGGTGTAGACCTCTAAATATCAAACCAATTCCATTAATGTGTATCATATTAACCCCCTAAATATCCCTGAAAATAATGGGCTCTCATACAAAATATATGAAAAGTTACCACATGGAGAAAACTACTTTTGGGGTTTTGACTACATTCTAAACTACCTATGCTCTTAATGATTGTTAATAAAGAAAATTACATAAAATGGTATGATTTTTTTCATGAATTATAATTAAATAGTGTTCCTCAAAACATATTAAAATAATTTATCCAAAATCCACACGTAGTGAAAGATAGGAGCATCTAAAAAGGAGGTTAGGAAGGGTGTCTAGAACTACAAAAAGTGAAAATTTCACCATGATAAAAATAATAACATAAAAGATTCAAAAAACTTAAAAAAATAATAATGGTACCTATACCATTCTATCAAAATACTCTGAAAGCACAATTTGCCTAAAAAATTAAAAAACCTCTTTTTGGCCAATATGCCTATTTACTTACATAAGCCTGTATGGGTATGGTTTACATATAATTTAGAGATTTTACACTCTTTTTAGGTCTGATTATGATTTAAATACATAATCCCATGATTATAAATCTTTCACTTGGCACTAGAAGCTTTCGTAGCACTCTGAAATGAAGGATGCTCCAATGGTGACCTCAAACGAACAAGTTGAGGTCTGAGACAAAACATAGAGTATCTCCAATTATCCAATGGATATGAAATTTTTAAAGATGGTTCTCAAACTAATGACAACATTTTTTACAAAATTTCAAGTCCTGACTCCACCTGTAGCTCCCAAAATCTTCAATTTTTTTTTATAAATTTTGATCTCTATGCATGGACTATCTATATTTTTGACTAAGTTTTGGAATCTTTAAGGTGAATTTATGGTGTTTTTATGTATTTAAGAACAAAAAAATATTAATTTATCTCAATATCATTATTAATATGTTTTAAACCATCTTTTATGCCTCTTTCTAGCATGCTTTGAGCTCCAAACAAGGCATTTAGGCCTCTATACTAGCAAATTCCTTACAATGGGCTCTTAAATTTCACTTCATGATCTGATAAAAAGAGTTTTATATTAATTTAAAATAATTGAAAATGTATTTAGTTCACTTGACTTGAATTCTCCTTGAATGGAACTTGAAATATCTTAAAAGGTACTTGACTGTGTATTGTTATGGGCAGAGATTGTATGTTGCTACGGGCATACTATATGTTGCTACGGGCAGACTGTGTGTTGATTAGGGTAGACTATGTGTTGATATGGGTAGACTATGTGTTGATATGGGTAGACTATATGTTATATTTTAAATATCTCTACTATCATGTTTTGATCTTATAGAAGTCCATCTCTCACCTTATATATACCCCAAACCATCAAGAAACTTCTCAAAATGAACCATTGACTGTATCCATATACAAACTAGCTTGAAGATGCTGTAAGCCTTATGTGGTTGTAGATGATGATATTTTTAGTGTACAGACTAAGTTTGATACTTTATTGGTCCTTAAACTCCTTTATCATGCTTTGATGACCTTCTTTACCCTTGACATAAGTTATTTTATCTTTAAGACCTTAAAATCAAAAGGTTTCCATTTTTGAGCCAAAATGGCCTTTAAACTCATACCTTGACTACATACCTCTGCTATAGGTCATCATTTATGATTGTATTTTGATGCTTTGATTGGCTATATACCTCATGATCATGTTTGATGGTGCTTTTATCAACCTTGGCCCTCTTAACAAGCTTCATGGAATGGATATGGGGTTTGAGGTGTGAGTGAAATGGAAAGATGGTGTGAAAACATGGTGGAAGGTGGGAGAAGGGTGAAAACACAGTGAGAATAGGTAGAGTATGATAGTGGGATGAGGAGGGTGAGGTGGAGGTGACAAGGAGGTGGGAAAGGAGGTGAAAGAGCATGCATAGGAGTGTATACAATCATAACATATGAACCATCATAACATCACAATTTGGAAGCCATTAGAGGAGGTTTAGTGACTGAAAATGAACCTTAGTTTTCTAAAAAAATCTCAAAACATGCAAAAAATTCCCAATTTATGCAATAAAAACTCATTGAGACACCTTGGGAGAATGGAGAAGGAAATTTCTTGCTTTGAAAGTTGGACAAATCTGGTTTAAAATCATATAAAACATGATAAAACCCTGCCAACATGAATTTATTAAACACTCAAATCTGCCATTTTCCTCCAAGACCATATAATTAACCTTTAAGGCTCATACTACTCTTTCTTTGACTGGCTAAGTTTGTGGCCCCTATTTGACCCTAAATTAAAAGAACACCTTTAAAATGACATGAAAGGATAGGGAAAGTCTTCAAAATTTTGAAACAATTTGAATTTTCCCAAAACTCTACCTAAGTAAAGAGATTGAAGAAAAATAACTACCTTTTTGGTTGCTAGGTAGCAGAATTTTCCCTAACTTCAATTAGATGATTCATGAGCATGGAAAATCAAATTGATAAACCACTTGAACCATCAAGAATCCCTCTGAGTCTAGTTTATTCACCCCAAATTTGAGAGCTGTATCCTTGTCCATTACTAATAATAAAACCTACGTGTATGTCTCTCTATGCTAATAAGTAAGAATTAAAAAATAGGTTGGTTTAGGGCCTATACAACCATGAAACACCATGAAATTTCTATTGAACCCTGATAATGCCCTAAAAAAGACTTTACTAGCCTTGGATTATGCAGATTCTATACATATTTTGTACTCTTGCTTGCAAATAGGTGAAAATAAGCTATTTTTACCCTTTTAAAGCTAAAAAATCACTTCCCACCACTTGGAATGGAACATTGGAAAATTATTTCATGGCTATCATGAAAATTATCATAATTTTAACCTCTTTAATCAATAATTTTTTATGTGGGAGGGGAATTTGGGCCTTTTTAGGCTATTAAACATATCAATTAACCTTTTCATGACTTGAAACTTATGATATTTTCATGTTTTTGAACATAATTAAAACCATTTTGGCATAATTTGATAACTCTTGACATCATTTTTTATGGTTTTTACCCCATTTTTGGTATTTTTGGCCAAAATTTGCACTTTTAGGCCATAATTCACCAGTTTCACCAACTATATTAGAAAAATTAACTATTTTGGAGAAAGTTTCAGATAATAGAGGTAGTAATTTGGCCTTGATAGGATAAATTACTAAAAGTAACCTCATTCAATAATCAACCTCTTAAAAAATTTATACTTGAATTTCCTTAGCCACAAGGTTTTGAGTTACCATATTTACCTCTCTTTGAAACACATAAAGATCCATTTGAGAACATGATATGTTATGGACATTCTTTTGGTTAATGGGAAAAAAATGAAAAACTTTTAATAAAGGTTTTCCATATGAGCATTTTAGATGAGGCTCAAAATTGGTTGTATAGTTTACCAAAAGGTTATTTAACCACTTTTTTATAATTTAAAGATGAATTATTCATGGATTTCAATATTCACAAGGTGCTAAAACTTACATTAGAACATTTTCATAATTTAAAATAATGTGATGATGAATGCCTTCAAGATTATACTATTCAATTCAAAACTACATCATATGAGCTAGCATTTAGACCCTCACATTTGGAATTGTAATTTATATTTACTAGGGGCCTTATTTCTGCATTAAAGGAAAGAGCATTACATAAACACTATGAGTCATTTACCCCTTTATATAATGATGTGCATAGATATGCTTCCTTCATAATTACTCATTCAATAGAATTTAACATATCTCCCTCCAAATAGCAAAGTTTTATCCCTCACGCAAAGGAATGAGATAACTTACCTAAGGAACATTATGAACAAAAATGTTGTATTCTTATATTTATATGACCAGTTTGAAAATGTCACTTAACATGGGGCCAATCCAAGCTCCATATCTTATGCAATCATCTCAAAGTTAACAACACAAAAATAATCCATTCCAATAAGATTTAATAATTACCTTATACATGGGTGGTGTTTATTTTTGGCATAGCCATATTAATCCTACACAAGAAAAAAATGCTTGCAATATAAGATGTTTACAATAAATTGGCTTCTATTTTAAAAACTTAAAAAAAGGAGGCTGGAAATATTCCTTGGGAAACATAATAATACCAATTGTTTGTGGTCCTAAAGTAATTCAAACATGGGTTTGGGTTATTCCCACCACATCTCCATATACCCTTACACTAGGAACTCTTTGGCTATTCAAAATGGAAGTAAACATTGGTCCAAATTAGCAAGGTATTTCCATTCCTCATGAAGATAAATTAATACATATTATAAATGATAGCATTACTTATTATACTACATATGAAAAATGTGAGGAAGAACATGCTATGTGCCTTTTCAACACATCCAATCATGATGCAAACAATGTAATATATATATATATATATATATATATATATATATATATATATATATATATATATATAAAACTTAAGGTTATTAGGGACCAAGTTAGGGGAGATAATTGTGACCATCCATTGGATGAGATCATAGCGTAGTCTCTTCAAATACTTCAAAAATACCAAACAAATAAAAAAACATTGAAAATTTGAAAAACATTTTCAGAACCTACATGTTCTATTAGATCTTGTCATCTATGTGTTAGTTCTATGTTGATGGATGGCATACTAAGTTACTTATACATACACACATGAGTCACACTTCTACTTGAGTGTGATATAGTCATACATAAAATACATGATACATTCCTATTTAGGATGTTGGGCCTTCCCTATACTCATGTCATGTAGACATTTAGGGTATCTACTTTGGTCTTGATACATATAGGTTATATGATTTGATGGTCACTCTACATTATTATGTTTGAGATTACATATGTACTTAAACATAAGTATTATCCATGATCATATCTTACATAGGGTACTTGATATGTTATACACTAGACATTTTTTCTTAACACATTTGATTCATGGGTTACTATGACATGTTTATGTTGGTTTCTTATGATTTAATTTATGTACTTCCTTGAATGTCTTACCTTGCTATTGTATGCCTTGTAAGAGCATTTGAATATTATCCTTTGATTATGACTGTCATGCCTATGTATTATTTCATCAAAAATTATATATCTCATTGTTTTTTATATGGACATTTGAATATGTCATTCTTGATTTTATAGACATTTGACTAAGTCATGTCCCTTAGATTATGTGGCATTTGAATATGCCCCTTGTTTATGATCTATTTTGACCATTACCTTATGACTTACTTTTGAATGCTCTTATGTATGTGCTTATTTTCTTGTTGAGATTATACTATTACTATCTAGATATTTCCATGATCCTTATCATGAACCTTAGGCCTATATATTATCACATTGGTTCTATATGCTTCAATGTTATATCTACCTAGACCTTTTCCTTCTATATACTACATGTTTTAATTCACCAATTACATAAATGTCTTATTATTTTGAGATGAGGTAACTATCAGTTCCTATATTTTACCCACCTCAAAGGGGGAAAATATTAATGGGGGCATGTCATATGAGCATGGATTCCACACATTCATAGTTTTTAGATTCAGTGGGGGCATGTTTTGAAAGCATGTTCTCCATACCTATTCAATATTCAACATCTCCAGATTATAGTGGGGGAAAGTTTTGAAAACATGTTCTCCACATCAATACTTATATTATTTTTCAGATTTCTCCATATATAGTGGGGGCATGCTTGGTAAGCATGTTATCCACACTTATACAATTTTTTAAATTGGTCAAAGCACACAATTATATGATTTAGATTCACAACTATGGTAAAATTATTTACATTGGTAACATTGTTATACATGGTTTCAATATGAGACATATTTAAGGTTCATATGATATGAAATTTGTGCATAATAGAGTAAAATCCAAATTAGTTTTAGATTCCAAAACCCTTTTATGTACGGATACCCTGATTGGACTTTTATGAACTTTATTGAGATAATCTACAGTAGTAGTTGATTTGATTTTTTGGTATGGTTTAGGTGATTAAATCACTCAATATTGCCATTTTTGAGGTTATACATGATTTTATCATCTAGATTAACTAGGTTTAAAGTATCATTAGGTTGTATAGTTTAACTAATCTCAACTTCTATATGGCAACTCATCTTTTCTCCAAGGTTAGGGGCATGGGCCATCTAATCTCTCTCTTTATCTCCTTGGATATATGCACTTTTTATATTTATCTATATTTGTCCTAATATAATTTTCATAGCCTTATAATGATACATATTTTTCAAATCAACTTGATAATAGGCAAGGTGGTTACATCAACACATAAGTGTACTCCTAAACCTTACTATTTCAATCTCAATCTATTTTAAGTACTTTACATTATAGATTATATGCACTGATTATATACTATAAATGCTCTTGGTTTCATGTTAGTCACTAGAAAATCACTCAAGTTAGACACATAAATATAAGGTGTGTTATACACACCTAGGTACACATTCATTTCCTTTAACTAGAAATTTCATTACTAGATTAAAGGGGGACAAATGTAGATGATATTTGTCAGGAATCTAGAACAACAAACATGCTCTGATCCCACTTGTCAGGATGCGAAACTGGAAACATACAATTGATTACCAAACTTCAAGCAACTTAATATGCGGAAATAAACCAGATTCACCAAGTAACTAGAATTCAGAATAACACAGCATATGAGAGACAATACACAACTTGTATTAACACTTTATACAGAAAAGAATACAATAGAGAATATGCCACATCTTCTCCACCACCTTACAGAGGTTTCCCACACCTCAAGTGAACAGTAATTCTTCTCCCCAAAGCTCTCCCTCTCACCGGTCTCAACACCCAACTCAAATACAGAGTTGGTGTTCACCTCCCATGCTCCACGCATAACACAAGTGCTCCACGCACTCCACAAGCACTCCACGTGCTCCACAAGTACTCAAGGTACTTCAAGTAGATCTCCCATGAATCTGCAACAACCTGCAATTCAATAGACCATACTTATGGAAGGAACTCCCTTGCCTTCCTCTGGTTCTATCCGAGTACACACCTGTACTCCAAGTAGATCCTGCCTGATACTGCTCCCTATTGTGTTGCTGTCTGTATGACCTTGCACACTTGCAAATCAAACAATGGTTCTGCTCACCTGTGAACCTCGACCTTGCACACACATACACCTGCAGATCAATGATCTTACTTACCATGTAGATCTCCTATATAGGCCATGCAACTGTGACCAAGATCCTACACTCCTGAAGAACCCAGCTGGCTCTCCAATCCAGCACCAACACACCTGGTACTGTGGCACTAGGAGGAACGCACCATTGCTCTACCTCACACACAGAAGGAGCTTATAATTATGCTCTCTTACTCCCTAGCACACTTTTCCAATACAACCATGAGTCTATTATATAGATCTCATCCAAATAATAATTAGACATCTAATTACAATAATTAGATCCACAGCTCTCAGTCTAAAATTAGATCTCTTCATGCAAACACTTGGTTCGTTAGCTAACTGCCCGTAACAGGCGCAGTCCGAACCACACAGGCGACCGACGTCGGTCCCTGTCTGCCTGGAGGTGACCGACGTCGGCCGATATATGAACGACGTCGGTTGCTTCCCTGTGCTATCCTGCCGACGTCGACTGATCAGACCGACCCCAACTTCTCTGCAACTCAGCAACCTTCAGCAACCTCCTCTCCTGTTTGCATCAGTGAAGCTTTTAGCTCCACAATCCTAACAATCTCCCACTTGGAGATAAACAGCTGCACTGTACCTGTACCTGTACTCCGTCTAATCTGTTTCCTGGTTTGTATCCCTCTTCAAGCTCCCACCTGAAGACAACACACCACACAACTTGTGATGTACCTCCTGTCATCCGAGTACCCTGCCACATCCGAACCTACAACACCTGTAGTGAAGTCCTGACCCTGCATAGCAACACCTGCTGCTGGTCCCTCTCAGAAAACCTAAGAACCCACTTCCACGAATTGCCTCTTAACTCTGACAGCTCCCACTGCATGGGAATATTCAGGTCTATACCAGACCTCATGTGATTTCCGACACTGTACCTGTCCAGCCCTTAGTGTGCTCCGGTTCTGCATCCTGAACCTCGCCAACACCTGATTCACATCAGCTCCCACTCGAGACAAAATCACCCTGTGATCTCCATGCCTCCCATGTCAAAGAATTCCACTGCTCCAAACTCCTCATGACATGCCACTGAACTAATCTTACCCTTAGCTCAGCAAAACCCTGTATGTACTAACCCTGCTAGCAAATATACCATCCACATACAGCAACAGAATGATGTCGCGACTCATCATCCACCTGGTAAGGCAAATCACAGTAGTTACCTGACACTGACTGAAGCCATGCTTCGTCCTCCACCTATCAAACTTGGTACCACTGTCCTGCAGCTCCTCAAGACCATATGCCTGGTCTTTCGTCTCATGTATCCGTTCTCTCTATTCTTCTACTAAGGCATCCATTCGTCTCTGTGCTTTCATCCAGCTGGCAAACCTACCAAGACACCCGTCTGGTTCTGCATCATATCCCTGCCAAGCTCACACCTGTTTCCCGGATCCTTCCTGCTATATAATCAGCAACAAGTATGAAGAAGAGGAATAACGAATTTGAGGGCCTACTTATGCCTTCAGTCCTCCGTATGGGTGTTTGAGACTCCTTGACAGCATGCTGTCCACCCAAAATTCGTTACAGTGACCGACCTCGGTCACTCCACAGTCTGCATCCGACCAACGTCGGTTCCATGCGTCTGTACCTGACTACCAACCTGCCTGCGCTGGTGTCCCTGCTGCCGACGTCGGTCCTCTTGACCGACATCGGTCTTACATACTGCCGACGTCGGTCCCATGACCGACGTCGGTCTTACCCTGTCTGACATCGCCGGCTTCAGTCTGCACATGACCGACATCGGCACCTGTCTGTTCGACGCCGGTTCTTCCTGACTGACATCAGTGTCTGTGTTTGCCTGTGAGTGATGACTTTTTACCCGTGAGCTTCTTTGAATCAAAATCCATGTCCAAACTACTCTGCTCAGATGTATCCAGCGTCATCCACTGAACTCTGTCCGCCATCTCCTCCAAGAACACCAAGGCTTTCCAGTTCTTAAGCCTGTCAAATATATCTGTCTTCCGCTTAAGAACATGCATCTCCTTCCTGCTCATGTGACCAAGCCTACGAAGCCATGTCTCCGCAACAGAAGAAGAATCAGTAATATAAACAAGTAGATAAAGTATACCTGTTTTCTTACCACCAGCTAATTCAAGTGCTACCGCTGTGAGAGTTCTTGTGCATCTCTCATCACCCAATCTTTCTGAAGAAATTAGCCAAATCTCCAAACCTGGGACCTGCATGACCTTCATCAACACCTGTGTGTTGGCCGCCTGCAATTTCAGCTTCACTTCCCCTTTGCCAATTCTTTGGCAAGGCTTACCAGCTCCTCTATCTGGGGCTGCATGGAAAGAGGCAACCGAATCTTTTATCCAAGATTCAAATTTATCCAAGAAACCTGCAAACACATCCTGTGCAACAACACCTGCTACATCTGTATCTTCAGTTTCTTCATGCTGATCTGTTACCAACCAACAATGTTCTTTTACCTGCTCTTTCTTTCCATCAGACCGTGAGTAACCGTCTGTGCTTTTCAACTCCTCCATTCTTAGCTTACTTTGATCTACCGTTGCTCTACTCCCACTCAATCAGAAACCCCTGAGAGTGCCCTGTAATCAAAACACAACCTGCTTCCTGCAACCTTAGCTCTGATACCACTTGTCAGGAATCTAGAACAACAAACATGCTCTGATCCCACTTGTCAGGATGCGAAACCGGAAACATACAATTGATTACCAAACTTCAAGCAACTTAATATGCGGAAATAAACCAGATTCACCAAGTAACTAGAATTCAGAATAACACAGCATATGAGAGACAATACACAACTTGTATTAACACTTTATACAGAAAAGAATACAATAGAGAATATGCCACATCTTCTCCACCACCTTACAGAGGTTTCCCACACCTCAAGTGAACAGTAATTCTTCTCCCCAAAGCTCTCCCTCTCACCGGTCTCAACACCCAACTCAAATACAGAGTTGGTGTTCACCTCCCATGCTCCACGCATAACACAAGTGCTCCACGCACTCCACAAGCACTCCACGTGCTCCACAAGTACTCAAGGTACTTCAAGTAGATCTCCCATGAATCTGCAACAACCTGCAATTCAACAGACCATACTTATGGAAGGAACTCCCTTGCCTTCCTCTTGTTCTATCCGAGTACACACCTGTACTCCAAGTAGATCCTGCCTGATACTGCTCCCTGTTGTGTTGCTATCTGTATGACCTTGCACACTTGCAAATCAAACATTGGTTCTGCTCACCTGTGAACCTCGACCTTGCACACACATACACCTGCAGATCAATGATCTTACTTACCATGTAGATCTCCTATATAGGCCATGCAACTGTGACCAAGATCCTACACTCCTGAAGAACCCAGCTGGCTCTCCAATCCAGCACCAACACACCTGGTACTGTGGCACTAGGAGGAACGCACCATTGCTCTACCTCACACACAGAAGGAGCTTATAATTATGCTCTCTTACTCCCTAGCACACTTTTCCAATACAACCATGAGTCTATTATATAGATCTCATCCAAACAATAATTAGACATCTAATTACAATAATTAGATCCGCAGCTCTCAGTCTAAAATTAGATCTCTTCATGCAAACACTTGGTTCGTTAGCTAACTGCCTATAACAGGCGCAGTCCGAACCACACAGGCGACCGACGTCAGTCCCTGTCTGCCTGGAGGTGACCGACGTCGGCCGATATATGACCGACGTCGGTTGCTTCCCTGTGCTATCCTGCCGACGTCGGTTGATCAGACCGACCCCAACTTCTCTGCAACTCAGCAACCTTCAGCAACCTCCTCTCCTGTTTGCATCAGTGAAGCTTTTAGCTCCACAATCCTAACAATCTTCCACTTGGAGATAAACAGCTGCACTGTACCTGTACCTGTACTCTGTCTAATCTGTTTCTTGGTTTATATCCCTCTTCAAGCTCCCACCTGAAGACAACACACCACACAACCTGTGATGTACCTCCTGTCATCCGAGTACCCTGCCACATCCGAACCTACAACACCTGTAGTGAAGTCCTGACCCTGCATAGCAACACCTACTGCTGGTCCCTCTCAGAAAACCTGAGAACCCACTTCCCCGAATTGGCTCCTAACTCTGACAGCTCCCACTGCATGGGAATATTCAGGTCTATACCAGACCTCATGTGATTTTGGACACTGTACCTGTCCAGCCCTTAGTGTGCTCTGGTTCTGCATCCCGAACCTCGCCAACACCTGATTCACATCAGCTCCCACTCGAGACAAAATCACCCTGTGATCTCCATGCCTCCCATGTCAAAGAATTCCGCTGCTCCAAACTCCTCATGACATGCCACTGAACTAATCTTACCCTTAGCTCAGCAAAACCCTGTATGTACTAACCCTGCTAGCAAATATACCATCCACATACAGCAACAGAATGATGTCGCGACTCATCATCCACCTGGTAAGGCAAATCACAGTAGTTACTTGACACTGACTGAAGCCATGCTTCATCCTCCACCTATCAAACTTGGTACCACTGTCCTGTAGCTCCTCAAGACCATATGCCTGGTCTTCCATCTCATGTATTCGTTCTCTCTATTATTCTACTAAGGCATCCATTCATCTCTGTACTTTCATCCAGCTGGCAAACCTACCAAGACACCCGTCTGGTTCTGCATCATATCCCTGCCAAGCTCACACCTGTTTCCTGGATCCTTCCTGCTATACAATCAGCAATAAGTATGAAGAAGAGGAACAACAAATTTGAGGGCCTACTTACGCCTTCAGTCCTCCGTATGGGTGTTTGAGACTCCATGACAGCATGCTGTCCACCCAAAATTCGTTACAGTGATCGACCTCGGTCACTCCACAGTCTGCATCCGACCGACGTCGGTTCCATGCGTCTGTACCATACTACCAACTTGCCTACACTGGTGTCCCTGCTGCCGATGTCGGTCCTCTTGACCGACATCGGTCTTACATACTACCGATGTCGGTCCCATGACCGACGTTGGTCTTACCCTGTCTGACATCGCCGGCTTCGGTCTGCACATGACCGACATCGGCACCTGTCTGTTTGACGCCGGTTCTTCCTGACCGACATCGGTGTCTGTGTTCACCTATGAGTGATGACTTTTTACCCGCAAGCTTCTTTGAATCAAAATCCATGTCCAAACTGCTCTGCTCAGATGTATCCAACGTCATCCACTGAACTCTGTCCGCCATCTCCTCCAAGAACACCAAGGCTTTCCAGTTCTTAAGCCTGTCAAATATATTTGTCTTCCGCTTAAGAACATGCATCTCCTTCCTGCTCATGTGACCAAGCCTACGAAGCCACGTCTCTGCAACAGAAGAAGAATCAGTAATATAAACAAGTAGATAAAGTATACCTATTTTCTTACCACTAGCTAATTCAAATGCTACCGCTGTGAGAGTTCTTGTGCATCTCTCATCACCCAATCTTTCTGAAGAAATTAGCCAAATCTCCAAACCTGGGACCTGCATGACCTTCATCAACACCTGTGTGTTGGCCGCCTGCAATTTCAGCTTCACTTCCCCTTTGCCAATTCTTTGGCAAGGCTTACCAGCTCCTCTATCTGGGGCTACATGGAAAGAGGCAACCGAATCTTTTATCCAAGATTCAACTTTATCCAAGAAACCTGCAAACACATCCTGTGCAACAACACCTGCTACATCTGTATCTTCATTTTCTTCATGCTGATCTGTTACCAACCAACAATGTTCTTTTACCTGCTCTTTCTTTCCATCAGACCGTGAGTAACCATCTGTGCTTTTCAACTCCTCCATTCTTAGCTTACTTTGATCTGCCGTTGCTCTTCTCCCACTCAATCAAAAACCCCTGAGAGTGCCTTGTAATCAAAACACAACCTGCTTCCTGCAACCTTAGCTCTGATACCACTTGTCAGGAATCTAGAACAACAAACATGCTCTGATCCCACTTGTCAGGATGCGAAACCAGAAACATACAATTGATTACCAAACTTCAAGCAACTTAATATGCGGAAATAAACCAGATTCACCAAGTAACTAGAATTCAGAATAACACAGCATATGAGAGACAATACACAACTTGTATTAACACTTTATACAGAAAAGAATACAATAGAGAATATGCCACATCTTCTCCACCACCTTACAGAGGTTTCCCACACCTCAAGTGAACAGTAATTCTTCTCCCCAAATCTCTCCCTCTCACCGGTCTCAACACCCAACTCAAATACAGAGTTGGTGTTCACCTCCCATGCTCCACGCATAACACAAGTGCTCCACGCACTCCACAAGCACTCCACGTGCTCCACAAGTACTCAAGGTACTTCAAGTAGATCTCCCATGAATCTGCAACAACCTGCAATTCAACAGACCATACTTATGGAAGGAACTCCCTTGCCTTCCTCTTGTTCTATCCGAGTACACACCTGTACTCCAAGTAGATCCTGCCTGATACTACTCCCTGTTGTGTTGCTGTCTGTATGACCTTGCACACTTGCAAATCAAACAATGGTTCTGCTCACCTGTGAACCTCGACCTTGCACACACATACACCTGCAGATCAACGATCTTACTTACCATGTAGATCTCCTATATAGGCCATGCAACTGTGACCAAGATCCTACACTCCTGAAGAACCCAGCTGGCTCTCCAATCCAGCACCAACACACCTGGTACTGTGGCACTAGGAGGAACGCACCATTGCTCTACCTCACACACAGAAGGAGCTTATAATTATGCTCTCTTACTCCCTAGCACACTTTTCCAATACAACCATGAGTCTATTATATAGATCTCATCCAAACAATAATTAGACATCTAATTACAATAATTAGATCCGCAGCTCTCAGTCTAAAATTAGATCTCTTCATGCAAACACTTGGTTCGTTAGCTAACTGCCCGTAACAGGCGCAGTCCGAACCACACAGGCAACCGACGTCGGTCCCTGTCTGCCTGGAGGTGACCAACGTCGGCCGATATATGACCGACGTCGGTTGCTTCCCTATGCTATCCTATCGATGTCAGCTGATCAGACCGACCCCAACTTCTCTGCAACTCAGCAACCTTCAGCAACCTCCTCTCCTGTTTGCATCAGTGAAGCTTTTAGCTCCACAATCCTAACAATCTCCCACTTGGAGATAAACAGCTGCACTATACCTGTACCTGTACTCCGTCTAATCTGTTTCCTGGTTTGTATCCCTCTTCAAGCTCCCACCTGAAGACAACACACCACACAACCTGTGATGTACCTCCTGTCATCCGAGTACCCTGCCACATCCGAACCTACAACACCTGTAGTGAAGTCCTGACCCTGCATAGCAACACCTGCTGCTGGTCCTTCTCAGAAAACCTGAGAACCCACTTCCCCGAATTGGCTCCTAACTCTGACAGCTCCCACTGCATGGGAATATTCAGGTCTATACCAGACCTCATGTGATTTCGGACACTGTACCTATCCAGCCCTTAGTGTGCTCCGGTTCTGCATCCCGAACCTCGCCAACACCTGATTCACATCAGCTCCCACTCGAGACAAAATCACCCTATGATCTCCATGCCTCCCATGTCAAAGAATTTCGCTGCTCCAAACTCCTCATGACATGCCACTGAACTAATCTTACCCTTAGCTCAGCAAAACCCTGTATGTACTAACCCTGCTATCAAATATACCATCCACATACAGCAACAGAATGATGTCGCGACTCATCATCCACCTGGTAAGGCAAATCACAGTAGTTACCTGACACTGACTGAAGCCATGCTTCATCCTCCACCTGTCAAACCTGGTACCACTGTCCTGCAGCTCCTCAAGACCATATGCCTGGTCTTCCGTCTCATGTATCCATTCTCTCTATTCTTCTACTAAGGCATCCATTCGTCTCTATGCTTTCATCCAGCTGGCAAACCTACCAAGACACCTGTCTGGTTCTGCATCATATCCCTGCCAAGCTCACACCTGTTTCCTGGATCCTTCCTGCTATACAATCAGCAACAAGTATGAAGAAGAGGAACAACGAATTTGAGGGCCTACTTACGCCTTCAGTCCTCCATATGGGTGTTTGAGACTCCTTGACAGCATGCTGTCCACCCAAAATTTGTTACAATGACCGACCTCGATCACTCCATAGTCTGCATCCGACTGACGTCAGTTCCATGCGTCTGTACCTGACTACCAACCTGCCTGCATTGGTGTCCCTGCTGCTGACGTCAGTCCTCTTGACCGACATCGGTCTTACATACTGCCGACGTCGGTCCCATGACCGACGTCGGTCTTACCCTGTCCGACATCGCCAGCTTCGGTCTGCACATGACTGACATCGGCACCTGTCTGTTCGATGCTGGTTCTTCCTGACCGACATCGGTGTCTGTGTTCGCCTGTGAGTGATGACTTTTTACCCGCGAGCTTCTTTGAATCAAAATCCATGTCCAAACTACTCTGCTCAGATGTATCCAGCGTCATCCACTGAACTCTGTCCGCCATCTCCTCCAAGAACACCAAGGCTTTCTAGTTCTTAAGCCTGTCAAATATATCTGTCTTCCGCTTAAGAACATGCATCTCCTTCCTGCTCATGTGACCAAGCCTACGAAGCCATGTCTCTGCAACAGAAGAAGAATCAGTAATATAAACAAGTAGATAAAGTATACCTATTTTCTTACCACCAGCTAATTCAAGTGCTACCGCTGTGAGAGTTCTTATGCATCTCTCATCACCCAATCTTTCTGAAGAAATTAGCCAAATCTCCAAACCTGGGACCTGCATGACCTTCATTAACACCTGTGTGTTGGCCGCCTGCAATTTCAGCTTCACTTCCCCTTTGCCAATTCTTTGGCAAGGCTTACCAGCTCCTCTATCTGGGGCTGCATGGAAAGAGGCAACCGAATCTTTTATCCAAGATTCAAATTTATCCAAGAAACCTGCAAACACATCCTATGCAACAACACCTGCTACATCTGTATCTTCAGTTTCTTCATGCTGATCTGTTACCAACCAACAATGTTCTTTTACCTGCTCTTTCTTTCCATCAGACCGTGAGTAACCATCTATGCTTTTCAACTCCTCCATTCTTAGCTTACTTTGATCTGCCGTTGCTCTACTCCCACTCAATCAGAAACCCCTGAGAGTGCCTTGTAATCAAAACACAACCTGCTTCCTCAACCTTAGCTCTGATACCACTTGTTAGGAATCTAGAACAACAAACATGCTCTGATCCCACTTGTCAGGATGCGAAACCGGAAACATACAATTGATTACCAAACTTCAAGCAACTTAATATGCGGAAATAAACCAGATTCACCAAGTAACTAGAATTCAGAATAACACAGCATATGAGAGACAATACACAACTTGTATTAACACTTTATACAGAAAAGAATACAATAGAGAATATGCCACATCTTCTCCACCACCTTACAGAGGTTTCCCACACCTCAAGTGAACAGTAATTCTTCTCCCCAAAGCTCTCCCTCTCACCGGTCTCAACACCCAACTCAAATACAGAGTTGGTGTTCACCTCCCATGCTCCACGCATAACACAAGTGCTCCACGCACTCCACAAGCACTCCACGTGCTCCACAAGTACTCAAGGTACTTCAAGTAGATCTCCCATGAATCTGCAACAACCTGCAATTCAACAGACCATACTTATGGAAGGAACTCCCTTGCCTTCCTCTTGTTCTATCCGAGTACACACCTGTACTCCAAGTAGATCCTGCCTGATACTGCTCCCTGTTGTGTTGCTGTCTGTATGACCTTGCACACTTGCAAATCAAACAATGGTTCTGCTCACCTGTGAACCTCGACCTTGCACACACATACACCTGCAGATCAATGATCTTACTTACCATGTAGATCTCCTATATAGGCCATGCAACTGTGACCAAGATCTTACACTCCTGAAGAACCCAGCTGGCTCTCCAATCCAGCACCAACACACCTGGTACTGTGGCACTAAGAGGAACGCACCATTGCTCTACCTCACACACAGAAGGAGCTTATAATTATGCTCTCTTACTCCCTAGCACACTTTTCCAATACAACCATGAGTCTATTATATAGATCTCATCCAAACAATAATTAGACATCTAATTACAATAATTAGATCCGCAGCTCTCAGTCTAAAATTAGATCTCTTCATGCAAACACTTGGTTCGTTAGCTAACTGCCCGTAACAGGCGCAGTCCGAACCACACAGGCAACCGACATCGGTCCCTGTCTGCCTGGAGGTGACCGACGTCAGCCGATATATGACCGACGTCGGTTGCTTCCCTGTGCTATCCTGCCGACGTCGACTGATCAGACCGACCCCAACTTCTCTGCAACTCAGCAACCTTCAGCAACCTCCTCTCTTGTTTGCATCAGTGAAGCTTTTAGCTCCACAATCCTAACAATATTTATGGATTATATATCACCCTAGTATTATACACTTATCAAACTTAAACATTGTATGTTCTTCTTAGTTCTAGATCCTTTCTCACTTACACAAGTCTCACATATACTTTATCTTATGACCTTTGGCCTATCTCTTAGTCCGACTAGTCTTATGTTGATGACTTAGGCCTTATATCTTTACCATAATTCTTAAAATGTACTTATCTTCCATCTTTACAAGTTTTGAACATGTACCTAATTTCCTTCTCCTTGGACACTAACATCTAGGACATACACTAGAATTAATGCTAGTGTCTTGACATGATACAAGTGTCTAGTGCCATAAATCATCTATTTTGAAAATTAAACATATGATAATGGTCAATCTAAGTGCATTAATGTGAGTTACTTATCCAAAATAATTGATATAAATATAAGATCAACCCTCATTCATTACTCACCTAGTAAAGACCAATAGAGATAAAGGCAACTTATCAAAATAAATATATTAAGCATTAAAATTAACAAAGCTTTCCTATTTCTATACCAATCATAGGTATAACACACCTATAGGTTTTAATTACTAAAGGAGAAACCCAACACGTTGATTTGACATTTTACAAGCTAGGTCACTATTGTACTTGATTTACACATATTATATAGGGGAAAATTACATAAGTTTGAGCCCCTCTTCAGAGTATTATCTATGTAGGTAGTGCTCATTGATATAAGGGTCTTTAGGGTCATCTCGATACTATGTGCACACTAACTCATTTTTTATCAAACTCATCTTGAAGATGAAGAAATAGGGTTTTAAAAATTCATGAGGAGTGATAGTACATGACTCAAATATAAATGCACGAGAGCAAAGGCAAAGTGAAATATAGAATCATACAAGTGGTTTCATATTTTTATATCATGTATTTTATATAGGACAATTACATCAAACATAGATAATAACATTGACATAACTATCTTAAGTTGACGTTAGTCTTCAGATCTCTAAAAGCATCAGATCTAGAATCTAATGACTATTCTAAAATAATATTCTAGCCTACTTTCTACCTATTTTAGATCTAGCACTATGCTAGCATCAAATCTAACTAATTATATTAATTATTTTTTATTTCCATTTATAGCCTAGTTATACTTTATATATTGAGCCTATACTCAACATAAAAAATTTAGTGTATGTTTATATTTGAGTTTCGTACCCAATTGCCATGTTGTAGATCTGAATATCACCCTTGCATTATCATTTCTATATTTATTAAACCTATATACCACAAAGGTATTATCCTCATCTAATTTAGGGTCAAACAATTATATAGTTCTTATTTTATTTATTACACATGATTTAATAGGTTAAATTCTAATAAACTATCATTTATTATCTAGATTTGAATGTTACATTGTTGCAGTCATACATTTTATTTTTATAGTGCGTTCATTTGAAATAACCATTTAGGATAAAAAATTATGATGAACCCATCATTTGAGTTTAATTGAACCAAACCCTAGTGTACTTTATGGTTTCCTCAAACCTTTTCAAAATTTTCATATTTCTTTCCAAATTTGATTTTCCTTGCATGGGCATAGTGTAAGTGATGCTATTCTAGGCCTTGTATTTTTTTATAATGGGTGTATTTAGGTTTACAGCCATTAAAATGCATACTCATGCTGAAAAACCTAAGAAGTATCATCCTTTAGATTGTTTGTTAATCTTCTTGATGATCAATACATTGATTATGAGGATCTTATGGCTCAAAAAAGTTATAATACACATTCTTACTTTGTATCCACTCTTTAAAATTAAAATGATAAAAATAAAAAAAATTAAAATGTAATTGTTAATGAATATGATGAAATTTATATCATGATTTCCTATTCTCCTTATGATTATGATTGTGATTCCACACATTTCGAAGATGATTATGAAGAGCCTAGTTCTCCTATTTATCCTAAATTATGTATATTTAAATTTAATGAAGAGGCAATTGAAGAAAAATCAAGTATCCTATGAGGTATTTCCTTGCATAATATTCAATTTTATAAAATGAACATGCAAGACAATATTATTCCAAATGTTGAAAAAAAAATAATGCATAGAGCATTCTAAAAATGAATAAATAATTTAATGTACATCTTCTTTATTCAATAATGACCTTATTACAAAGAATTGAAATTTACCTTATTTTAAAATTATTGGAAATTTCACTCAATTTTAAGCTTATATTCCCTCTTTAGTTCATGCAAATGCAAATAGTGAACTTCTCTATCTCTAGATCTCAATGATAAAAATTCATGTACTACTTCTCTCCCTATCCTTTTAGGTTGGAAAAATGAAAATGATAATACTACTCAAAATAGTGTAGATTCACGTTCTTTAACATTATTACAATTCAATATTAATAATAAAATATATTTTTCAAAGGTTTTATAGCGAAATAATTTCATAATCCAAGTAGAAATGATGCAACTTAAGCTTCAATTGCTAGTTATGCTAATGATCATTTCTCAAATGGTCATGATGTATCTATATTAGAAAGTGATATTTCATCTTCTATCCATTCCTATTTTGAATTAAAAATTAAAGTTAAACTTACATTTTCCTTTTTATGATGATGTTTCAAGAAAAATAGATAATATTTCTCTTTTTCCCTCTTTTACATTTATTAATCAAAATCATGTTCCAATTATAGATGAAAATAATAAAATCACACATTGTATCCTCTTTGCATGTAATGAAAATTAAAGTGGTCAATATCTTTTAAATGGTAGTTGTATCAACCTTTGTGACATACAAAATGATAGAGTAACCTCTATTGAATCATCATGTAATATGGATGCTCCTTTACCCAATACATTTCAAAAATGTCATAATCCTAAATTAGAATGCAATGATAATTATGAAGAGGCCATCACTCCTATGTTTCACATGGATTTTAAATTGAAGCCTATAAGTACATATTCAAGCTCTCGAAAATCTATTCCTAGTTATATAATATCTATGATTACTACTATAGGAGATATTCAAAAATAAATGATGATTCTTGAACTACAAGTATTTTCACATGATTTTACTCTTAATGATAATATCATAGAATATCAACCCCTTACACAAGATGTTTTTAAACACCTATGTCCTACCAATTTTGTTATGCCTATGTTACCTTAATTTGATGGTAAATGAGACCCTAAAAAACACTTGAAACAACATATACTCATTTGACCATTGGGCTAAAGATGGAATATTATTATTAATTACCTTCTATATAATTTTAACATAAGAGGCTAATGATTGGTTCTATAATCTCCTCAATGAATCCTTTCTATATTTCAATAAACTTGAAGATATATTTTTAAATTATTTCCATAATCATTAACTACCTAAGTTACTATTGGAACATTTGAAAGGCTTAATACAAAACATGATGAGTATATTTGAGATTATGCTATTATATTTAAGTATGTCTTATATTACTTACCATACACACTCAAAATTAGAAGTGAAATTTATATTTAGTCAAGGCCTTCTTTAACCATTAAAAGAAAGAGTATTGCATAATTCCTTTGATTACTTTGGTAGATTATACATGGATGTGCATAAATATTCATATGCACTACCAAATACCAATACCACATCACCTAAATCTTCACCAAAATGAAAAAAATGTAACAAGAAAATCCTACAAAGTGATGAAATAGAATAAGAAGGTTCATAATCCACCTCCAATACATTATTCTAGATCAATAATGCATATCAGGGAAAAATAGTAAAGGTTTTACATAGAGGAAAAAAATACACATATTTAATACCTCATAGAGTAAAAACATATACCTTCCTTAAGAGGAAACCACTTTATTTTTATCGACTAAGAGATATACCACATGATATATTGTATATGCTATCAGATAAATAATTGATTAATATTCATTTAAGTGACTACCATCCACCACTTATACTTGAAAATGTGAAAGAACAACCCTTTTTTACTTACCATGGTATCAATGGGAATTAAAAAAATTATTGTCTCACTCTAAGATTAAATTATTAAAAAAATCACAGACATAATAGTTATTACATTTTAGAAAGAGCCAACAAGGTTTCCTTCTCCCACTTCATTTAGAGGTCATTTAAAAAGGTTTGATACATCCCATGCCACTCTTACTAAGTAATGTATGGTGTATAGGCTTTTATAGATGAAATCCACTAGAAAAAGTATTTCTCCTAGTGCACCCTCTCTGACGACCAATCTCTCCCACATTAATCCTACCAAGAAACCATTGGTTTATTAAGTTATTTATAGAGGTGTTAATAAGGGATGCGTAGAACCATAGGTTATATAACCAATCATACTAGAATACATATATTTATTTTACAACAAGAAGTGGCACCTAATCCAATTTTTAAATCTATATATGAAACAAATAAACTTTATATTTTAGGAGATGTGCTAGATATTGTGTTAGAATAGAAAGCAAAAGCATAGTTGTCACATGGTCATTATAGTCAAACATTTTGATTCCCAACATGATTAAATTATGTACGATGATTTATTTAAGTATCTCTAAATAAAACAAAATGAATAACTAAAAATTTGTTACCACATAAATACTTTTAAAATATATTACACGTACAAAACATAGAAGTATTTCAAACAATAAAGATAAAGTCCAATCCATTTCAATGAAATATCAATAATGAAAACATCATATATATAATAGTGACTAAATGTTTAAATAATAAAAACAATCATATATAGGGGTAATATATAGAGGAGTATAAGATTCATCATCACTATCTAGCTTTATCACCCTCACATTTCTTGATGTAGAGGCCCCAATATCTATCCTAGGTCCACGGGATCAAGATATATATGATAGCCTTTCTTTTAGGGCTCCTAGCTGAAGTAATGACTGATAATGCTCATGGAAAAGAGTATAATATTGATCAATAAAAAACTACATAAAATCTATAGAACTTATTTTAGGAATCAAATTCCTATCAAGATCTACATGTAGCTCATCTCACTTAGTCACCACCATGTGGTATGCTACCATTGATCTAGCCACATGATCAAAAAATAATGTATGGGCACCTATAATGTCAACCACTCTCTCCACAAACCTCTCACCATTAATATCCATGGTAAATTATGTGTCAAGTCCCACAAAACATGACATAACATCATGGATCACTCCTGATTACTTTCATTCAATGAAAACAAGTGAAACCTTAGATATATTTATCAAATGCAATCTACCAAATATCCTAAAAATAAAAATACAATATTTTACTTACATGTGGCTCTAACCATTGCCTCATCTAAAGGCTTCCATCATATGGGAGTTCCCATACCTCTAAATCCTCCATATCCACCTTATACTATAGGTACTATACCAGAGATAGAAATAATAATGAATAACAATGGACAATGTGCAGTAGAACACCACTGTGTACATGCATCCATGCATCCAACATTATCACCTCAAACTAATGGAATAAATAAATTTGGCTCCTTATTTAGGAACATTATTATGTCTATAGCCATGGGGATAGGCCCATCATTGGGCCTATGAATAGATTTAATTATTTGATGTCATGGATAGGGATCATAGGGTAATCCCTAATGAATGCTAAATTATCTTATCACTTTATCACATTGGAACCACTCAAAAATACTATGAATATGATCAACTGACCACATGTTAATACTCACTCAACATAACTCATAAGTATACTTAAGCCACCCAAAAAGGGTCTTATATGGTTGACAACAAATTTGTGTGGGGGTTAGATGATAAAGTATCATGCGATACTCATATGTTAAATTAATTTCCCTCAAGGTAATACCTAATAAACAACAAAACTTATGGATGGGCCCATATAGATAAAGGTCCATCACTGGGTTGTACAAAAAAATTATCATATACCCATACATGAATAAGTGTGGATATACCTAATGCACCACCCCATGTCTCTATGTATAATTAGTAAAAATACATCTATAATTGGGTCACCATGGTGCACCCCAAAGAATATCTAGAACCCTGCTGCTCAATTTTCACACAATATGATACATGCAATAGGATATAGCTACCCTACCACCATCCATGACCATAAAAGACATTATAAATTAATAAATAAACTTATGTAATCATGGAACATTATATATGTTAATATCCTCTAGGTGGATCATGCCATAAGGATCACCCTCCTCTACTTGATGATCTATGAAATAGACATGTGATATATACATATATAAAATGATCCCATCACTAAAAACTTGGGCCATCTCCCTTACAATCAAAAAATATGGTATCTAACAAATATCCTCTAATTTAATAATAATCTCCCCTATTGGGAGATAGGAAGTAAAAGTATTAACATTCTATATGCAATTAGATATGCATCATTTTTATAAATTAATCCTAGTTTAGAGAAGATAAAGTAAACCTACACTTCTGATTGGGAATATATTTGTTAAGTGGGACCATGGCCAAGATGGGGTTCTATTAGACCTGATTAGGGAATCACTTATCATAATACACTATGCTAAGAAGGTTTCTAGAGCCTCCATACTAACATACTCACATAATAACCCTAAGGGGGTCTTAGGTTTAATATTTCACTTATGTCTAATAAATAAGAAAGTAAATATAATCTAGTGCTCACCAAAGCTTGTGGTACAATATGAGGGGTTAATAAAGTAATCAAAAAATGTAGAGGAGAATCTTAATTAAGCTAAGTATGAGTAAGACCCTAATAAATGGAATATATTATTCAAACTAATACTTATGCTACTTCTATCTACTAAAGAGAGAAGAATAAATTTTGAATATACTTACCTAAATGTGAACCCATCGAGACTAAATATCTCCCTTAGCCTAAGGGGATTCACAAAAGGTTGTTATGGTTTGTAAGGATCACTAAGAAAGGACAAAACATCTAAGACTTATCCATAAGACTAGATTCTCCAAGTAGAAAACCTAAGCTAAGACTCCTTAAGTAGACTGGTGGGAGAGTAGATTGTAAATAAGCTCAAGAGAATAATAACTATTGATTTCATATTTAAATAATGTTGAAATGATCTTGTATTTATAGGTAGATCTCACCCTAAATCCTTCCAAATATGTCATCTATACAGGGTTGACCCAATCGAACCTATATGTTTTTGGTCAATTATTCACTAGGTCTTGAGCTAGGTCAACCAAAAGGCTAACACAACTCTCAAGTGCAAATATCTCAAAATAGTATAAGGTTGACCCTGTATAGTAATCAAAGACTAAAAACTATAAATGGTTGACCTAGTTGACCTAGTATAGCTTACTGTCAAAAGGAGATTAAGGTGAGGAAAAGAGGGATGAAAAGAGGAAAAAGATTAGAGGAGTGTGTAAGGGAGGAGTGATAGCTTAGGGAATGGTTTTAAGATCTGATTGGATTGGAAATAATGTGTCAATTAATAAGGGACAAAAATACTATAAAGCACCAAAGATATACCCACACCTTTCTCAGTTCACCCCTTAGGGCATGTAGTCAGAGAGATTGAGTTTTGAAGGGTTTCTACAAGATGTAAAGTGTCATTAAGTGATAAAAGTTTGAAAATATTATGTGTATATATATGCCCCACTTAGATCTCATCATGTGTCACTAAGGTGCAATAGGGGATGCTACTTTGAGAAAGAATAGGACATATAATGCTAAGGATAAAAAAAGTTGTAATATTTTAAAGCATAAAATAACTAAAAAGTAAAGGTGATGCATACCTTGAATTACCTTTATCTCTATATGGTTATTGTCTATGTTATTAGTTTTTATTGTGTAGGGAATATAGACTACTTTCAACAAACCCAATAATACAAAACTAAAGAGAAAAAAGAAATAAACACAAGAAAGCCAAGATAACTGGTGCTATGAGGATGGGACATACTTAGGAATTTATCAAGCTAAGGTGATAGGTGTTATGTTAGACCAAATGACCAAGCCAAAAACAAGAGTAAATTAGGTAACTAAAAATCTAAGGATACTAACAACTGAAAAACTCAAATAAGTAAACCTCAAGTAAGAAAGGTAAACTCATCAAGTCAAACCAAGGATACATGTCAAAAAGGATGGTAATCAAATATAAAATGGTAAAATAAGAAAGAAAATGGTAAAATAACATTGATGAGTGAGTAGTAATAATCCTTATCTCATTTAATAATGGAAAAAGGTGCATGAAATGGAAATCAACTTTATCGAGTGAGAAGTAATAAGATAACCTCACTCAATAATGGAAAAAGGGTATGAACTTAGGTGTCTATAATAGCAAGATAGTAAAACAAATGATAAATGGTAAAAGGAAAGTAAGACAAGTCTATAAATGTAAAATTAGGGTGAAAATGAAAGAAGTAATCCATAGTTGTTCAAACATGTTGTTTCACTCTAAGGATAGATAAAATAGAAATAAAGTAGTAATAACATATTTTTAAGAGATGAAGAAGAAGGAATTAAAGAAGAAGGAAAAACAAATTTTTAATCATAATTTTTTATTTTAAGGGAGGGAATGAAATGAGTGGATGGGAGAATGAAGGAAAAACCAAGGTAGAATAACTCTTTATCGAAGTCAAGACACTCAAATTAGGTTTGTTAAAATAAGAGTACTTTCAACCATAAGGACTTTGAATAATTATTTTAGCCACAAAAGTATTAAATCAAAAAATGACATATATGATCATCCCATGAAGTCTTTATGCATTAAAATTAAAATAGACCTACCTTCCCACAATGTGTTTCCCATTCCTCAGGACCCCTTACAGATTTGTTGGTCTACTACAAAGACTGGGTACTTGTGTGAGAAAGTAGGTAGCACCATAGGGTTTTTTGAATTCCCCTATTCCAATCTACTGGCCTACCATACCACAATGGACCTCAACTCTATGTGAGGCTAACTATGGAGTTTGAGATTCAATTAGAGATAAGATATTTACTTGTAATCATGTCTTTTGATGTGATTTGACTTTTAAGATTTGTATGTTGCCTTTTAGATATCATTGAATTTTAATTCAAATGATTTGGATTTTAACTTTCTTGATGTATTTTTCTATTCCTTCTTTATATGGATTTGGAAAACCAAACATGGGTGTTAAAGATGACTTTCATATGAATACTTGGGACTTGGTTTCTAAGAGAGACAAACTTCAAAGAGCATGGGGTCTAAGAATCTCATAAATATAGGTGAAATAAAATCACTATCTTAACTTTTATCTTGTTTTATCCAATGTGGAGTGAAAGAAATGGGAAATCAAGAGAAGTGACACATGGAACAATTTGAATTACTTCAAATTACAAAAAATGTGATAAAGGGTAAAAAGGGATACAATGACAATAAAGTGTGATTCATTATCATGAGAATGAGGGAAATGGAGGTAAACATGCTAGCATATATTATTGTACAAATTCCATCCATCAAAATAACTACAAACTAAAGTTGAGAACAAATATCAAGAACATGAAACCATTGCAAAATGTATTCTAGAAAAATAATGAAAAGATGGTAATTTTATGAGGGCCAGGTCCTATCCACAGTCTTACACTATAAATTCATAAAAGGGAAACCCATGAGGGTGACAAAAATTATGTATGTGAAAATAAATGAGTTATACAAAAGATGGTATTTTGTGAGGATTGTCGTATTCTATCCATGGTCTTATAAACAACTCATAAAAGAGAAACCCAAGGGGTGCCAAAAAATAATGTAAAAAGAGTATGAAAATAAATAAGACTATGGTATATCATGAAGAAGACTGGGTCATATCTATGGTTTTACAATGAAACTCGTGAGAGAAAGGGGAAACCAAAAGACCAAAAAGTAAGGACTAAAGGTTTGTGAAAAGAGATAAATATTATAGAGGGAGAGACCCATGTAAGTAACATGCAAAAAGTGTTAGATAAATGTATATAGAAAGCATGAAAGGAAGGAAATGTCTAGGCAAATTAATTTTTATGTAATTGTGCATGGTTGCCTCTTTGAAAATATGGCCTTCATTAGTTTGAAGGAGGTATGTACTTAGACCAATAATATCTTTGACTAAATAGGGGCCCCACCATTTTTGGGCATATTTACCTTATTTATCATGGGTGTAGTCTAATTTAAGGACAAGCTCACCAAAATTAAATGTGCAAACTTTAACATGTTTGTTATGTTGCTTGGAAATATGAACCTTATATTGATGGTTATGTTGTAAGGCAAAAAGATGACATTTATCAAGGAGATTAAGGGCATGAAGGCAAGATTCACATAATTTTTCATCAGGAATGATATCATGAAGAGATATATGAAGAGAAGGAATCTCAACATCTAAAGAAAGAACTAACTCATAACTATAAACTAGAGAGAATGGTGTTACCCTAATACCAGTACGTATACTACTCTAATAGGCCCAAAGAGTAGGGTAGAGATGAAAATGCCAATCTGTGTAGGTTTATTTAATTATATTTTGGAGAATTTTGTTGAGAATTTTTTTAGTGGCCTCAACTTGACCGTTGCATTATGGATGATAAGGCGTGGAAAATTTATGATTGATATTAAATTTGGTATAAAGTTGTTCAATATGTTTGTTTTTCAAGTTACCACCATTGTTTGAAATGATGGTATGGGGAACACCAAAGTGGCAAATGATTTGACTAAGAATAAATTTGGAAATGGTAGGATTGGTGATGGTAACAAGGGCCATGGCTTCTACCCATTTGGTAGAATATTCAGTAGTGGTGATGATAAAAACATGACCATCTTGAGATCGAGGTAATTTGATAATGAGATGAAATCCCCATGTAGAAAAGGTACAAGGAGATTTAATAGTTTGAAGCTCAACTAAATGTGAATGAATTAGATCATCATGAAGCTAACAAGGAGTACACTTTTTAACATATTAAATTGCATCCTTTTCAAGAGTAGGATAAAAGTAACACATACGTAGTGATTTACAGGTTGTAGCATGCCCGCTACATTAGCTAACACAAATTCCCCCCATGTGCTTATTCAAAAAGAGGAAGAACCTTATCTTACATAACACAACAAAGAAAAGTACCTTAAGCCTTGCAATAGTAAAGGATTTTATGTTGAATTACATACATGAAATCTTGTTTATGAATGCATGTATTTTCATGGGAATATAAGTTAGGAGGATAAGTTTGATGTTCCAAGAATTGAATAATGTATTGATACCATGGGATATATCAAAGGGAAAAAACCTCGATGTGGTAGATAAGCAAATTTTGTGGTTGAATTTAAGATAGATATTTTCTTATTTGTATAAGAAAAGTAGGGTCGAAAAGAACTTGGTGTGGATGAAAGAGAGGTAGAAGAGGCAAGAAAATCAACAATGGAATTTTAATCTCTAGGTATAGGATCAATAGTGAAAGAGATAAAATCCTTAGCAAGAGTGGTTGAAATTTGATGATAGGTAATGAGGTTTTCACTTTTACATTGATAATCACCATTAAGTTGGAAAAAAATTAGTTGAGAATCACCTAAAGCATGTAGGTATTGAATGTCTAAATTAAGAGTAGCTCACATGTCTAAGATGAGGGCTTCAAATTCAACCATATTATTAGTAACATCAAAGGTGAAACTAAAAACTAAAGGTATGATCTTTCCAAGAGGACTTGTGAGATTGCAACTTGCCCCAACTCCTTGAAGCCATTTAACACCATCAAAGTGAAGGGTCCAATTATCCTCATGCAAGTCAACATTGATTTCAGGAAGCGCATCGATAACTATTTTTGGTTTAGTAGTATCATAGGGAATAGAGGATTCTTCAAGATTATTTGCTTTAAGATCAGTAGTAAAAATATGAAAATAATCTTTGAGATAAATAGCTTGATTGAGACCTTAAATGTAAAGGATATTATCATTGAGAAGATAATTTTAAAGGGAAGAAATACTTGGTATAGAAGTTGTGATAAGTTGATAAGCTATGATGTTCCATTTGATAGATTTTTGGGTGATTATATATAGAACAATAATAAATAAACTAAAACCATTCCCTAAGCTATTACTCCTCCCTTACACACTAGTGTCATAGATTAAAATAAAACCATAAATACAAGATCATATGACAAATTTGGCATTAATCCATTACTCCTCCATTAAGATATATTAATATATTACTCCTTTCTATGACATTAGAAAATAATCAAATTAATAAACTAAGACATTAATAAATAATAAATAAACTTATGTAGTCATGGAACATTATATATGTCAATATCCTCTAGGTGGATCATGCCATAAGGATCACCCTCCTCTACTTGATGATCTATGAAATATACATGTGATCTCTACATATATCAAATAATACCATCACTAGGCACCTGGGTCATCTCCCTTGTAATAAGAAACCATAGTATTTGATAAACATCCTCTAATGTAATAATAATATCCCCTATTGGGAGATAGGAAGTAAACGTATTAACATTCCAACTCTTGGCTAATGTTATCATAAGATGAACATCATAATGCAACTACCTTGATTGGATAATTTGCCATAGCATGACTTACTTAATAATTTCCTAATCTACATCTTCTTATCAGACTTTGGATTTGGTAAACCCACTTGAAGGTAAGAGAGCATTGTAGAATAAGTGGGTGTATATAATTAAATAGGATAATGGAGGTAAGAAAAGGTACAAGTCTCGATTGGTGGTAAAGGGCTTTTCATAAAAGAAGGGAATTGATTTTGATGAGATATTTTCCCCAGTGGTAAAGATGACTTATATTAGGATTATTCTTGGGATAGTGGCAGTGGAAGAATTACACTTAGAGCAGTTGGATGTGAAGACTACATTCCTTCATGGTGATTTTGAGTACTTATATATGGAGTAGCCATAGGGATATGAGGTCATAGGAAAGAAGAACATGGTGTGTAAACTGAATAAGAGCTTGTATGGCCTAAAACAAGCTCCATGATAGTGGTACAAGAAATTTAAAAGTTTTATGATGTAGAAAGAATAATCTAGATGTCATTTAGACCATTTTGTATATATCAAGAATTTTGATGATGGTAGTTACATTATCCTATGTCTATATGTGGATGATATGTTAGTTACAAGTAAAATCATGTAGGAAATAAAGGTACTCAAGGAAAAACTTAGTAATTCTTTTTCTATGAAGGATTTTGGAGTAGAAAAACAAATACTTGGTATGAGAATAACTCAGGATAGGAAGGAATGAAAGCTAACTTTATCTCAGGAAGAGTACATTAAAAAGGTCTTAGAGAGGTTTAGTATGTAGGATGTTAAACTAGTTAGGACTCTTTTGGTAGGCCATTTCAAGTTATCAAAGGAAAAGTGTCCCAAGATAGAAAAGGAGAGAATCCAAATGTCCTACATACCTTACTCATCAATAGTTGGTAGATTAATGTTTGCCATGGTATGCACTAGGCTAGATATTGCCCATGCAATGGGAGTAATAAGTAGGTACATGAGTTATCCAAGTAGAGATAACTAGCAAGTAATGAAGTGGATCCTTGAATACTTAAGAGAGACTATGGGGATAATTTTAAACTATGGTGGATTGGACACCACTTTACTTGGTTATGTATATTTGGACATGGTTAGAGATTTAGACAATAGGAGGAGTATGACAAGATATGTATTTACTATAGGTGACATAGTGGTGAGCTAGATTTGATGACTATAAAAACTTATGGCTTTGTGAACCATAGAGGTTATGTATGTTGCTGATATAGAGGCAAGTAAAGAGATGACTTGGCTATAGTAGTTGATTGAAGATTTTGGGTATAAGTAAGAGGAAGGGAAGCTGTATAGTGATAATCAGAGTGTTATACACTTAGCAAAGAACTCTACTTTCCACTCTAGGATGAAGCATATATAGTCAAGGTAATATTTCATCAAGACAACTTTGGAGGAAGACAAGTTGAAGCTAGAGAAGATTCATATCAGTCAAAATCCTATAGACATGATGACCAAGGTGGTCACAATGGAGAAACTAAAGCTATATTCAGTTTTAGTTGGCTTTCATAGATGATAGTGAAGGGTTGAGAAGCCTAATCAGAGGAAATCAATCACAAAGTGGGAGATTGTTATGTTTTGGATCCTATTTCCACATTACAATGTATTTCAAATATTGTACATTAAAATTTACTATACACTCTTTATGTATCCTCACTAGGGTTTAGGAAACTATTATGGGTTGACTTGGATCATGGTTTTGGTACCCATTGTTTTGTAAAACCACTGTGTTGGTTGTCTATTGATGTATTATATGTAGACATATAATAGGTAATACATTATAATTGAGAACAATTGGAGAAGGTGAACATAATGTGTGAATTTAGGTGCAAATTTAGGAGAGTTTATAGATCACAACTCTAAATTATATTTATGCATTGTAATTATGAGAAGACTTATTTGAGAGTGGATTGTACTCTTGTGGCATATAATAAAATCTAATCAAGTTTTTCTTGGTGGATGTAGGCCACATTGGGTGAACCATGTTAAATCTTATCTTTTTGTTATGAAAATTTTATTTATGTTCATCTCTTATTATTGCACTTATATGAAATTAGTCTACATTAATTTCTATTTTATTCATAATAATTAGATTACATATAAAAATTACTTTATCAAAATGCACCAATTATTCTAGATTACCAAGTTACATATTTAATATATTTACCAAGAAGCACTGTTTTACAAAGAAACACCATTTTTTACCAAAAATCACTGTTTTACCAAGAAACACCATTTTGACCAAATAACACCATTTTGAGCCTTTTTATGTCTATAACAATTATCTTCCTTAAGTAATAAGATTGATATTAAACACCTTTTATAGACTATTACTACCCTATTTATTTAGGTTGAGTTTGATACCAATTAAACTTGGACAAATTACCCAATTTATGTTCACCTTTGAGTTAAGCGGTTGAGATTCAATACCCTTGACAACCTTAACACCACTCTTCTTATATTAGGCTAAGGGAATGATCACCTCCCAAACCTCATTTTCAAGAATAATGTCTAATATGTAACACACTTTAACACTTATATAATCATTCTTTTCCTTGTGCAAGAAATGTATGGGACCTCAAGTTCCCTTATATTTATTCCATCCTCCATGTTAGGGATAATACTCTAGACATGTCACTATGTAATATACATATAGTTGTATTATTTACATGTTATTTATTTTATAGATACTTTGACTATTGCTCTTTTTTAGATTAAATACACTAATTATAATGTAATGTGATTTTGGTTTCCCAACATGAGATACAAGGTCAAGTTGGAAGTATCATGGAGCTAAGGTGTGTTTCCACACCTAGGTATAAACTTCCTTTGACTCTACTAATTTAATTTCATTCACTTACTAGATTAAAGGGGGGAAATGTAGATGCCCATATTTTGTACATGCTTCTCTTATAATATATTTTTTCTTAGTTTTAGATATATATCCATTTTTTCAAAATATTAAGTATTTAGTGGTGCAATATTACATGGGCCCCTTGGGCTCCATGGTCTTTCATTGCTTTGTCTAGTATTCTATTTCTCTCTATTCACTGTATTATGATTTGGTCATCTTATGGTAGGGATTCATAACTTTTTGATTTTTTTTGTGTTTTGAGCTCTCAAACACTACCGTTCACCTTAGGACACTTGCATTGACATAAGTGTCCAAGGGAAAACAAAAGTGTCCTAGCTTATCCTTATCTCTTTTTTTGTAAATTCATCTTGTTACTATTTGTGAGAGTTTTTATGTTTTTTTTATTATTGTATTTTCACATGATAATATGTCTTGATTATAAATCAAAAGGTTCCACTTATATAAAAAAACTATAACATAATATTCAATCACCAAGAAAGCCTCTCAATTAACATATACATTGTTCATTCAAAAGCTATTGATTACACCTTATATTAAATTGCATATTCTTAAAGTTTAAAGTATTAAAAAGGTCAAATTTCACTTGCATTACTTTTACCAAAGGTTTCAATAGGATAAAGATCATATAGTTATATGATCACCATTACACACACACACACACCTTAGAGGGAGAATTACATGCAAGTCTAAGGCCTCCATTGGAGTATATGGCTCTGTAGATAACATTTTGAAATAATATGGTTGCTAGGGTTATATCAACTCATGTGATAATCCATTTTTATCAAGTCACATGTGGTCAAATATTAAGAAGATAAGGTTTGGATTATTGAAAGTATTCTACATGACTCAATCATCATCTAGAGGTAAAATAAGGACACAAGTTTAAAGACATCTTTAGGAAAGACATAGTCAGTTACAATATATATTCAGATCTAGACACTTCTATTGATATTAGGACACTTGAATTGATGAAAGTGTCCCAATGTTGAAGAAAGTATCTAAATAGGAAAAATAGTAAAAATGGGAAAAAACAAAATATAGAGTTGGATTGTAGAATTGAGATGAATATGAATCATCCTAATAACCTATAACAATGTGGTGGATAAGATATAATATTTATAATTATTTATTGTATAGTCCTTAATATATTTATTAAACATGATTGAATAGGTTAAATTACAATAGATTATCATTTATTACTTAGATATGAATGTTACATTTTTGCACTCAAATGTTATATTTATATAGTGTGTTCATGTGAAATACCCCTTTAGGATAATTTTTTTTTAATATTTTGGTAAAATGTTTAGGATATCCTATGTGTAAAATTGGGTTGATCTGAATCTTATTACACTCTATGGACCTATGTTGATATTGAAAAAAAATACACCATGAGGTTTTCCATTAATGATGGGCATAAAAGGAATGAGAGAGACCCATATAGAATTTGCATGATAAAACCATAATAATATGAGAGATTTTGATGACGGATTTAATAATATATTATTTTTAAAATTAAAATATTTAAGAAAAAGGATATGGAAACATGAAGATAATCTAACTATCCATCTAATAGGATTTACATCAGGCTCACTAAAATGTATGCATAGGATCTGATGACCATTATAAAAATACTCTTCCTCTTTATAGACTATGATAAAAATAAGAGATCATAACATAGAGGTTAAATATACCTGAAGGTATAATGATAATAATTGAGGTGGACATATATCTAGTATAAGGTAATTCAAACTCAATAACAAGGGTATAGGGTCCCAAAGCCTATGCCTAATATATGGGATATGATATCTAACTAGGTATCAAGTTAAATAAATTATGTAACAATGGTAACAAAGGGGGTATCAAGGATATAATAAGGAAAATAAATTTAAGGAATCAACAAATAATTGTAACCCAAATACGAGATAGTAAAAAACACTAAAATAATATGAGATAAATTCACAATACGATTGATTGTAAAGGAAAGTCTAGGGGCTCTATATAATGATAAATTATTTATATAATGGAAACTAAGAAAGGATAACAACATGAATATTAATTTAATAATAATAAAAAAGTATCTATAGATTAAGTAAATAAAAATAAAGAAAATAGGGATAAATATACTTAGCTTGGATTGACTTGTCAACACATTAATCTCCCCCTTGGATCTATTGACACTTTGCAATAGATTTTTTAGGTGAAGATCTTAAATGTAATAGATGAAGACATAGAATCCCTTAGTTGGGGACTCCAAAAAATATGGGGCACCTCCTTAGTTAACCTCTTATTAGGTTAAAAATAATTTAAGCAAGATTTGACCTCCAAAAGATTAAGACATTAACCTATAACTCCTTTTACTACTTAAGGGTATAAATTTGAGTGAAATCAAAGTAGATGAGTGTTGTCTGTGTGCGAGAGAGATTATAATAATAAATATTATAAGATAATGGTGTATATATATAATAATTTTAAACTTTATCATTTACTAACACTTTCTATCTTACAATAACCCATCGAGTTTCAATCTCTCTGATTGTATGCCTTAAAGGTGCACTGGGAAAGGGGTGGATAGACCTTTAGTGCTTTGCAAGATTTTTGGTCCTTATAAAACTACCTAAAATCACTACAAGTCACTTTTATCCACTCCTCTAATAAATTAACCTTCCAAAATATCCCCTAACCAAGTAAACACCCATTTTTATTCATTTTCATACTATGTTAGCCAAATCTATCTTGTTAGGGATTAAGCACATGTTATATAATTATGTTATCCTGATCTACCTAGTTCAATACATAATGATTATCTTTCCTATCTAACAAGATCAAAATGGCTGATCTTATTGACTAAATTACCAAGAGGTTTTGGGTCATTCCTTGGTTATAAATATTACCTTAAATTCAATCCAATAGGGAGGAACACATATTTTCACATTATTATAGCTCATAATTCTACTAATTTTACACTTAAAGAGTCATTTCTTAGGGTTTTACCTTGGAAGTAATAATATTTTCTTATGGGAAAGTCTTGGATGTAAATTAGGGGTATTTTAGCCTAGATCTTATTTCTATAGTGTGATCTTTACCAATCCACAAAAACCTCTTGCAAATCATAATTGGGTAAGAAATAGATTGAGGCATGACAAGTTGAATTCAAGGTAAGTATTCCTAACTTTTACTCTTTCATTTTTTAGATATATATTATACAAGGTAATAAGATGAATGTTGTATCCTTTATTAGTTTACCTCTACATTGATTTAAGTATATTTCTCTTTGCATGTTTTATTTTGTTTGTTTAACTATTCCCCTCTATGACACAATCTTTAATGAGCACTAGATTAGATTTATTTTATGTATTATAGGCTGAGCTAGGGTTATTATATACTATCATTTTCTTAGAGGATTTGTAACTCTCTCCTTTGGTGTTGTGTAGTAAGATATCCCTTAGTTAGGTTTAATAGATCTAAATTGGTCATGTCTTATTATAAATATCTATGGAATGAATTATTTGGTAATATTACCTTCTTTGAGCTTGGAATTCAGTAAGTAAAACAAATTAAATATCCATTCTAATTATTTGCATACATTATGGTGAATCCAACATAAATCTAACCCTTGTAAATTTTAATTTTTCAATTACAGTCAACTAGATCGATCATGTTGATCAAGTTTTATTATTCTATGAACATGTTTTCAACTAGATGAAACCTATCGATCACATTTTATCTTCTATGCATAGGCTTCTCAACTAGATCAAGCCTATCGATCACATTTTTTTCATAGGTTTCCAAGTAGATTGACCCTATCAATCCCATTTTGTTCTCCATGCATGGGGTTTCTCAATTTAAACTAAATAGATCAAACTATTTAGTCAAAGAATTTATCTTTCCTTCTATGCCTAACTAAATTAACCAACTCAATTTTGTTCATTTTTGTATCTTATTTTTACCTAACAAAATTAATATAATAAATCTAGTTTCATTTTATTATTTTTATTAGTTTTATTTTTACTATATTGATTGGCTTGATTATGTCTAATAACACTAATTTTTTTCCTTTACTGGATCAAACACTCACATGAACAACCTAGTCAAACAATAATTCAACATTCTCAAAATAATGACTAAATCAACTTGGTCAATCTAGTTATATCCTCTAGGTTCATTCTTAACAACTTAGTATTTCCATTTGGTTAATTTTAAGAAAATTTCATTTCTTACTTTTCAGTTAAAATTCAATTTTTTTTTAAATTTTTTTTCATGTTTTTCAATTCTATAATATTATACCTATAGAGTCAAATAGATCAACCTACTCGATCTAATTCTGTGTCTATCTTCTACCATCAAAATAAATTGACTGGGTCTATTTTTTATTTAGGTCTATTTTTCAATATACCAAGTTAACCAACTCGATTTCATTCTGTATAATTTTCACAACTAAATCAATTTGCTTGATCTTGTTTTGTATATTTCACTTTCTATCATAAGAAAATTAAATTAACCTCTATTTCACAGTAATTACAATAAATTTTTATTTTTATTTGACTTCTTATTTATTTGATTTTAAAAATCAAAAATTTATTTTTGACAAAATTGATTTTCTCCTTTATTTTCATCTTATTTGGCTTTCCCTAGAAATTATGTACATACATTTTAAAAACTACTTCAATAATATTGTGAAGTGTTAAGTGATATTGTGTTTACAATCCTTGACTATCATTTGTAGATATCATGGTGTGAGGGTATTTCCATAATAATCATATCCATAGTATAGATTTAAACATGGTCTTTAATTTCCACGCACCTCATGGTATTTCAAAAATTCCAAGGAGTCCCCTTTGTATTGAATCTGAGGAATTTTTCCATCTATTTATTCATTTGGTGCATCAGTTAGTGGTTAGCACTAAGAAGTTACTTCCATCTTACTCTTGAAACTGAGTATAGTGGGATATGGGAATGACATGTCCTCCATAGTGTTCTGAAACATTGAGCTGACACTATATAATAGACAAGCCAATATCTTTGGAAGCCTATATTATCAAACAAAACCTTTAGTATAATCTATTGATATTATTTTCATATAACTAGCTAACATCTAAATTATATTTTTTCTACTTGTTGTTTACCATTATATGTTGTATTACAAACTATATTAGCCAACATTGATACAGTTTATATGTTGTGTGCTTCAATTAGATCAACCAATTTAATCTAGTTGCTTATGTGATTAATTTTATTTATATTTTCAAAAATAAATCATCCAATTTTAGATAATTTAAAATTTATACCAGCCCATAGAAATAGATTGACCAATTCGATCTAGTAAATTATTTTGATTTATGTTTTTTCAAGTAGATCATCCAACTTGATCTTATTAGCCTAAAACCTATTCTATTTTCCTATCTTTCCAACTAGGTCAATCGACTTGATTTAGTTAGTTTATAACCTATTCTATTTTCTTATCTTTCCAACTAAGTCAACTAGCTCGTTCTAGTTAGTTTATAGACTATTCAGTTTTCCTCATTTTTAAACTAGATCAACCAACTTAATGTAATATGTTTTTAGGTTTTTATATAATCCTGTTAGTAAAACTAGATCGATTAACTCGATCTTATTTATTTTTAACCTTTAAACTTTCACTTCTCTATCCAATGTCTAGATAGCTTTTCATCATGCAACACTTATTTGATGATTTTTCACAACAAAACAAAATTAACATGACAAGCCTTACTAATCCTCATAAATACTCTAAAAAACATCTTCCCTATCATGTTTTAGCTAATCCCTATCTTAGAAACATTCATGTTATTACTTGAACAACTAATTATAGACCTCCCGATTATATTGCTCTTAATCCTCTATTCCTACCTATAATAGAGGATAGAAGTGATCTTGAGTATAAAAATAAAATGATTATTTTCATCAGTGAAAAACCTCAATATTAGGGTAAGTATCCTATATTAATTTATAACCTCGTGATGGGACCTCACATTATAGAACCTCATTTACCTTCACCTAGTTTTACTATAAGATTTGGGGAAAGTAATTCTATTACTTCTATCACACCCTTATCCTCTCTATTTCCTTCTATAATACTATGGCATCATATTTAATTCCTTATACATCCTCCATTCCAATCATTACTAAAAACATGGTAGGTGTGGCCTTTAGTGGATCTACTCAAAATTCTCACACTAATACTCAAATCCATACAACTACTAGTGAATTTCAAACTACTTATGCCTCTCAGACTGCTAGTGCATCCCATGTTGTTTCAATGAGTCAAAATATCATTAAAACTAATCAAATGTTATTAAATTTTTTAAATAAAATGTCTAATTTTAAAACTAATAGTGTTAATCAAATGATGCAAATTCAAAATAAACTAATACATTTCCAAATTCATCCGCAACCTACACAATGGAGGGTGAAAAATCATAATTTGCCCCCACCTCCCCTTAGAGATGCACATGGTATCCACTTCTTAATAAGGATATTAAACACTTACAAAATGAACCTCTAGTTCCTCAAATTACAAAAAATGAGATAGGTGGCATAGTTCCCACTATCACTTATAATGGATCCACTGATCCATCCTTGCATTTGAAAGTTTTTGGAAACCTTTACAAATATTGGGTTAAAATCAATACTTTCACCACCACTAAGATATTATCTAAAACCTTTCAGGTGTTACTCTAGATTGGTATAATCAACTCAAACGACACTCTATTTATAACTTAGAATAATTAATCATTGCATTGGTTCAATATTTACAAACTAATTATATTAATACAAATAACTTAGTTCATTTTATCAAGTATAAATGATTAGAATTTGAACAAATCCAAGTATTCATCAAATAGTGGAAAGCCTTGTATAACAAAGATGAACATAACATGTTAGATGACAATATATTTCACTTATTTACTAATGCTCTTCACTCTAAATTATAATATCATGTGAAGACTCTCTCTCCAAAATATTTAGAATAACCCCTCGATCAAGCCAAACATTAAGAATTTCTTATATGACAATTTTAGCATTCATACCCTCCCATAGGGAATCAAATGCTCATGAAAGATAAAAATAGACATGAAACTAGTGATGGTGTTATGGATACCTATGATTCCATACACAACATTCAAGCCATTATTCCAAGTAATCTAATAGAGCCTGTCCTTTCATCACTAATTTCCAACAATTCTCATCCTAGTTCTAAATTTTCCCAATTAAATAATTTACCTATCCATAAACCAAATTCCTTAGTAGATATTCAAAAGCATCTTTTTTGACCTTCACCATGAGATCTTGATCCTAATTAACTTATCAAACACTTGTATGATCCATATAAATTATATAGGTATCATGAAAGCTAGAACCATTCTCATGAAACTTATTTCCAATTAAGAAACTTTGTCATGGAATATCTTCATAGATGTAATTTTGATCATGAATAGCTCATACGTACATGTCAACAAGATTATGAAGTGGTAGCTAAGGCTCATGAAACTAAAACTAAACATGAAGTTCTTAATCAAGATATTGCTCACTTATATATTTATAAGGATCCTCTTCCTAATCATCAAGTTAATACTAACCAACCTCCCACTACCAATAATTTCAAAATTTATGTGGAGCCTAACACTAACATGCATGATGATAATGTTGTTAATACGAATAATATGAGAGTAGTTTCCTATATCGATCTTCATCCATCTTCCAAATACAATAATTTACCAATGTTCTATATTGTTTAATATTCTTACCCATCTCATCTCATAGAAGTGGGGCATAAAAAACTAATTCCAATTAATTTAAAAAACTCACAAGTGTAAAATCTAATGATACAATTAGACAATAACTCACATACTATCGATATAAATTCTACTCCTCCTTTAATGAAGACACCTCACTAAGAAATCTCAAAATCTTCCATGATTGGTACTTCTTCCTCTCATTCATAAGACACAACCAATGATTCAACCATGCTGAAATAGTAAAATACAATTATTCAATCTAGATTAACTAAAGTCTAATAGAATATACCCTACCAACATCAATTTAAATGCACTTATATTACACCCTCAAAGGATTTACTTCAACACTATGCACCTTTATCCAATGAAATTCTAATGGGATATTATGAATTGGATCCTATAACAGAAAATTAACATTTCCCTTCTCAAATATTTTTTTTAGAACTCATGATAACTTCTCCTTATCATCATAATCATCTAGTGTGACTTTTATTTGAGATGACTCTCCCTCATCCCCCACTTGTGGGGCAAAAAATTACTTTATTGGGATATGAAGATAACATCCTTTAGTAGTGTGAAGAAATATCTATCCATGTTGATTAAATAATAGATACCTTTGTTTCACTCAAATTCCTTATCACTTAAATGATCATCTATTGTTAATTAGCATCCAAATAAGAGATATCAATTCAATGATACTAAAGAGATGGAACACACAAAAACTACTCATCTAGTCACTATTGATCCCTTTAAAAGTATGTTTCTTGACCATGATATGATTAAACCCTAATATTTCACTAAATATTCATATCCTTATATCTTAATTCCTCCAAAGATGTCATCTACATTACATCAATCTACTTTGAGATCATCTCTTGAAGTGGCCCAACCCAATCCTGATCCTATCTTGAATTATCCTCCTATTAGTGATGGAATATTACCTTCACCTAAGCTTTATCATCTACCAACATGATGAGAAAATGATCCATATTGTCAGTTCTATAAGGTTCTTGATCATTGGGCCAACGATTATCATGCACATCAGAAACACCAAGATAAAGGCTCTAATTTTACTATAGATAGTTGACCTTTACAATCTAATCCTAGACATACTTATTAATTTCATGGTAGATGCATGCATTATTATACTCTTTTTTGATAAATTTAGTATTATATTGATACACATCATTTAGAGAAGGCACAGTCTATAGATAAGAAACTACCTCATCCTGAGATACTTCTATAATACATCTCTAAATATGGGGAAGTTTATTGCCTTTTGCATTAGTGTGCTACACATCATATATATAAATTTTGAGTACTAAAATATAAATTTAATGATTTTACACGGCATATGCCTTCATTAACTTAGTTGAATACTATAGGACATTTGTGGACAAAGGTTCCACCTTATTTATAATACACATTTACTCACAAATTTGAGGATGTTCATCATGAATCACCATAAGTTCATTGCATTGAGTATCTATTACAGGAACTAGCCTAGGAGTATCATTATTCTTCTAGCATTCCCACTTTCTCAATAGAGATTAAGTGTTAGGAAGTCTTTTCATGACTCCCTTTAAATATTGATGAGAGTTTGATTAAGATCGGATTATAATTATAATTATAAAAGGATGTATGATATGTTATAGATGATGTTTTGCACAAAATTTATCAGTACCTATGAACATATCATGGTGTTTCATCACATTTTTTATTGTAGTTTCATATGATTTGGATTTGATTTATGAACATTTATTGATCTTATGTTTTACTTATCACTTGGAAATGTTTCATGGATAATTTAATTTTCATTTATTGTTACCATATTTTTATTTAGGATTATTTTTTAATATATTTATTACATCTTTTATTAGAATCATATATTTATTATTGTGATATGATTTCCAATCAAAACCCTTTAATATCCTATCTTTACCATATGATTAGTTGACAAGAATATTTCTCATTATACCACTACATGTATATATTTATCCAAATTTCACTTTCCCCTTATTTTACCTTCATACTAATCACAAATATGGTTAGTCTTAAGATCGAATAATTTTTTATGGGAAAGCCTAGTTATTTATCAAGCTGATAAAATATCTAGGTATTCTATATCATGTAACCAAAACCTAAAGCTTATTTATGTTTATCATTTTTATCATTCATGTTTTTTATTAGAAATCCACATGGAAGAATATAAAAAAACCATAAAAAGTTAAAATCCAAATCATCTAAACAAATACAATGATAAAAAGTCAAAAATAAACAATAAAAAGTCAAAATAGCACCAAAAGGCACCATTCATATCTTAGTACATCTCCTATTTCTATTCTAAGATCAAAATCCATAGTTGGCCTCATAATAGAGCTAAGGTCTATTAGGGTGTAATAGGCTAGTATAATAGGATATGAGGTATCAAACTTCTCTAGAGTATTATCTACTTTCTCATGCAAGTACCCAATATTCATAGTAGATCGATG
>JARHVA010001106.1:1767500-1967500 GCA_037957365.1 Torreya grandis | reverse complement strand
ATAGGGTAAAACCTCAAATAAGGAAGCCTCAACACATTTATGGGTAGTTATATCCAATGCATGGATAAATTTGAGTGATTCAGTGGTTTCTAAGATTAAATTATGTCATTTTATATAAATTGGTCTGATATCTAGTTTAGACATGGAATTTGTTTGAAAATGAGTGTCTGTAGTTTTCCCCTTTTTGAGAAGGCATTATAGGACACAAGAATAGTAAAATATTTTCAAAGAATAAAAATATATTAAAATGAAAGTTTCATGCCCCAAAGTGTGTTTAATTATCCCTAGATTCCCCCTTGAGGGATTGGGTGATAAATAGAGTCATTGAATGTTCCTTTGAAATGAAGAAAATGACATGATCTAGTGGAAATATAGGATGAAACATTGATTTAACCAAAGGTGGTTATAATCAGTAATAGAGGTTGAAACACTAATTTTCCCAAAGTAAATTATAATTAGTGGCATAGGTATGTGACCGTGTAAGGCCTGTTAGAGAGAATAACAATGATTTACCCAAAGGTGGTTATAATCATTAGCATAGGTGTTTACCCCAATAGGGCAAATAGGTCAAAAAATGATTTTCCCAAAGGTGTTTATAATGATTTGGATAGGTATTTTCCCTAATAGGGAAAATAACATCATGTGATTAAAAATGAGTTTTCCCTAGAAAGGCAAAAAAGATAATTGATTAGTTAGAAAAGAATTTACCACATCTAGGAAAATTAGCAAAGGGATCTTATGCAAGAAACTTGTAAAATAAATATATGATGAGATGGTCAAGAATAAAAACATGATTATAGCCTAAGTGTATATACAAAAATACATATTTGAACTAACACATGGTATAGGTAGAAAAATAATGTTGTTAAATGGGTCTCTAAAGAGGCTCAATAAGATGATCTAGTGATAAAATGACCCAAAAAATTAGAAGATAGGATCAAAGAAGACACAAAATAAACCACAGAGGCAAAAAATAAACCTCCTAGAATAATCAAAAAGAACCTTTGGCACTAGGGGGTCATAAAATTCAAATTTGTAGGCTATATATTCACCCCATGGGGTGAAAATGATTCATTTTCAATCTAGCCCTTTACAAATTTTGAGATTTGGTTTTGTGTGAGAGCCTTCAAGCCACAAGAAGGATTATAAAAAATGATACTTAATAGCCTTTAGGCTAAGGATTAGGCCTCCTAATATCACCAAGTATATAAGACCATAGTCCTTAGGGATCAATAGATTACTATGTTTGATGTATGGGATGCATAGAGGGATGACAACATATTAGGTCGATACAAGACTAAGTCACATGATACAACAACCTCAGGTCAGTCTATGTAGTAGCCACAACCACCTACACCACTAAGACCACTAGGGCCACCACGAACACCTATTACTATAGGGCCTATGGATATACAAAGTTAGAGCTGATTTGTGATATCTCTTTGACACATTATTGTATTTTGACACTATGATATATATACTCTCAGTATATGATAGTATTACGATATACATTGAATTTCATATTTGATCCTTAGAGGCCTTTGTATATGGACTAATATTATTTGATATATGTGATTCTCTATTTATTATCATGTTGATATCATGCTTATCTCATGTTTAGCATTGTGAATTTTTATTTTCATTTACACATGTATGCTCTTTCATTTTACTATGTGCCCATTTATATGAGATGTAATATTTTATTTACTTATGTTTTATGAATTGTATATAGATTATTACTACTTAGATATGCATGTATATATTAGCACATAATATAATCATATTGATCTGATTACTCATGGGTTTGGGCTATGTTCGGGATTTGGCTAGTTTGTGAACTTAGAGAAGTACTACCCACTACATTATTTTATAGATCTATTGGCCTAATTTTGTTGTAGCTTGTGATATTATTCATCATATTTATGAGAAACTATAATAATAATATATATCCTAAGCATGGAAAACTTAGTTTAGATGTAAATATAAACAACTAAAAAATAAGATATGAACAATTAAATCCCATGTGTAAATATAAGACAAATAAACTAAGTGTAAAACTATATAAAAAAATTCAAAACCTAAGTAAAATATTTATATAATCAAGGCTTAAGTGTAAATAAAATTTAATAGACCTACAAAAATTGAGAAAGGCACAATCAAAGAAAAAAAGGAAACAAGAAATTAAAAATAAACAAATAATTAAAAAAAACTAACTAAATAAACAAAAAAAACAAAAAAGAACAAAAAACAATATAAATAAAAATGAACAAACTAAAGGAAATAATGTTATTTGATGAACCAACTAAAAGAAAATAAATGAATAAACTAAAGCATAGGCAATAAACAATTAAGTTTAAGCAAGAGTAATATAAAACTTAAGTTAAGGACAAATAAATAAACAAACTAAACCAAAGCAAATAATAATTCAATATACAAACTATTCTAAGACATGTAAAGGTAAATAAAATAAACTAAGCTAAAATAAAAAACAATATACAAACAAGTTAGTGACAATGTTAGCAATAAATAAAATACAAGAAAATAGAAATTGTTTGTGCATGTGTGATAGAGGTGTTATTCTTGGGTATAAGTTTCCCCTAGGCTATAGGTAGTAATGAAAATTAAAAAATCACAAGAACAAATGGCACAAGGTTTCCCTTAGGCTATAGGGAACAATGATAAATGATACAATGTCAAAAGGTTTTCCCTAGGCTATAGGGAGCATTGACATAATCAAGATGATGAATGTTTCCCTTAGGCTATAAGGGACATTAACACAAAAAAATAGGGGGAATAGAAGAAATATGAATGGGTAGCTGAGTTGACTATAGATTTTGTAGGCAAGTGGACACTGACTACATAGTCCAATAGACACAAGGTCTAATGTGAACTTTAGGGCAAATGCAGTTCTCCTAGGATATGGGATAGAAGAAAATTGATGATAATGAAAATAGGATCATTATAGAGAAATATAGGAATGATACTGTAAAATGGTGAGGGTGTAGTGTAAAGAGGGGGTGATGTTCAAAATCATGAAAACATCAAGTATAAGAAGTTTGTGAAGCTATGAAAGTGTGGGTTCTAGCTAAAACCACACTAAAAGATGAGTATCCACTAATGAACTAAATTAGTAATTAATATTGTTCACAATATCTACAAATTAAAATGAGATTAAGCTCATAAAATGGAGAGAGTGTGGCTTAGGTTGATTTCAAAATGGTGAGAGGGTAAGAAAAAACCAAGTGTTCATTAGTAAATTAAGTTCAAATGCAAGATGCTCACAAAAATGACTCATAAAATGATGATAGTGTATGATTAAGATTGTTATGAGAATAATATTGGTGGGGAAACTGAATGACAAGTGATTAATTGTGAAATAACTATAAGACCCACAATCCTTAGGGAAAAGGAGATGAAAATAAGTTATAAAAGGAAAAAAAATGATAAAGAAGTGGCAACCAAACTAAACTAAGATACCCCATGTATCCAAGTGTTGCTTACATAGTCTATGTGGACCTCAAGGCTGATGTAATTCTCCCAAAAATGGGAGGAAAATGGCAAAGTGGTCTAGAAATGAATTTGGATAGGTAAGATAGTCCATCCCATAAATTTTTCAAGGCTTTAAATATCACAGAAATTCTAAGCCAATTTTCATGATTATGTGATTTTTAGGACTTTCTTAGGTCTTTTCAAATGTTTAGGGGTTTTGAAATGTTTTGAATGTTTTTTAGATTTGTTTATACATCTCAACTCAAAGGAGAATTATGAGACACAAAATAGTGATAACTCATAAAATGATGAGAGTGTAACCTAGGGTGCTAGCTAAATGGTGAGAGTGTTCAAATAAACATGACTAAGCTGACCTAAAAAAACATTGAGCATTGCTTACATAGTCAAAATGGACCTTAATCCATTGTATTTCCCCCTAAAACAAGTCATCCAATTAAGTAACATTAAGTTTATGAATAGGAAAATGGAAATGTATGGCACAATGATGCGACAATGTATGGTAAATGGGTTATACCTAGGCTATAGGAAACAATAAGGGTCAGTGATACTAATTTTCATAAAGGAATTTATAATTATTAGCATGAGTAATACAATAGAAAGTAACAACAAATGAAGGATACAATTTTTAGTACCACTATTGTACTACTTTCATATACTTCCCTTAAATGAATGCCTCAAAAATATGAATCTGAATCAACTACTAGAACTACATCTAATATCAACCACTGAAATTGGATGATGTATAAATGAATCAGAACCAAGGCTAAAAGTGATAGGGTTTAGGTAAAAAGAACTAGCAGTCAATGATGAGTGTCATCATCCCCTTCAATTAATCAACTTTTTGTTGATGTCATATTTAACCAGGGCTGTGTCTAAAGCTATATGCAACAAGAGGAATCGTAGAGATTTAGTAATTGAATGGAGGTATTTGTATTTTTATTATTTTGGGGGGTTTTTAATGTCTTAAGGATTTCTTGGTTAAAATTTTATTGGAATCAAACTATGCAAATCTATTGGAAATAAACACAATTTTTAGAAATGAAATAGATTACTAGAAATAAACACACATTGCAAAAATGAAAACAGATTGCTAGAAACAAACACACATTGAAAAAATGAAATTTATTGCTGGAAACAAACACACATTGCAAAAATGAAATTGATTGCTGGAAACAAACACACATTATAGAAATGAAAATTTAATCTAAAATGCCTGCAGGAACAAATTTACAACAAATCTTAACTTTAAGGAGTTGGAAGCATTTATAAATCTAATAGAATTACCTATTTAATTTTGTGAATAGGAATATAAATACTGACAAAAATGAAGATCCTAGTTCTTTGGAGGAGTGGGTCCTTGCTCTGCCTAGAATAGGATTTGAACAATTTAATTTGCTTTGAAAATAGAAATAGCTATTTCATTGATAAAATGTTATATATTACAAATGTACTAATCTATCCTTTTCTCTCTATATTCTATATTATATACTCCCATGCCTATATATATAGATGCTTTGATGGTTGTAACTATTTCATAGATACGATGGAACTAAATTGTACCTAGAATAGTTATTGAATCAAGATGTGGTTGGATGTTCTTGATTCTGCATGTTTGGAAAATTGGGAATCTATTCTTGATTTAATAGTATCATTGATCTGATAGGTCACCAGTCATTTGGAATAGATCCTCATCAGTTCCATATCTAGTTGTAAAAGTTTCAGAGCTTATCTATAAGAGTACCAGAGCTAAATATAGAGTTCTAGAGCTAAGTTCAAAAATGTGATGACTTGAAATAGTATGGTGGAGTTCCAAAACTAACTATGATGGTTTTAGAATAGATTTTATAGGTTTTGGAACTAACTGTGATGATTCTAGAATAGATTCTATAGGTTCTGGAACTAATCTGAATTGAGTCCAATGCTTCCAAAAACATTCAATCCACTTCATATTTGTTCTTTAGCGTGATGATGACCTGTTTTATTGCAAAACTAGAATTTTCCAACGCACTTGTTAAGAATTATAGGTCTTTTAAAATGTTAGAATCACAATCAACAAAAGATGGATAATCACATCCTAACTCATCTTAGATCAAAATAAAAGTTACAAAATGCAATCAAACTTAATAGAAAGAGAGAGTAAGATGAGGTCATTTATTATACCTTTATTGGGCATATCCTAGCCTCATCACTTCCCCCATACTTATTTGTTTGTAAGTCCCTTTACAAACTTCATTCTTCAAATTAGGGATTGTATATCCTGCATTCCATTTGATTGCTTAGATCAAATCACTGAAACTAAATATCCCAATGCTTTGACTTAGAAGTACTATACCTTGCTCCTGCTTTTACTTTTCTTTTCCATTCCTCAAATTAAGTGGGATGTTGAGGTTCTCTATTTTTCCAAGGAGATATGGGGGTGAGAAGTAGAGGTGGCCTTGTCCGCATTCCCATCCATATGCTCAGGGGATTTTCATTGATCCAGGGAATTATTGTGCATAAAGCTTTTGCCCTTTCTAAACTCTAGATCAAATTTGAAGGTGATATTACTTCCCTTATTTTCAATGCCACTGGGAGAAATTCCCATCTTTTAAAACATGCATCATAGATATTATCAAAATTTTCCCTTTCATAGGAGGTGAAGACATCCATGCTTTGTTGTAAACTGAAAAGATAAGGTCCCTTGAATTTATCATTAAATGCACGGGATTGGAAATATGTAGTAAAGGCAGATGGATTACCATAATGAATTCTCATACAAAGATCAGATGAACTAGCCTTTGACCAAGGCTCTGACTCCCTTTCTTTCCATGCAATCTGATTTTGAAGAATAGAGACAAATGCATTAAGCTGGATTTCTCCTACATACAAATTGATCATAAAACCTACATTTCTTTCTAACATAAAATTGCAGAGGTAAAATTCATAAAGAAAATTTTTCTATTCTATATTAGCTAAGGAGTAGGTGGCTAATAAATTAGCTTCATCTTTTATTTCATGTAGAAGGCCACATGCTATCCTTGCCAACTGTCAGCAAATGAATTATTCCTCTAAAAACATGCTATAAATAGGAGAAGGTCTTCTACATGCAAGCAGATTCTCACTCATTATATAAACTTTATGTATTTTCACAAGACATTTATACTTATCATTTTCCTCCTTGTAAAATTTGTCTTCCCATTCCTTCCTTACTTTCTCTTCTTCCGCTAGTTTGCCTTTCAAGTCTATATTGGATTCTTTGATTTCACTAAGTTCTCTGCATTTGTCATCCCATAATTGCTTGAGTGGAAAATAAGTCAATTTAGTCTATGTAGAGACTATTGACATAGAGGTCTATTTTGTACATTTTCCCTCATTCTCCATTAGTTGCCTTTTAGTTTCTACTAATTTCTCATTCTTGGTTGTGAACTAGTTTGTTAATTCTACAAGGAGCATTTCCTTCTATTCTAACTTGAGTTTGAGGAAGTTTAATTCCTCATCCTTTTCCTTGATAATGAGTTCTACTTTGGACAAAAATAGAGCCTATTTAATCTTCTAGTTTTGTTCTTTTTTTGAAAGTTCTTAGGGAGTTAAGCATTCCTCTTCCACCATAGGGGATTTCCCTTTCCTTCTCTAAGATGCCTATTCATCTTCTGCATGTGATGGTGTTGTAGTCTCACTCATTTCTTGGAAAACTAGATCCTCAAATCTTTCATCTTATTTTTTCTTTTCTGCTTGGCTTGCTTTAAGAGGAGTCATGGCCATGCTGCCCAAAATATCAGCAGCTTCAGTTCTAGCCTTTCTTGTTCTTCCAACTCCTCTAAACTTTCTTTAGATTTTTTATGATGTTTTCTTTCTTGAGGAGCCTCAAAATGTGTAGACATAGGTCTCCTCTTAGAACTTCTTTTGGTTTTCACCTTTTGCTTAGGCCTAGGTGAACTATCATTATAAGAGACAGGTACCAATTCTTCTATAGCCTCAATAGAAGAAGAAATGGCTTAAGAAAGTATAGTAGGGTCTGCAATTTTAAATTTTCTTCCATATTTTCTTCTTGTTGGTATTTCCTCTTCCCCTAATCTTTTCTTTTCTTCATCAATGGTAGCAATTTTTAAATGAACTGAAGGAGCAAGAGGAGTTGTTATTGTTCTTCTAGGAATACCAGGGTTTTATCCAAATTTGCTAAGACATTTGTCCCACATTTGTTCCCCATATTTCTTGGAAAGGAAATGGTGTTGGTCTACTAAATGCACTAACCCATGATGTCTAATTGTTCCTACACCCCAAGAATACCTCTGGGCCATGGTATGGATGGAGTCAAAAAGAAACCCTGGAAGGTTTACTATATATTCTGGTTTTTTAGCTCCATATCTGAGGTGTATAAGGATTTTTAGGACTTCTTTTCCTACTATCCCAAATTGTCCATCACAAGTTAAATATTTGACTATCCAAAATGCTACTCTGTCAAAGGGTTTGGGCAAGTTGGACCTCTTAACTCCTTTGATGATTTTCTTAGTATTATAAATATATTGGGGTTTAGCTTCCCCTTCTTTCAATAGAGTTTTAGCCAGGTCTTTCAATGTCCCTTTGACAGGGTTTGGGACATGCATTATCAGTATTCTAGACATCTCACTTTTGATATTCACAAAAAAGGAATGAAAACCTTCCTAATCTTTGTCCTTGTTTGCTCTAAATTGATAATAAATTCTCTTACTAGTTCATCATTGTATTTTGGAAATTTCTTCATAAACTCTAGCCTTGCCTGTTGAAAGATATTTACTACTTCTTCATCTGCAAGGAGTTGGATATCATTATCTAGTTCTGACTTCTTTTTGATTCCCATGATTCGTTCTTCTTTGAATCTTTCACAAGTTAGCTGAAAATTGCTTCTCATCTCAGTGGAATTGATGATTTTGACAGTAAAACTAGCAAATTCGGTTACTAATTTGGTGAATTCGATTATAGAATTACTATACTCAGCTATAAAACTTATCAATTTTAGATACAAAACTATTGTACTCACTTGTAGAACTAGTGGATTTAGTTGCTTCAATCATAAGAATGATTCTTTATGGTTATCTGCCAACTCATCCATCATCAATATCCTTCTCATGATTTTGCACATTTAACCATGATGTATAATAGATGACTCATCATACTAATCTTTCTAAATCAAGTCTAATCAGACATGTAAACTTTTATTAAACCTTTAACAAGTTAAAAACATAATTACCATCCTTGATGATGTAATCCCTCTGTCATGCTGACACATCATCCCTGAGAAATGGTTAGAAAATAGTTAGAATTCAAAAAAAAGTTTTATTTGAATTAGCCACTTATTTGAGAAGATCAACCATCATCACTGATTTTCAATTGATCTCTGAATATATATATATATATATATATATATATATATATATATATATATATATATATATATATATATAGGGAAGAGAAAACCATTTATTAGTTTTCATTCTGTTCTTTTTTTGGGGGAAGAGAACACCATTTACTAGTTTTCATTCTCTTCCCTTTATTCTATATCTCTTCATCTAATTATTTGATCATTTTGGAAGAACTGGGTTATTCCATATGATCAAATTCTTTGCTTGCTTCAATCTTCTTCAAGAATTCATCCTTAGTAGGAGGCTTCCTATAAAGTTTTAGCCTGTGTCCATTAACCAAGAGTATTCTTCTGCTGCCATTAATGGGAAGTAACTGGATAGAACCATTGTCAAATATCTACTTGATCTGATAAGGTCCCAACCATCTAGTTCTTAATTTACCTTTGAATTATTGTTATTTAGAATCAAACAGCAATGCCCAGTTTCTTACTTTGAATTGTCTTTCCTTGACATGTGAATCATGCCATTGCTTCCTTTAACCTTGGATTATCTCTGTCTGGTGAAGTGCTTCCATTATGAATTAATCTAATTCATTGAGTTAAAGGATTCACTCTTTTTGATCTACATCCATTTCAATTCTTACCTTAGCTGCTATCCTTAATGTCTGTAGTTCAAACTCAATAGGCAACAAGGGACTTTTCCCATAGACTAACTCATATGGTGAAAACCCTGTTGTGGTTTTCCAAGTTGTATTATAAGCCCATATAGCTTCAGGTAGTCTTTTTACCCAATCTCTTCTTTCAACTTCAACTATTTTAGTGAGGATGTTTTCTGATTCTCTATTTGTTACTTCAACTTATCCTTTTGCTTTCAGGTGATAGGGAGATGACTTCCTATGATTGATCTGATAATACATTGTGAAAGCCTGGATCATATTGGACATAAATTGTGGTCCCTAGTCTGAAACTAAGCTTCTTGGTGCTCCAAACTTTACCATAATTTTATGCCAAAGGAAATCAGCAACTATTTCTTTAGTGGTATTTGCTAAAGCCTGCACTTCTACCCATTTTGTTATAGAATCAGTACACACAAGAATGTGCTCTTTTCCTTATGAAGGAGGATTAAAAGGTCCAAAAAAATCCAATCCCTATCTCTCAAATGGTTCAATCACAACTTGTGGTTACAGAGGCATTTCATTAGTAATGGTTGGTTGTGCCATCCTTTGATAAAGATCACACCGCCTGATATATCTCTTCATATCTTTGTACAGAGATGGCCAATAGTAACCAGTGCCAAGTATCTTGTGAACTATTCTTTTCACTAAATAGTGTCCTCCACTTGGTTCATCATGACATGCTCGGAGGCTTTCAAAAATATCATCTTCTCTTACACACCTATGTAAAACCAAATCAAGATCACATTTAAATAACATTCCATTTAACCACTTGAACTATGCACTAGTTTTGATTAATTTTTTTATTTATTTTTTAGTGAAAGGAGGAGACTTCCCTATTGCAAGATAATTTTTCATGTCAGCAAACCATGGTGTGTTAGCTGAAATAGAAAACAATTGTTTATCTAGAAAGTTATCTTTAACTGAATCCTACTCCCCTGTACTAGTCAATCTTGACAAGAAATTAGCCACCACATTAGATTTGCCTGGATTGTCCACAATGGTAATATCAAATAATTGTAGAAGTAATGACCATCTAATTATTTTACCTCCAACCATAGGTTTGTTCATTAAATATTTAATTGTTGAGTGATCTGTATGTACAAATATCTTATACCCTATAATGTAATGTCTAAATTTATTGATTGCATAGATCACAACCATAAATTATTTTTCAGTGGTAGTGTAATTTCTTTCAGTGGGAGTAAGATTTTTACTGAGATAGTAAATAACATACATTCTTCCTTCTTCATCTCTCTGTCCCAAAACTGCACCAATTGAGGTATTTGAGGCATCAGTTTAGATGTGAAAAGGTTTCTCCCAATTAGGTCCTTGCAATATTGGGGCAGTTACTAATTTCTCTTTAATTTCTTCAAAATCATGTTGACACTGTTCATCCCAATGAAATTCATAGTCCTCAGTAAGCAATTTAAACATAGGGGTAGCAATTTTACTAAAATCCTTGATAAAATGCCTATAGTATCCAACATGTCTTAAGAATGATTTGATATATGTGGAAGTTTGTGGAATAGGTAAGTCTAAAGTAATCTTGATTTTGTTTCGGTCAACTTGAATTCCTCTTTTTGAAATATGGTGCCCTAGTACGATCCCTTCATCAACCATCATCAAACATTTCTCATGACTAAGAGACAAGTGATGTTGTTCACATCTTGTTAATACTCTATCCAAAATTTTTAAGGCATCATCAAATGTATCTCCATACACAGTAAAGTCATCCATGTATACCTCCACACAATCATTTGTTAGGTTTGCAAAAATTACTAATACAGCTCTTTGAAAGGTTGTTGGAGCATTACATAGTCTAAATGACAATACCTTGTAAGAAAAGGTACCCCATGGACAAGTAAATGTAGTTTTGTGCTGATCTTCAGTAGCAATTTTGATTTGATTGTATCCACTAAATCCATCCAAGAAGGAAAAGTACTGTTTAACTAAAAAGTTATCTAAGACTTGATCTATGAATGGTAAGGGAAAATAATCTCTCAGGGTGGCTTTGTTTAGTTCCCTATACTCAATATAAATTCTCCATTTTCCATTCTTTTTAGGGACAATTACAAGAGGAGACACCCACTGGCTATCTGAGATAGGGTAGATAAAACCTACTTGTAATAGTTTTTCAATTTCTTGTTTGACTATATCCATTAAGGCTAGATTAATCCTTCTCTGAGGTTGCCTAACTAGTCTAATATTTTTAGTATAAATGTGATGAGTGTAGATACTTGGATAAATTCCCTTCACATCTCTATAGTCCCAAGCAAACTCTTTAGTATGATCCTTCAGAACATCAAATAGTTTGGCTTCTTCATCATTCTTTAACCAACTATTAATATTCAAAAATTTTCCTAGTTGAATCTCAACATGTTTGGTTCCAGGATATGATGAACAAATTTGTTGAAAGGGTTCCATTAAGGTGTTTAGTGGACAGACATGTGGTAACAATATATGATATGTAACAACATCTCCAAAAATTCCTAGAGGTAGAATGCTAGACAAAGGACAATAGGAAGAGTTATGATACTTATCTTGTTATAGATTGAACTCCTCATTACTATTGTTTTCCAAAAATTCTTCACCGTCTCTTGATATCTATAAAGCTGATGCTATAGATACTTCCTCTCCCCAAGAGAAATCACGTTCCTTCATAGCAAAGTTATCTACACTTTCAGAGAATTGGTGTGGTTCTGGAACTAACTGTGATGGTTCTAGAACTAAATATAATGGTTTTGAAACTAACTGTGATGGTTTTGAAACTGGCTGTGATGGTTCTAGAACTAATCTTGACTACTCCAATGATGATTGATGTTCATTTAATGAAGGATTAATCATATCATCTATTTCCCATACATGATCCTACAATGTTATCATAGCCAAATAAGATAGATTTTGCTCATTAATATCAAGATTATCAACCCATAATTTAACTTTATTGTCAATAAAAGGTCATGTAGATGGATATAATGAAATTTTATTAGAATTCTTACCATTTGAAATAGTTATATCACCTGACCTACAATCAATTAAGGCAACAACTATAGATAACCATGGTCTTCCCAAAATAATGGGATAACAAGTGTTTTACCTTTTGGCTACAATATAAGGAAGTCAACTGGATATTCCCATGATTCCACCATTACTTCACATCTTCAATAACTCCTAGTTTTGCTACAGACTAATCTGTCATCTGCAATATGGTATTAGTAGGTTGTATGCCTATTAATGGTAATGTTTTCAAAGTGTCCACTATCATTAAATTGATAGTTGTACCCAAATAAATAAAAATGTTATGTATATCCTTATTCCATATATAAATAGAAATAACAGGGCTTCCAAGATCTCCATATTTAGGTAGTAGGAGTTTTCCTACTAATAAATCAGTAAGTTTCTCATCTACTTGAATAGTCCTAGGGTATTGCTTCTTTATTCCAAGTTTTTTAAAACATAACAATTTGATTAACTTGTTCAACTATAAACTATCTTTAATTGCTTGTAATAATGGTATTTCAATATTCAATCTTCTTAGTTCCTACACCAATTTAGATTCCTTAAGTTCTATGGTTTTTTTAAGTCTTTCTGGAAATGGAATCTCATTAGAATTTCTTTCTGGTTCCTTATCTTTTTATTTGTCATATTCCTTAGGTGTAACTATGCTAGAGGTTTTAGCTTCTTCTATCATATTAGTGATTATAATAGGTGGACTACTAACTATTTTTCCAGATCTGGTTTGAATGTTTTTACAGTCCATTGTATTTAAATTAATTGATTTTTCTAGTTTTGTTTCATATACAAGAGTTATTTGTTTGTTTCTTGGGTTTGCTACTAGTTGTACTGGCATTTGGGTTTGGAATATGTTTTTGATCTATGGATTTTGTGTTGGAGATCCCATTATAGCTTGTTGGTTCTGATTTGGATATGTTTTTCCTTACACATAATTGCTAGGGCTCCATCTAGGTTGTGGCCAAGCATAAGGATTTCCTTGATTAACCCAAGGTTACTGATGTCCTTGAGTATACCAAGATTGACTTGCCTAATCCTAAGGATGCCATGTGGGTTAAGGTTCCCAAGGTCACTATCCCCAACTTTGTGGTACTATTTGAGCTCCCCATGGCATCATCCAGGGATTAGGAGCTGGTCTTGGCATAAACTATCCTTGGTTAGGTTGCCTTTTAATAAAATTTAATTCTTCTATGGTGGATGATGTATTGGTTTGTTTGAACTGATTTTCTTATGAGTGGAAGAATAGAATAAGTGTGAGTATCATGTTCTTTAGATTCATAGACAAGACATACTTCTATTTTATCCAAAGGACATTCCCTTATTGTATGCTTCTTCCTGCATCTAGGACAATACATGGCTAATGGTTCAAGTTAGGCATTTGCTTTAGATTGAAATCCATCCATGGTGGAGGTTAATTGAACTAATATGTCTATTTTAAAGTCTACCAATTCATCCATTAATTTGTTCATATCTAGATTCAAAATTTTAACCATTTTCCCTTTTCTAGGTCCACCCCTTGTTCTTGAATAGTTTCTACAGATTTCTATGATTTCATCCATTCTTAATTGAGCAATGTTTCCTCTGCCAATTAAATCAAGGGTTTCCCTAGATTCATCATCTATACCTTTGAGAAAAATGGTTTTATTTAAATCTTCTTGAAGTAAAAATCCACATCTTTTACTCACAAAGAGGAATCTGTCCAAATAATCTTCCATATTTTTATCTTCTTCCTGTTTGATTTTGAAAAATTCTTCCTTCCAATTTCTTCCTCTACAATAATCTTGATATTTGTCTAGAAAGATAGTTTCCATTTGTTCCCAATTGGTACTAGAATTAGATATTAATCCCATAAACCACCTCATTGCTACATCCTTCAGGGTAGATGGAAATAACTTCAATTTTTGATTATCTGTCTTGTAATCATAAGTCTGCCATAGTACTTTAAACTCAAATAGAAATTGGTCAAGATCCTTAGATGGCATTCCTCTAAATGTGGGCAAGTGTGTAGGTGAAATGTTTTTCATAGTGGTTTCATCATCCTTGATATGAATGGGATAGGTAAAGGTTCTCTTAGGTTCTCTTCTAGCTTCTTGTTCCATCTCTCTAGTATTTTCTAATTCCTTCTCCCAATCAATGTGGTATGTGGTCTATTTTGGGGATGGTGAAAAGTTAGGAGTATGGGGTTGAATACTCAATTGAGAATCAAAACTTTCCCTCAATGGATCTTGAGAAATAATTCTCCTCCCTAAAGTTTTACTTGGTTTTGGTGACTGATCCAAAAATTCCAAAGATGGCAATTTTGCTTCTTATCTTGTAGGAGATAATGGTTCCTCCAATTCTTGCTCAACATCCTTTCTTAAAATAAAAGATGATGGAATTTTTTGTTCAAATATTTTGGGGAGAAATCTACCCTTGGAATCTCATGGTCTACTCATAAATTAGGAAACATTTCTTTAATTACTAAATGAATTATTGTTGCTCTTATTGACACCTAATTAGAAAATTCCAACTAGTCTTCCTAGCAATAGTGCCAAAAATGATGGGTGTCATCATCCCCTTCATTTAATCAACTTTCTGTTGATGTCATATTTGACCAGGGTTGTGTCTAAAGCTATATGAAACAAGAGGAATCATAGTGATTTAGTAATTGAATGGAGGTATTTGTATTTTTATTGTTTTGGGGGGTTTTTAATGTCTTAAAGATTTCTTGGTTAAAACCTTATTGGAATCAAACTATGCAAACCTGCTGGAAATAAACACACTTTGCAGAAATGAAATAGATTATTGGAAATAAACACACATTGTAGAAATGAAAATAGATTGATGGAAACAAATAGATGTTTTAGAAATGAAATTGATTGCTGGAAACAAACACACATTATAGAAATGAAATTGATTGCTGGAAACAAACACACATTGCAAAAATGAAAATTTAATCTAAAATTCCTGCAAGAACAAATTTACAACAAATCTTAACTTTAAGGAGTTGGACGCATTTATAAATCTAACATAATTACCTATTTAATTTTGTGAATATAAATATAAATACCAACAAAAATGAAGATCCTGGTTCTTTGGAGGAGTGGGCCCTTGCTCTGCCTAGAATAGGATTTGAACAATTTAATTTGCTTTCAAAATAGAAATGGCTATTTCATTGATAAAATTTTCTATATTATAAATGTACTGATCTATCCTTTTCTCTCTATATTCTATATTCTATATTCTATATTCCCAGGTCTATATATATAGATGCTTTGATGGCTGCAACTATTTCATAGATACAATGGAACTAAATCATACCCATAATAGATACTAAATCAAGATGTGGCTGGATTTCCAGCTATGTGATAAATGTCTTGATTTTGCATGTTTGGAAAATTGGGAATCTGTTCTTGATTTAATAGGATCATTGATCTGATAGATCCCCAGTCATTTGGAATAGATCCTCATTAGTTCCATATCTAGCCACAAAAGTTTTGGAGCTTATCTATAAGAGTACTAGAGCTAAATATAGAGTTTCAGAGCTAAGTTTGAAAATGTGACGACTTGAAATAGTATGGTGGAGTTTCGGAACTAACTGTGATGGTTCTAGAATAGATTCTGTAGGTTTTGGAACTAACTATGATGATTCTAGAACAAATTCTATAGGTTCTAAAACTAATTTGAATTGAGTCCAATGCTTCCAAAAACATGCAATCCACTTCATATTTATTCTTTAGCCTGATGATGACCTATTTTATTGCAAAACTAGAATTTTTCAACACACTTGTTAGGAATTATAGGTCTTTTAAAATGTTAAAATCACAATCAACAAAAGATGGATAATCACATCCTAACTCATCTCAAATCAAAATAAAAGTTACAAAATGCAATCAAACTTAATAAAAAGAGAGAGTAAGATGAGGTCATTTATTATACTTTTATTGGGCATATCCTAGCCTCATCAGTCAATAGGCTAAGGTAAATAGTAAGGAAAGGGATATGAGTATGATAATAATAATGGGTATATTATTTCATAAGTTAAATTATCCTTATAGATAGTAGTTCAAGTTATTAAATCATAAAAATGTATGAGGTGCATTATGTTCATTGTTTCATCAAGTTCATCTCCTTCTAGTGTGGCTAGTATGTATGCTCCAAAACCATAATTAGTAATAAACATGTAAGGCCCTAATAAGTTAGGTTGAAAATTTTCTACATGTTTATTCTCAACATTGTTTTTTTATGATTTTATTTTAGTAAAAGATCACCAAGATTGAATTATCTCTGATTTACACATTGATTGTATTGGCCATGTAATTTGTTATGGTATGATTGAAGGTTATTCAAGGTGTCTTAACCTTTTAGGAGTTAGAAATGTGTAAATCATATGTTTTTTATAGAGCCAAGTAGAATAAATAATGGATATAATATGAAATAAATATAACCACTAATTTTTTTATATAATTGACTAACTTTGACCTTTATAAAAATAGTAAGAAATATTGTAAGTAATAACTTAGCTAGAAAACAACTAAGACAAATGATCTAGGTGCTAAAAACTAAAGTGAAAGATGGTTTGAGTGTTGAAAATTAGATCATAGTGTTAGAAACCCTCTTGAATAGTATCACCACAATTCGATATTAGCACCATTATTAGAAATGTGGTGGTAGTATCTTGATAATAGAGGTAGTGTCCCCTATGTAGGACTATCCTAAGCTTTTGGGTGTACCTGTGTCTAGATCTCTAAGGTCTATTCATGTGTAAACAAATTTTGAAACCATATATTTTTCCTATAATGAATAATTTAGAGAGAAAACCCTAATATTAATGTATCTAGGACATCTAGTTGACATGAGCTAAAAAGTGTGTTTGTTAATAGGGTAGGTTAGAAATTCTCAGCACCCCACTATGTTGATAGTTGTCTACATACTAAAACTTTGAGGAAGGTGTTGACTATTTTAACCACAAGTCAAAATAGGTCAACCCCCTATATTAAAAAATCTTGATATATGGGTCTATTAACATGTTATATGGTGTGTCATGGTTAATTTGATGTCATTTAATATGTTTATAGCCTTGGTCATAATCCAATTTAGTCCTTATGTCATTTGTGTCACTGAGGGGTCATATATGGGTCATAGATGAAGGTGGTATGGTTTTAATAGGTGAAAAAGTGCTCTAAACATCTCCAAAATGTTAATTATGTCATATTACTTGTTAGTAATGTTAGTAATAACTAAAACTTATAGGTTCCTAACTAAAAATCAAGAAGACAAGTGAAAAACAAGGAGTTTTGAAGGTTGTACAACCTATTAGGGATAATGGTACATGGGAAAAGATTATGCAATGGAATTTTAGCTTCCTTGAATCCATTTAAATGTTTTATCTACTTTGGAAGTTCCAAAAATGGTCTAAAAACATTTATCTTCTCCATAGCTCGATTAGGCAAGCAAAACTGGTCGACAAGTCTTTGATGATACGACTAGTAGAAGGACTTTCAATTAAAATGATATTTGTGGAATACATTAAAATTTTTATAATTCATTTTAATGTTTGTATTTGGAATAATTGTTTCCTATACTTTATGAACCATTCCTAATTAGTTGACTATTTGGTTTTACATGCTAATCCCCACACCTTACTATTTTTGCATCTATTTGAGCATACCCATACATTATAGTTGATGAACTAGTTTTTATAGGGTGTAAAACTCATTCTCTCATGGTTTATATTTTTTTAAGTAATTTTATTAATTCAAACCTTTTAGGTTGTAGGTGGAATATGCTGGTGACATTGCAGTCAATTTTTAACACTTGTAGAAGATTTTTTTCTCTATGATGGTTTCATATGAATTTTATATGATGTGATTAATGTTTTCATGTCATAAAAATAATTATATTTATAATATTTCTCTAAATATCATTCATTTATCGATAACATATCCATATGCAACTCATAATCAACTTCTTGCAAATTTCAATCTGTAGTCATGGTGTATGAAGGTTCTAAGCATGGTCATGAAAGTGTAATGAAGAGTTAAATGTGGTTATTAAATTATTAAAGCATGATAAATCAATAAAATAAATTTCAAATGAAAAATTATGGACTTTGATAGATAATTCCCATATCTACATAGTCATACACCATTAGTGTGCACCTACAAGTGTTGTTAAGATAATATCATGTTGAAATAGGGTGTGGAAACTTGTTTTAAGAGTTAAAAGGTTGTAAAATCTCATTTGAACACTTTAATAGAGTATTTTACTACTTATGATGTCAAACCATGTGCATACTAATCATATTCATACCCACCACCTATATACTACAATACCCACCTATAGGTGGATTACACAGAGGCATGAAGGTGTTAAATGAAGAGATTTGACATGACTTGAAAACTTCATGAGGTTTTAAGAGTTTTATGAGAAAATTAAATCATGATTTAATCATTACATTGGTAGGTAGAGTTGAGAGGTCATGTTCACATTGATAAAACTTAATTTGGGGACAAGTTCCCTAAAAGCCCCAAAATAGATCCCTAACTACTTGTGAAGATATCATATAATAGTGTGACACAAGTTTAGATGAGTCAAAATAAATACTATCTTATATAAATTTACTATAGGAGGTACATTTTAAAATAATATGGAGGTTACATAAGTAAGAGTATGTTATAATGTTTTCAATTCATACATTTGTTCAATGCAAAAAGGTAGTGTTTTCTATATGATATGAAGCTCTCAAATGGCTTGTAACCCAAATGATAGTATAGAAGCATGATTTCATTATTATGTGATCTTAATGAGTTAAGGAATATAATTTTTTTCAAAGAGAATCAATAAATGGTTGAAATAAATGGTGTGTACCTACATCAACACCTACAGGTGTGTCATTATTTAGAAAAGTCACCTACAACTTGATTGTAGGTGACTCACAAACTCATGAAGTGAATCTTGGGTATGTTAGGCCTGAAAATATGAAAAATTTCTAGTTTATTTTGGTACAAGGACATAAAATTAATCCTATGAGGCTTAACATAGGTTTCTAAGACTGGTAATTCATCTATAGGCTCCCTTTGTTGCTCTAATAGAGTCAACAACTATTGATTGTAGTTAGCAATGTTCTAAAGTTAACTACCTTGTTGATTAGTTTAGAATTAACATGATATTAAGTGACCTTGATAACTTTAAAATTGTATTATATCAATATATTAGATTTAAATTGTTTAAACACACCTTCAAGATTCCCCTTATGCTCTAAGATAGTCAACTACAACTGACTGTGACATGATAGTGAGCTAGAATAAGGGATTTGGAGTATGTCATGCCATGAAAATGCTTTGAATAGATCCAAATGGATGTAAAATTACCTTGGGGACTCCAATAATGTATTTATTAATTATATTCAAGGTTTAACCATGAATGTATATACCTATAGGTGTCACTCGCTATGCAAGACAACATAATCATAATTGACTGTAACTGAGCAAATCAAGAAAAGGTGAAGGCACCTTGAATTGGAAATTAATAATGAGTATTATGCATGGTTATAGATTTATAAATAGTTATTTTAACTTATCATGATGATCATGACATGGAAACAAAGCATATAAAGGCTCTCAAGAATAACTTATAACCTATACTTGTAAAACATGCACACAATCAACACCTTAGAAGTTTGTTTTGGGTTTTATGAGATTTGAAGGGGTAATTGATGTGATAAATCCATTAAATTTTTTAAAAAAAATCCCCATAACTTGGATAAACCATTAAAATTTCCAATTTTTCTAAATATATAGGGGAAATGCCATCTATTTTGTTGTAGATAGAGGGTACTTCCCAAGGGTGCAAACCTATAAGTTTTGAGAAAAGTAGATGATAAAATGAGATAGAGGTTTATGGGACCTTTTATAAATATTTTTAGAGTTGTGTCACACTTATACCAACATGAAAAACCATGCATAGGGGTTATAAAATCAATAGGGTAATCCAAACCCATATGGATGCAGTCATGGTGAGTCACAAGGTGTGTTCAAACTTTTGAAATGCATAAGAAACCATGGGAAAGCCATTTATGGGCTTAGACTAACTCAAGTCTGCATAAAATGAAGAAAGGAGCTTGAGAAGCTAACTTTGGATGCTTGAGCTTATATATAACCTTATCATGGGAGCTCAAGGACATAATAAAAGTTTTATAGGTTCCATAGTAAGGATTTAGTGTCATTTTTTAGAGGATTGGATGTCAGGATTGTATGAATAATCCTTAAGGGCCAAAACATATTTAAACCCTCCAAAACCCTTGGTAGTGACCTGATGATGAAAATGAAGAAATAGGGGCACCCAAGAGTGATATAATGAGCATTAAATTTACATGATATTATAGATGACAATCTAAGTCTTATCCCCACCCATTTGGACTTCTCCCTACTTATACGAACAGGGTGGAAATTTGTTTTTATTGATAGATTTGTGTGTTTTTTAGGTGTATAAGGGTTCTAAGAGATGAAATAACTTTTGGAGATATATTATGATCTGATATAACCCATAATTTCCATTTCATGCATAAAAAAATCTCACAATTGCATCTGCAAGTGCCTTCATCTTAGCCAGTCCAAATTAGCATATTGAACAAGCAAGTGAGAAGGTAAAAACTCTAAGTGGGAGGCCTTTTAAGGTCTAAAAAATGAATCTAAAGGCATGAGGGATCTTAAAAGTGTTATAAAATCCTATATATGGATCTTATTAGAAAAATTAAGACCATTTTAGTGCCAAATGTGAAGAGTGAGTGGAAGAGGAGTGATTAATACTGTAAGTAGTGATAACTTACGTCTAAAATAATCCTAATGATTAGGGAAACCTAAAATGTATGTTTTATCTTGTTTATAACCTCTACACATTAGTAAAATAATCTCAAATATCCCTATATTTTTTTGGAACATTCCAAGGAGGCTAAATGATGAAGGCAATTTTCATGCAAACAAATGAGGAATCTTACACCACATTTCAGGAGTTTCATGCTTTGAAGGAAATTTGTCCTAGTATAAATTTCATGGTTTTTTCCATATTCATATTTCCTACATATGTAACTCCTTTTATCATCTTGACACATGTCCTAGTGACTCTTAGACTTAATTCTCTTCTCTTATCTCTCAAATTCTATAAGTAGTAGCCATTTTGGCTCTTATAGACTAATACCACACCTATTATGGTGAATACCTACTAGTTTTATGTCATATTTTGCCTTTTAATTATACAAAAAATCTATGTTTGAGTTCATAAACATCTTGTTTGAGTTTGCAAAGTGATGAATGGTTGAGTCTTGTGATTCTATCCTTGCTTTTCCTTATCCTTTCATGTTTTATACAAGAATTTATCATTCTAATAGGTCATATATAGTGTATTTAGTGTGTTATACTCCATTTAAGTGTGAAAGTTTGATTGGATTCAATAATATGATCTCTATTCTACTTACCTTGAGTGGTCTCATACATATCACCTCTATATAGAAACACTCATGTTAAAATATCTTAGGACTTTGAGACTAGTTTGTAGATCTTGTTATTAGTGAGAGAAATATGATAACATAATGTATATATTAATGGTGTATCATCCACATATATTATATTTATTTTATTCATACTTATATCCCTTTTCCCATAAGTGATCAATAGTATAGGTGATAAGCACTTCAAGACAAATTCAGGAAGCTAGTCTAATAAACCTAGAGGTCTACTTCTCTTATAGGTAAAGCCATATACCTATAAGTATTCCAATGTTTCCAAAATATTATATTAGGATTGAATAACCTACTTTAAGGTGAAATATTTGGTGACAATAATTTGGTCATGCTTGGTGGGACCCATTGTCTTCAATATAACTTGTTAAGGTGAATGTTAGTCTTAACAATATCAACTATAAATTGGTGTGCTACTCAGGATTTGGTGACTCAATCCAAGGTAAAATATGGTTCAAGACCATTTTTTTGTCATATGTTTTCTCTCATACTTCATGTTCCTCACTAGGTCATCATCTAGTAGAGTTCTCAATCCTATTAATCTAGCTATTTAGCCTAGACTTCCTCTTGAATTTCAATACCCTCAACCTAATCTACCATTTGGAGAGCAAGAATATTTTTCTAGCCAATAAAGTGAAGAAATTTAAGATATTTAAGAAAAAATGGCTAGGCAGCATGTTTTTCCTACCTTTAATACTAAAAATATAATTCATCTTCAAGCCTATGATGACATTCCTCCTAATTCTACAAAGAGTGTGCCTACATTCAATAGTGAAGTTCATGTCACACCTAGTGAACACATCAGGTATATCTCCAATTTTTATAGTTTTAAAAATGCCATTGATGATAATATTTCCATTAGACTCCTTTCCATTTCCATTAGAGGGAAATCACTTTATTTGTATATGACTTTACTTAGTGGATGTATTACATCATGGGATAAATTTAGAGTGTTGTTGACTTTCAAATTTTAAGATGAAAGTGACCATACTTCTCTCATACATCACCTCAATGTGATCAAAAGAGACCCAAAGGAAATAATTCATTAATTAATGAGAGGTTTCAAAAAAATTGGTATATATTTCCTGCTCCCATGAGACCACCTACTATCTTTATGTTTCCTACATATTTGAGAGCCATTGGTAATTATATTAACATCATGCTATAATCTATGGGTGATTTCAATCTTCCCAAAGCATATTAAGGTGCCATTAGAGTTGAGAATGGCCTCATCAAATTTATAAAACTACATCCTAAGGTATATATGCCTCTACTACCTAATGTTCCTAATACTACTCCAAACATTACTTAAATTCCTAATGCTGATGCCAAACCAAAGACTACTCCTAGGAAGGCAAAAGATGATGTTGATTGGAGAGCAAGATTTCTAGCCCTAACTAGGCAAGATAATAAAACATAAGGTTCCTATAAAAATCCTTATTATTACCAAAAATAATATTGTCAACAATATGGGCAAGGGAGAGGTAAGGGGAAACCTAATTTCAATAGGCTTACTAATGCATATAATCCTACTCCGACATCTAATACAAGAGCAATGGTACTAGTGCATAGAAAATTGGTACAAGTATAAGATTGGAAATAAGGCCAATTCATGATTTTAAATGAGGGTGGAAAGAAATATCTATTTGATCAAGGAGGATTCACTCCTCTTTGATGCAAACAAGTGAAGGTGGACATTCTCAAAGAGAGATCTTCACCAATTTCCTAATTAAGGACACCTTTTTTCTCAATCAAGGAAATTATATCATAGAAAAAAATGGAACCAATATTAAGGATTTAAAGGTTGATAATAATGTGCCTATAGGTTCATCCAATCCTCCTACAAGGTAACAAGACATGGCTACAAGCATGGCAGTCCTAAACACTCCTACACCTCTTCCAAATTAGAATGTTGGAAAGATTGTTCAAAGCACTTCAAATTCTAAAGTTCCAAGAAATTAATTACCTTCAAGGGCCTAATAAAAATTAGGTATTTTTTCTCTAAATATTTTGGACTCATTAAATAATACCAAGGCAACTATTTCCCTTTGGAATGTCCTTCATATGCCTGGCCAAAAAGAGCTCCTACAAAAATAGCTATCCACTATCCCTACTAGTCTTTCACCTTCAAGTCAGAGTCATGGGTATTTTTATCTTAAAAATTACCCTAACACAATTGGTGAACCATATAAAAAAAATGATAATCCTTCACCTTTCTACCTCACTCTCATAGTGGGTGATAAACGAGTTCATAATTGTATAGTTGATAGTGATGATTCTACATCAATCATGCCCAAGGTTGTAGCTGATAAGTTGGGCCTAAAATATGAAACCCATAGAAAAGGATTGATTTAATTATATGTTTTAGATTAAGGTAAAAACAAGTTTTGAAGGGGCCTTGAAAACCTGTATAAATTAAGAAAGATAGGCATTACAAACCGCCAGAAGAGGCAAATGCACCGAAAAATAGTTACTAAACTAGGTTTTACATGGACTTGGAAGCGCTAGAATAGTGAAGGCAGAACCACTAAACCCATCATTTTAATGAGCCAGGATCTTCCACAGCTTAAGGTTTCTTCATTTTTCCCTATGCAGGGCACCGTGGCTCAAACACCAACCATCGAGGAAATAGGGTTTCCCCAATGCAAACACTAAAGCTTCACATACAAGAACAGGATGGCCATCCAACTCGGGTAAGAGATCCCACCCAAGTTCCATCCTCTATCCAACAGATTGAAGCAAAATAAAAAAACATGCAAAATGATATATTTCTACTTTAATCTCTACATACCAATGCACTACCCAAAGCAGACAGCACCACCAACAAAGAACCTACCACCGGACCCATCGCCACCATCACCCAACCCATCCACCCAAGTGTCTACAAAGATATCCCCCTCACACAGAGGAATCATCACCATGGCATTCTAGATATTTCCAAAAATAAACAATGATCTGCTCAGACCAGGGTAATGGTCAGCACAATGGCCACCAGACATAAATCCGAGGTAAAAGATCAGATCCGTGCAAAAAGATAAAGCTTCCAGCTCTGTGCCTCTACACCAAAGATCCCACCATCCATGCGTCGAGATATGGCCACCAGTGAGCTGATTTAATTATATGTTATAAATACCAATATAATAGTTTTGATAAAAAAATTGAAGTTTTTACTCCATGATTATCTTAGTTTTCCCATCCTTTAAGACATTATTATTGTTGTTGACCTTCCTACTCATTTTACAATCTACCATTCAAGATATTTTATAGCTAAGATAGTGGGATATCTATTAGTTGAATTTTAATTATTATCCTTTAAGATAAGATATATATCAAAGGTAACAATTATAACTTAACCTCTTTCAAGGTTTCATATTGAGCCCTATGTTGAAACAAGTTCAAATCTAAATTGTGTAATCAATGAGGAAAAGGATTCTATTGTGGATGATGGTACTTCTTCCAAGATTGAAGGATTTTTTGATTTGTTTCTTGATGAGTATGGTAATAATACCTATGATCATGATCCTTATTCTTTAATTAAGCAAACTAATTTAGGAGTGTATTTTCTACATGAAGAAGGAATACCAACACCCCTACTTGTCAATTAAGAAGGTGAGAATTATGAGATGTGGAAAATGTTTTTTGATGGCTCAAGAAATAAAATTGGTATAGGAGCTAGTGTTATGTTGGTTTCCCCATATTAAAAATATTATTATGCTTCATATAGTTTTCATTTTAGTTTCAATTTTAATGTGGTTGATTATGAAGGCTTGATTCATGGCTTTCAATGGACAAGGAGAAAAGGAATCAAGAATTTGCAAGTCTATGGAGATAGTGAATTGGTTGTGCATCAAGTTAAGAATGTGATTATTGAAAAAAATCCTTTTATCAATTCATATAATCATAGGTTATGGTATTTTATATATTTATTCAATGCATTCAACATACAATCAGTCCTAAAGGAGTAAAATAATCATGCTAATAGACTAGCTGCTATAGGAACATAATTTGATACACCAACTAACATAAAAGAGGAGGGGAAGAAATATCACATCAAGATCATTGTTAGACCTTATATACATTATAATTAAATTTCTTATAAAGTATTTTATAGTGATAAACACATTTCGTACTTCTTTCAAAATGAATCTAAGTTTTCCTTAAGAAATCAAAAGAGACTCCAAGAAAAGTTTGATGATCAGATTATGTAGCTAAGAGAAAACAAGATACATAAGGTCTTGGTGACCATAGAAATTATATTTAATTAATATGATCAAAGGAAGAATTAAAATTTGAGTATTTATAAAAAATAGGATAACTATAAAAGGGTCTTGATCTTTAAGGAAAAACTCCTCAAACTATGTAAGGTATGTTCTACATTGGAGAAACAAGCATTCAATGATTTGTGTAGATAATTTCATGAAATATTTGCTTGGGAGTATAAGGAACTAAAAGGGTTTGATCCTATCCTATCACACCATACCATTGAATTAGAACCTATAGTTAAACTGGTTAGGCAAAAACAAAGGCCCCTCAACCCCAAGGTTGAATAACTCATGAGTTTAGAGATTACCAAACTCCTTGAATATAAAATAATATTTCCTATCAAGAATTAAACATGGGTAGCTAACCTTTTTCCTATTAAAAAGATTGATTTTGAGATAAGACTTTATGTGGACATAAGAGATATTAATAGAGTATCACTCAAAGATCACTATCCTTTACCATCAATGGACCATATTTTACAAATTGTTTCAAGTTCTTAATATTTTTCTCTCCTAGATAGATATTTTAGTTATAATCAAATTATAGTGATGAGGATGATCATTTTAAGACAACATTCACTATAAAATGGGGGAATTTTTCTTATATGAATATGTCATTTTGTTTTTCAAATTATGGTGCCACATTTCAAAGAGCAATGGACATGACCTTTAAAGGTTTAATCAATGAAATGTTGTTATTTTATCTAGATGATATAATGATGCTCTCTAAGGATGTTAATGAGAAAATGAAACAACTAAGGAAATTTTTTGAAAGGTGTAGGAAATATAGAGTATGTCTCAACCCCAATAAATACATCTTTGTTAGTTATGAAGGTAAGCTCTTAGGACATATTGTTTCTAAATATGGTTTGACTATTGATCTTGAAAGAATAGAGGTTATTCTAGGCCTATCATTTCCCTTACATAAGAAATGTCCCCAAAGTTTCTTAGGAAAGATAAATTTTGTAAGGAGGTTCATACCTAGTTTTGCATCTTTGGTGAAACCTATCATAACCATGCTCAAGAAGAACCAAGTATTCTCTTGGAATAAGGAAGGTAAGAGTAGTTTTTAGGCCATTAAGAAAGAAATTGCACAAGATCTTACTCTTTTGAACCCTAATTTTACCAAATACTTCATGTTTTATTCATTTTATAACCTTTATACTATCTCAGCTATGCTAATTTAAAAGAATGATGAAGGGAGAGTTGTAAGCTTCTATTTTCATCATTCTATTTTCATGTAATGGGGTCTTGATTTCATTGGCATGATAAACCCCACATCAAGTGCTAGTTATAAATTGATACTCACATCAACTAACTCCTTCACAAGGTGAGTTAAGGTAGTGGAATTGAAGTAATCTAATGATAATTTTATCTTAGAGTTCTTTGAAAGTATCATGACAAGGTTTGGCACTCCTACTATCATTTTAGATAATGCACTTTTATGGGTGTTAGGATAGCTGAATGGGTAAATGGTAATGGCATATACTTAAGTACTTTATCCAAATATTACCCTCAAGGTAATGGGTTGGTTGAATCCATTAACAAGAATCTAATTAGAATCATCAAGAAAACTTTGGAGGATAATCAAAGGGCTTGGCATATTAAATTGAAGATAGCCTATGGGCTGAAAGAATAATTCCCAAGAAGTCAATAGGGAATTCTCCTTTTGTTCTTATTTATAGAAGGGAGATTAGGCTATCTATATCCCAAGAGTTATCTACCTTGAAGTTGGCACATCAACTTTAGTTTTCTTGAAAACACTCTAATGGAGGTGAGGTTGATAGAATTAATGGAGTTGCAAGAGACTAGAGATAAGGCTCATCAAGCTATGGAACATCACCAAATATTAATGAAGAGGTCTTTTGATAAGAAGGCAACTCTAATAAAATTCTAAAAAGGTGATAGAGTTCTCAAATGGAATGAAAATAGATCAAAACTAGGGAGACATACCAAAGTTGACACCTTATGGAGTGGACCATATGTCATCATCAAGTGCAAACAAAGCAACTCTTTCCAATTAGCAAGGATGAATTAAAAATAGCTACCAATCCCTATGAATGGGATAAATTTAAATCCTTGATATTAAGTAAATGAATGTTAGTTTTTTAAATAGTAGATTAGGTGTGTGTGTCACACATGTGTGTTTATCTCAGGTGTGTTTTGTTTTGTGTGTATTTTCTTTATGTTTGGTATGGTGTTAAAGGAAAATTATGTGTCAAACTAGTGTATATGTTACTCCATGTCCCAATTTATAATATTAGGTAATTTGTCTTGGCATAAAAATCATACCATCCTTGGGAAATCACTAAGAATGTTGAATATTTTGACTACAAGTCTAAATAGGTCAACCCCATATAGTCCAAAACTTGATATAAGGGTCTAAAAAGATGTTATAAGATGTGTCATGGTTAATTTTATGTCATTTAATATGTCTATATCCTTTTTAATAGTCTAATTTAGTCCTTATGTCATTTTGTGTCACTTAGGGGTCATATATGGGTCATAAATGAAGGTGGTATGATTTTACTAGGTGTACAAGTGTTCTAAAATTCCACCAAATGTCCATTATATCAAATTAAATTTAAGGAATGTAAATAATAACTAAAAATTTTATGTTCCTAACTAAAAATCAATAATACAAGTGAAAAAGGAGTTTTGAAGAATGTTAGGACTAACTAAAACTTGTAGGTTCTTAACTGAAAATCAAGAACACAAGTGAAAAAAGGAGTTTTGAAGGTTGTATGACTTATTGGGAAGAATATCACATTGAAAAATATTATTTAGTGGACCTTTAGCTTCCTTGACTCCATTTCCATGCTTGATCTAGGTTATAAGTGCCAAAAATAGGTCAGAACCATCTCTTCTCCATCACTCCACTAGGCAAGTAAAACTGGTCAACATGTCTTTTGATGGTATGACTAGTAGAACTTTCAAGTCAAATTATCTTGGTGGTATATATTACACTTTTTTTATTCATTTTAATTTTTGTATTTGGAATAATGGTTACCTATACTTTATGAACCATTACTAAGAAGTTGACTATCTATTTTTTTATGTTAATCCCCACACCCTAGAAATGGTTTTTAGAGGGTTTAAAATTCCTTCTCTCATGGTTTCTATTTTTTTTTTCATGTTTTGAATTAATTTGATGAGTTAAAACCTCTTAGGTTGTATGTGGATTATGATGGTGAGGTTGGAATCAATTTTTAATACTTAATGAATGTTTTTTTTCTATAGTGGTTTCCTATGAATGTGATAGGATATGATTCATGTTTTCATGTCATAACAATCATTCTGTTTCCAAGTTATGTCTCTCAAGATCATGCATTGATCAAGAACACAACCATATGAAACTCATAGTTAACTTCCTATAATTTTTAATCTATAATCATGGTGTATGAAGGCTCTGAGCATGGTCATGAAAGTGTAATTAAGATTTAAAGGTGTTGATCAAATTATTGAATCATGAAAAATCAATCAAAGACCTTTCAAAAAGACAAATTATGGATTGTGATAGTTTATTCTCATATCTACATAGTCATACACCATTAGTGTTCACCTACAAGTGATCTCAGGAGATTGTCATGTTAAAATGGGGTGTAGAAACTTGTTTCAATACTTGCAAGGTTGTACAATCTCATTTGAACACTTTGAGAGAGTATGGGACTGGTTATGATGTCATACCATATGCACACTACCCATATTCATACTTTCTACCTATATATTGTAATGTCTACCTATAGGTGGCTTACATAGAGGCAAGAAGGTGTTATATGAGAAGATTTGACATAATTTGAAACCTTCATGAGGTTTTTGGAGCTGTATGAGACCATGAAAATTATGATTAAAGAATTAGATTAGTAGGCATAGTTGAGAGGCCATGTTCAAGTTGAGAAAACTCAATTTAGGGATAAGTTTCATAAAAGCCCCAAAATAGAGCTCTATCTACTTTTGGAGATACCATATAATAGTGTGAAATAAGTATAGATGAGTCTAAATGAATCTTATCTTGTATCCCTATCCTAAAGGAGGTACCTTGAAAAATAATATGGAGGTTGGACAAGTAAGGAGGATGTTATAAGGTTTCTAATTTATACATTTTGTTTTATTATTTTTAGAATATTGGAGTTATATTCCTAAATAATAAAGGGGTTGGGAAATATAAATTAGTAAATAAATATGCAAGAATTAACCTACTGATTTGTGTAAATAGAAGGTATCTTTGCCTTTTCTAAATATAGTAGAAAGTGAGAGAAATTAGAACTTAGCTTATTTTGGTTGATTGGGACTGAGACAAGGTTTGATACTAGAGGAGTAGGACTAAGAAAAAGTTAGAAACATGTCTCTAGACTTCATTTCTTGATTGGATAGGAGTGCTAGATAGGAGTGTTAAAAATAGGACACCCTACTTTCTGGTGTTATAGTCCTATTTTATCACTATTGTCTTAAGGCTAAGAGCTTTATGGGTTTTGTTTAGAATGCTTGTGTTACCCTATCACTAAAATTTTAGGGTTTGGGACCGTATGGATCTCACTATGTGCCTATTTTAACATTTAAAACCCTTATGAGCTCTTAGTGCTTGAACTTAAATGCAAACTTGGGATAGAGAGAGAAGGGGTTAGTGTGTAAAGGATATGCTAGATGTAATTCACACCCCATATGTGGGCATACTACCTATATACCAATACTCCAAAGAGGGATCAAGCTAATATAGTTCTCGCATTGAAGTGCTTGATGAAATTTATGTATGATAAATACAATTAAAATGCAAAATTATATTTTCTTTAGCTAGCTAGGGATTGGTGCAATGACTTGAGTAGACTTGAAATAATGTTAGAAGGTTGTGTGTAAAGAATGAGGAAGAGTGCTTGAGTGTACTTGCTTGTATTCTTGCATCTCTCTTGTAAATGAGTGCCAACCCTTATAAATGGACTTTGAATGGCATTTTATAGGGAAACTAATGATCATGGTTTAAATGAATTCATGTGAGGCTGATAGGGAAAAAGATAAGGAACTAGAAGAATATGATCATTGGAGGCTAAAGTGAACTTGGACAACAACATCAAATATAAGACACCCTAGGTTCCAACACTCTTATCCTATTTGGGCATTATTATCCTAAGATGATGAGACCTAGGGGGATGGATTTGGGCCTAAAATGGTTACCTAAGTCTGAAAGGGCTAAGTCTGGAAAGGTTTAGATGTCTAGGAATCAGTGAAAGAAGTATCCTAGAAAGGTTATGTGAGCCTATAGGAGGACCTATGGATTAAGTGTCTTATCCATACTAAAGTTGTAAAATTTTACATTTTACATGAATACATTTAACCCCCTTTTATTCTAGTGATGCAACAAAGTGAAATAATAGGATAAAGGAAAATAATAAGCATACCTAAACTTACATGTAAGGGTGACGCTCATGTGGCTATGTGATGTTGGATGTGCACAGAGAGAGCACATTGTGAATTATGAATCTATGATGAAAACATAAATTATATAATTTATTACTAGATACACTATATGTAAAATAATAAAATACAAGAGCTAAGTAAGAGGAAGAGAAAGGAATGAATACACCTCATCAAGTATGCAAACCAATACCAAACTTATTGTGATGCTGGAATATGTTGGATGATGCTAAGTGTGTGGTGAATCAAGAGTAATATCATGAATGAAGTTGAGTGCTCAATTCCCTAAAAAGTGACTCAAGAATGAAAAGGCTATACAATTATCTCCATCATCACCAACTATGTGAAGTTAATGAATCATGCCTATGTTAATCAATGTCTAGACTGTATGTCCAATCCCTTTGAATAGGTGGCTCAAGAATAAAAAGGTTAGCTAGAGCTTTGGATCCATCATTTCCCCATGAATTTAAGCTAAGATGTCATATGAGATGGCTCATGGATCCCATAGATGTGTTGTAAATATGACAATGTGTCATGAATAGCCTGAATATGTGTTGAAAACTAGGCCACTTTGTCCATTTTGAAAGATGGAGGTTAGGCTTGTATGAAAGCCTCTTTGAAACTGATGCAAAATGCTTATGTGAAAGCTAACTCAAGTAATTAGAAATCTAAACTTGTATGAAATTTTAACTTGAATATGATGTCAACCACATGTAGATGGAGTAAGGCATGTAATTGCTAAGAATGCCTAGAATAAACTAGACTTAAAAAGAAAAGAAAATCAACATGCCATGCACATTGCCCATAATTAGTAATGTCTAGAACATGGATTCTAATATAATTTTCTTTCCAAATACCTAATCTAAACTAAAATTGAGAACCATCATGCCATGCATGATAACCCACTATATTTGAGAAAACTATACTAAAATTGTTGAATCTGACTGATCTAGAAGTGCAAAAACTATCCCTGAACTAAAATTTTTACCTATTTTTTGGAAACCCTGAGTGTTTTCCTACCTATAAAATAGAACCAAAATGTGGACACCCCTATTTTTGGTGTTGCTATCCATTTTTTTCACTATTGTCTAGTGTGAAAATTGACTACTGATCTAAAACTATCACTATTTTTTTGCTCTAGTTTGACTAGTTTGACCACTAGATTTTATACTAAGTGTTATGAATGATACTATTTTGACTATTAGAAGGTTTTATCTATATGAAAAAACCCTGTGTGATACCCCCTCTTCTGAGGGTAGGAATGATGAACCTATAATGACTACCCTCAAAGGAAGAGTCTTGTAAGTGTGTTAAACTGTATAGATACATGATATAGCATTGATATTTGACAATATATCTCTGGATATATCAATGTTTATATTGAGATATTTTTAGATAAAAAGGGGTATGCCTAGATAAATATAACAATGTAATAGAATGTGTATGATACTAAACTAAAATGGTAATATTAGATATTAGTTATCAGTTTGTTATTAAGCGTGGATGGATGGAGCATGATGTCCATCATGGCATCTAAGAAGTAAGATAAATGTATGATTGGGATCATGGCATTGTAACAATTGAGAATAAATCAATAAATAAGCACATAAGTCAAGAATCAAGAATCATAAAAGAGTGGTCAAGGGGCCAAGCAAACAAGGGACATGGGCACATGTCACTCAAACTAGAAGATAAGCATGGAAGGCATGTTCAAATGACACAAACACATACAATTAAACAAACAAAGTTGGCACAAGGGCCACATGAACATAAAAAAGTAAAATAAAGGGAAATTGGTAAATTTCCTAAGGCACACACATGAATAGAGGTAAAGGACATTGGTAGATGTCCTAAGGCAAAATCAAAAGACAAACATGAACTAGAAATGTAATCACACAAGCTATGCTAAGCAAGAAATGAAAGCAAAAGTAAGAAATAGAAGATACAAACACATCTAACTAATCAAAGAAAATATGAAAAACATGTGTAGTACAAGACTAGGTATATGTTAAGAAATACACAAGTGCTAGGTACTAATAAAATGCTGATGTAGTAATCTATGTAATCTATAGATTAATGTACATCAACATGATAACTCAGAGGGTATAGTGTATGAATGACATAACCTGGATGGTTTAGTCATGTATAATATGCCCCCAATGGGTGTGTATATCAATTTGTGTCTCAAATGTAGAAGTAGGAATGCCCCCTTGATGGGTATAATGAAGTAATCAAATAAATGGATGTCACTACACACACTCAAAGAAGATCAAGTGAAGCATGGTAATGTAGATAAATCAATGTACAATGTCATGAAATAACAAATGTAAGTCCTAGCATGATAGTAGTAATGTAAACATGGATGATGCATACAATCAAAAAATGTCTTTAATGTTTTGGATATATTTGAATGTTGTTGTATTTTAAAGTTTAATATTGTTTTTGTATTTTTGAAAATATTTGAACCATGTACAATCAATAAAGAGAGTTTATGTAAAAGAAATATTGAAAATAAATGATACTAACCGATGAGTCTTGGATGAGACTCCCTGTTATGGTGTCCTATATCAAACAACTGAATCATGCATGCTTGTGAAGCATAATTGAATGATTGATAATATGACTTTGTATATTTTGATTCATCATCAGTATCTTGAAAATCATAATAACCTGTATTATTCCACTCATCATTATCATCTTGATTTTGAACCAATGGAATGTTAGTGTTGACCTTATTGTACATGGATCTTTTCCTTTGATAGTTATTTTTGTGAATGATTTGCTTTAGGATATTCAATAAATCCCAAACCTTGGTGACAAACAATATCATCTACTAGAATAGGAGTAGTGACACCTTGAGCATGCTTACCTAACCCTTGACCTTGATAATCAAACTATTGTAGATATCTTTTACCAAACCCATACTAATTTGAAAGTTGAGCCTCATTTTGTAGAGGTAGATTTGTATCTTTTTCATGTTTGACCTATGCTTGTGGTACTATTTGTTGTTCTATTTTTTCTATTTGATCCTTTTGTTGTTTTGAATTCTAATTTGGTAACCACTTTTGTACTATTTTTGAGTTTGACTCTTTGTGAATGTGTTCCTGTGTTGTTGTGGATTTCTTGACTAATTTACCTTGTACAAGGTCCTCATTAGCAATTATCTATTCTATATGCATTTTCAATGTCAAACATGTATCTGTGTGATGCCCATGCATTCTATGATATGTATAATCATATCTATATCTTGTCATTGGATGTAGAGGAGGTAGTTTGATCAAGTTATATTTAATCATTTCCCTTAGTACCTCACTTGAACTCTTATTTTATCTTTGGATGCTTTTTTAATCACTAGTTTTAGAGTTACTTTGTTGTGATTTGTTTTTTTTATATGTAACATTACTTTCAACCAATTGACTAGGTAAAGGTGCATATATATGAATGACACTAGGATGTCTTTGATACTTTTATATTATAATTTGATCTTCCAATGTTGTGATATTTTCATGTAATAGTTTAATTTTCATTTTTAAATCTAAAATTATATAGATCATATTGGTGATTTGATCATTTAGAGTCTCATAAGTACAAACCTTAGTTGCTTCCAATTGAACATGTAAGCACATATGTTGAAGAGGATGTGAAAAAACTATGGTCTGAATGTATGCTTTAAGACAATAGTAGAGGTTGCCTCACCTTTTGAAGGGGTGATAACATGGAACTAGTTAGAGGGAAAGTAGATATCACCCTCTTGAGAGAGAGGAGGAGAAGGGATTTCTTTCCTCTGCATAAGATATGACATTGATACAAGAGTAGCCAAAGAGACATATACATCTAGGTAGAAACTATGCATATATGATAAAATACATGTAAGTGGAGTTATAAATTGGAAAGCAATATGATTATAGATAACATTCCACATGAAAGATATGAAACAAGGGATAACAATCATAAATTTTTGCATGTATGCATAAGAAACTATGACATGTGCTATGACATTTCTAATGTGTTTATCAAGATAAAATTGTATAGTTTTCCCTATGAGAGATAGAAATCAAAGGGTAAAGATCATGAAATTGTGCATGTATGCATAAAGATTTTTGACATGTGATATAATATTTTGAATGTGTTTAGCATGATAAGATTGAAATTTTTTCCATATTAAAGATAGAAAGCAAATGGTTGAGAGCATGAACTTTTTGCAAGAATGAATAAATATATTTGACATGTATTATGACATTTGTAATGTGTTGAGCATGATAAGCTTCAAATTTTTTCCATATGAGAGATAAAGAATATGAAAAAGAAATATTAAAATCTTGTGCAAGTTTAGTAATAAATTTTGTAATGTCATCCCTTATTATGAAACATAAGCATGAAATGCAAAGGATGAAGCTTTGTACTAACATATGATAGAATTCATCATTAATGTACATGATAGGGCTCATTATGGAATCTTTATTATTTGCAAGAAATGTAAGAATAGTTTGAAAATACATGAGCATCATTTTTGTAATATTTGTATGAATGTAAGGCGATACCTCGAAAAGCAAAAGAGGAGCTAGTATATGAAACTAAATATTTTTTAGAAATAATTATGCAAAATAATATGAGTGTTTGATTTTTGAATTCATTTTATGAGTGTGATGTGCAACTAAATTTTTAGAAAATGATGTAAAAAGTACTAAAAAATAACTGAGAATGTATTTGATGAAACTAGGGTTTTGATTTTTTTTTTAAATTAGTGTAATAATTTGAAAAATTTAGACATAATTTGTATAATTTTTCTAGAAAATTTTAATAAAAATCAGAAAATATTTTTAAAATTAGCAATATATTTTTCCTAGCGTGTTGAATGTGTTTGTATGCAAAAAGGACCTAGTATGTATAAACTAGGGTTTGAATAAAATATGCGATATTTTTGAAATGAATTAATAGATTTAAGGTTTCAAAATTTAGGAAAAATCAATAAAAAATTATAATAATTAGCTTAAGGGTTTCAAGGGTTTTTATGCAAAAATTTGAAGTAAGTTAGGTTCACCAAATGTTTTATTATTTTCAGAATATTAGAGTTATATTCCTAAATAATAAAGGGGCTAAGCAATGTAAATCAGTAAATAAATATACAATAATTAACCTACTAATGTGTGTAATAGAATTGTATCTTTGTCTTTTCTAAATATAGTAGGAAGTGAGAGAAATTAGAACTTAGCTTATTCTAGTTGATGTGGACTGAGACAAGGTCTGATACTAGAGGAGTAGGATCGAGAAACAGTCAAAATAGGTCTCTAAACTTCATTTATTGATTATATAGGAGTGCCAAAAATAAGATAGCCTATTTTTTGGTGTTATAGTCTTATTTTAGTATTGTTTTCCTGAGTCTAAGAGATTTTTGGGTTATATTCAAAATGCTTCTATTACCTTGTCGTTGAAATTTTAGGGTCTGGGATCTTGCAGAGATCATTGTGTGCCTATTTTAATCTTCATAACCCTTAGGAGCTCTTGGTTCTTGAAATTAAATGAAAACTTAGGAAAGAGAGAGAAGGGGTTAGTGTGTAAAGGATACATTAGATGCACTTCATACCCTGTATATGGGCACACTGCCTACATACCAATACTCTAAAGAGGGATCAAACTAATGTATTTCTCAAATTTAAGTATTTGGTGTAATTTATGTATGATCAATGCAACTAGAATAAAAAATTAGATGTGCTTCAGGTGGCTAAGGACTAGTGCAATGACTTGAGTAGGCTTAAAATAATGTTGGAAGTCTATGTGCAAAGAATGAAGAAGAGTGCTTGAGTGTACTTATTTTTATTCTTGCATCTCTCTTGTAAATGATTACCAACCATTATAAATGGGATTTGAATGGCCTTTTATATGGAAACTAATTAGCATGGGTTAAATGAATTCATGGTTGATAGGGAAAAAGATAAGGAACCAAAAGAATCTGACTGTTGGTGGCCAAAATGAACTTGGACAACAACACTAAAAACAAGACACCTTGGGTTCCAACACTCCTATCCTATTTGGGGACTATTGTCCTAAGGAAATAAGACTTGGGGGGATGGATCTATGCCTTAAAGGGTTACTTAGGTCTAAAAGGGATAAGTCTGGAAAGTTTTAGATGATTGGGAATTAGTGAAAGGAGTAACTTAGAAGGGTTGTGTGAGCCAATATGATGACCTATGAATTAGGTGTCTTAGCCATACTGAAGTTACACAATTTTTCATTTTACATGAATACACATTTTTTCACTATAAAAAGGTAGTGTTTTATATAGGATATGAATCTCTTAAATGGCTTGCAACCCAAATAGAAGTATATAAGCATGCTTTCATTATTAGGTGATCTTATTGATTTAAGGAAGATAATTATGTTTCAAATATCATTAAAAAGGGTGGAAATGTAGGGTATGTACCTCCATCAACACCTATAGGTGTGTCATTGTTAAGAAAAGTCACCTACAACTTGACTGTAGGTGACTCACAAACTCATAAAGTGAATCTTGGAGATGATAGGCATGCAAACATGAACATTGGCTAGTTGAGGTTGGTCCAAGGACTTCAAATTAATCCTATGAGGCTTCACACAAGTTTATAATACTAGTAATTCTGACCAAATTTGACTTCTAGGTCAAATTAGGGAACCCCTAAATAAAACAATTGACCTTTAGGTGTTATAGGGGGTCAAAAACTATATCATAAGGTGTTTAATAGTAAACTTAATGTCATTTGATGTTATAATAGCCTTGGTCCTTAGTTATTTTAGTCCTTTTAGTCATTTTGGGTCATTTTGATGTCAAAAAGGGTGTATTTAAGGAGTTGTATGGTTTTATTAGGAAGTGTGGAGGTTAAAAATATGATTTCATTCCCCATATGTCCACTTAAGTCTTAATCAACTAACATAACTAAAAAGTGATAGGTTGTGTAGAAGAAAAGGTAGTTTTCTTGAGAAAAGAGAAGAAAATGGCACTTGTACAACCTCTTTAGGAAGTGTGCCATGTGGTAAAAGATTATCTAATGCCTCTTCAACTTCCCCATGCTTATCTACATGTTTAAAATGATTTTAAAGTGTCATTTTAATGTCAAATTAATTATACTCTTTTTCACCCTTTTTGGCAAGAAAAAGTGACCTATAGGTTTGTACTTGGTATGGTCATCACAAGAGGTTTTAGGAAAAATTCTCTTAGGGGATTCCATTTTATGTTTGTTTTTAGAGGAATGGTGGTTTGAGATTTATGAACCATTCTTAATAAGTTGACCTTTCAAATTTGCCTATTAATTTATGTACCCTATAGGTTTCTTCTTAGTTTGAGTAGATCCATGCAATCTACTTATTGGGATTGGTCCTAGATTATTTTCACCTCCTTAGATTATTCCCATGCTTAGTTTCAAGTTTCATGAAGTTTTGATATGCTAATCATATTGAGTTGAAAAAAGAAGCATCATTTTATGTTGCAAGTAGTTTTTCCTCTATTTGTAGAATTTTCATGTTTTGATCTTAATTCCAAGGTTGTGATAGGTTAATTTAAATCTATTTTTAGTCTCTTTATCTTTCATTTTCATCATCTGAGGCAAAATATCCATGAGTTTTAGTCATATGCAACATTCACATAATTTTGCTATTAATGAACACATACAGGTGATCTCATGGATGCATTCACATTGAAGAGAAGGTTTTGACATCTATTTATAGTGTTTTGAGATTTGAATAATGTTTTGGAGGTATGGAGATGATTTTATAACTCATTTAAAGCTAGATGATACTCATTGTGAACACTTGTATATAGTCTACCTATATACTTTTTCAAGGTGCACCTACAGGTAACTTGGTAGAGAATTCAAAGAGCCTTTTGAGGTGTTAATGTTGATGTTTAAGCTCTCCTTCAAGTCATAATGTGAATAAAATTTCATGTTAGACCTACTTGAAGAGAAAGGTTTGAAAATGGAGTCAAGGACTACCTTCTAATATCAATAGACAAGTTTTGGTCCACTATCCCTAAACTATGAAACAAAGGCTCACAAGCATTTTGAGAATGGCATATGACATGGATACTTGAGGCTTTAATGCATTCTAATGATATTTATTGATATGATCTAGCATATTCAATATATTTTCAAAGTTATGGGTAAAAAATATCAGTGGAATCCAGTTTTTATATGGTCTAAAGTTGTCCATAAAAACACTATAACCAAGAAATGATATCTACAATCAAAGCTCCAAAAGAAACCTTTGTTATCTAAATGGAAAAATTAACCTTGTCACCCTGTTTGAAAAATGATGAAGGTGAGATATATTCTCTAAATTAGCATCCAAACAAGATGATAAATGATATCATTTTCCTCAACAAGCACCCTCAATCCATATATATGGCCTTAGTAATCACCTACAGTTGGGAAAGTAGTTAGTGACTCAGTCTAAGTGTTTGATGGTGTTTTAGTCTATTAAAGTGAATATAGGTTGAGTTAAAGTTCAAAAATGAACTTTGTGATCTAAAATGGGTCAAGGGATGTCCACTTATACCATGAATAGGTCCAAAAGAGCTCACATCACCTACATGCCTCTAATTCGTACAAATATGACCCTTTAGGTTGAATGTAGGATCATATTTAGGAATAGGATCTATAAATTTTAAAATGGACTCCTTTAAAAGCATGATAGGTGGGTGAAGGTATAACATTGGGTTGAAATCTTTAGGGAAAATCTTAAAAGCATCACAACTAGGTTTAAGGAAGGACCTATACCTATAACAAGGTCTTAAGGACAGGGGTGTGTCAGTCTCAAAGAGAACATAGTTGTGATTAAAAAGAACATATAAGTGATATAAGGTTAAGTTAAAGTTTAATAATTAAATTTGTGACCAAAATGGGCTCAATTGAGATTCCAAAATAACACAACGAAGGTCTCATGATGCAAATTACATCTATAGGTAGGTTAACAAAATAAGATGTCTCAGTCAACAGACAGTGACCTAGAGGGTTGATGCTAAGATGGTGTCTTAAGACTTACAAAGGAGAATAATATTAAAATTACATATATGGTAATATATAGGGGTTTAGTTAATATATCTTCACATCTTGTTTGAGCTTAGTTGAAGCCAATAGACACCTACAAAAAAGTGTCTTAGTCAGCACCCAAAGAGGCTCGATCTTGAAGATCAAGGTATATAGGTAGGGTTAGAAAGAGTTTAAACATTATTAAATATAATTAAACACCTCAATTAATGTCATGGTGACTTCATTAACTTCAAAAAAGATAAGTACACACCTACATAGGTCTCAAAAAAACCCTATACACATATAATAGGGTACAAGCTAGTGAAGGTAGGGTAATACATGGACTTATTGAGGGAGAAGAAGAGAGTTATGGAAAATTAAAATTGGTTTATGACTAATAAAAAAGTGTGATAATAATCTAAAGACTCCTATAAGATTTCCATCTACCTTCCTTACTTGGCTAAGGGGCTATTAGTATGTACAATGAGCTAGGAAACCTCTTGACCCAATAGATGAACATGAGGAATCCAAGGAAAAGAATGTTTTTGGATGAATCCAAAGATACATTAGCATGAATTGGATATGGGAAACATGTTAAATCAACCTATAGGAGTTTTATTGGCCTAGATAGGTCACTCTTAGGAAGGTTTGAGGAAAATGCAGGAAAATAACCTTTTTAGAGGCCTTTTTGGAGCATTTGGAGTTGGTTAGACACCTAAAACATGGAATAAAACTAAAAAATTTGGTATAAATAATAAATATGAATTGGAAAAACTCCAAAAATATTCAATTTTACATGGGTATGAGGGATATACCTCACTATTTTGTCTCAAAGGTTAGCTAGTCTAGGAAAATCAGGTTTTGGCAAATTGAGCTAGTGAGTGAAAAATGGGTAAAGGGTTTGATATAAATATTTGAGAACTTATAAAAAAAATTATAGGTTTATGGAAGGTGAATAGGTTATTATAAACACTAGACCAAACTTAGACCCCTCATGATCACCAAAATACCCTTGTACATAGTCTAACTAGGTAAGCTTTCACTACGCCTAGTTAGTTAATGAGGGAAAAGGAAGAAGTGGAATGTTTTGGGGGTTATGTGATGGTTTAAAAAGTTTTAATGAATCATTAATGAGAATTAAATACCATACCAAGAATTATATATCATTTAAATTAGCTCCTTTCAGGATACATGCTAAACCGTTTAGGGCTTCAAGGGACCTAAAACTAGTTTGGGGTCCATATTTACTTCTAACTATTAGAAGGATATATAGTTGATTGAGACATGTTTAGGAGTTAAAATATACATATTTTAGATTTTTATATGCAAATAAACCTATAATAAATATATTTTTATGTCAGAGAGGGTACAGACATGCAAGAAAGTCAAAAACAAGCTCGACGGGGTGATTTCAAATGCTCATATCTCCTCTAAGGATTTGAATGGGAACCAAAGGAATTGAGAGAGGTTATCAAGGCCCCTTTTCATCAAGTTTGTGTAATTTAGTGGTAGATAAAATTTCAAATATTTATGAATAAATCTTAAGACCAAAAACTGTCTAAAACCCTACTAAAACCTCAACTAGGACCCGATGGAGAAAAAAGGCTTGGAGAGATATCCAAATGACATACTTTGACCATGGAAGATATTTTAACTTGTATAGGACTAATTTAGGATTCCTACCATATAGATGAGTTGTATGGAATTGTATGAACAACGTGCAAAATAGGGTATTTTTACCATTTTTTATGTTTTGCAAGTTCTAAGAGGTTTTAGAAGATAAAATAAATCTTGGAGGAAATATTTAGACTTATTATAACTAAATATGGTAATTTATTTCTAAGGTAAAACTTGTAAGTGTTAAAAAAGAGATCTCTTTTTATTCAGTCAAAATTGGCATAGTGGACACAAGGGAAAAAAATCCAAGTATGGGCCTTTTCAAAGCATGCCTGATGCCTCTAATGCCATGGAGGGTATTGAAAGGTGTCATTAACTCCCTCACATGTATTTTAATGGAAAATTGAAGGTATTTTTGAGTCTAAGTGTGAGGGGTGATTGAAAAAGGAGTTTTTTGGATTGTAAATAGTGATGTCTTCCTTCCAAGAGTTTTTAGTTTAGTAGGAATAAGACCAATGCATGGATATACATGATTGAAGGCCTTCCCTATTATCCCAATAATCATACCTATCCCTATTTAGTGGTGGGATGTTCAAATAGGTTCCAATTATGAAGGCATTTTTCTGAGCCAAGATTGGGAGTTTTATGCCATTTTTCATAAGTTTCATGACTTGTATGGACACTTGGTCCTCTTGACATTGCATGGCTCATCCCATATATATTTATAATTCAATTTTAACCTATTTTATCATATTTACAAGTGTCTAAGTGACTTTTTTATTTCCTTTGTCTTGCTCTTCTCTCAAAGGCTATAAATATTGACTCTTTTAGCTCTTTTTAGCAGCCTCCATTGGTTGATGGTGAAAATTTGGATAATTTTTTACTTGAATGACTCTAAGAAATAAAAAATTTATTTTTAATACTTACATGATGTACAATTGAGTTTTATTTCAATATTATTGGTCTTGTCTAGTAGAAGATGATCTTTTCTAACATGTTATCCTTGATTGTTCACCAAGTATGCAAAAGAGCAATTGTTACAATTATTTTTTAGTGATTTTTCTAAGTGTATAAGTGTATTATAAGTGTTTAATTAATATATTACATAAATTAATCATTCATTACCATCTTAAGTATCAAAATAACTTCTTGAACCTAGCTTATGAAACATTGATGTGGTAATACAACTTGAATTATGAGTTTTGTGTGAAAGAAGCCTTATTTAGCTCTAAGTAATATAATTTAAGTTAATAGGAGGACATATAATATTGGTTAATCACCTTTAGTTTTATTATTTTGTATTCTTAACCCTTTCCATGCAAAGTTGATAGGTAAAAGAGTGTTTCAAAGAGTGCATCAAAGGAACTAAACCTTTTAGAGATTCATCTCAACAAATTATTACCCAAAACAAGGGAGGTATTTCCATTATTACACTTGGATGAGGAGAGATATGAATCTCCTCAAGGGGTGAAAATACAAGTGATAATAGGTAATTCATCTACAAGCTCCCTTTGTTACTCTAATAGGGTCAACTACTATTAACTATAGTTAGGAGTATTCTAAATTTAACTAGCTGGTAATTGGTTTAGCATGAGAATGATATGAAGTGATGTTGAGAAATTAAAAAGGGTATTATATAAATATAATATAGTTAAATGGTTGAAACAAACCTACAGTGTTCCCCTTTTTCTCTAAGATAGTCAACTACAACTGACAGTGAGCTAGAGTAAGGGATTTGGAGTATGCCATGGCATGAACATAATGTGAATATAAAAAATGGAGGTAAAATGACCTTTGGGACTAAAATAAGGTATTTAAACTTTTATTTTATGTCTATACATGAAATTATATATCTATAGGTGTCACTCCCTAAGCAAGACAACACAGTCGTAGTTGACTATAATTGATCATGTCAATAAAAATGATGGCACCTTGAGTTAGAAATGAAACATGAGTATTAGGCATGGTTATATCTTCCTCATAAGTTAATTTTAATTCTCATTATTCTCATGACATGGAAACAAATCATAGAAAGGTTATTAGGAATAGCCTATAAACTATACTTGCAAAACATGCACATAGTCAGTGCCTTAGAAGTTTGTTTTGGGTTTTATGAGTTTTGAAGGGGTAATTGATGTGATAGAGCCATGAAAATTTGTAAATAAAATCCTAATAACTTGTATAAACACCTCATATGTCCAAATTTTTTTTAGGTTACAAGGGAGATGCCCTCTATTTTATCTCAGATAGAGGGCTTTCCCCAAGGGTGCAGACCTATAGGTTTTGAGAAAAGGAGATGACAAAGTGAGATAGAGGTCGATGGGACCTTGAATAAAGGTGATACCAACATGAAAAAACACGCATAGGTGTTAGAAACTCAACAAGGTAGTTTAAAACCATATGGATGTAGTCAATTCCCATTAGGCCTTATCTAGACCTAATGCCTAAAAGGGGATCAATTTCATTTCTAACACTAAATAGACATTAAAAAGAATTATAAACCTGAATTTGGAGTCATAACGTGTGTTTAATATTTTGGAATGGATAGGAAACCAAAAGAAAGCCATTTCTTGGCTTAGACTAACTCAGGTTTGCACAAAATGAAGAAAGGAGCTTGAGAAGCTAACTTTGAATGCTTGCACATATATGAACACTCAAAATTAGAGAAAAAGGAGATAATACAAGTTGGATAGGGTCCCTAGTAAGTATTTAGTGGAATTTTTTAGAATATTGGATGTTAGGATTGTATGAATAATCCTTAAGGGCCAAAACATCTTCAAATCCTCCAAAACCCTTAATAGTGACCCGATGAGGAAAATCAAGAAAGAGGGGAACCCAGGAGGGATATAATGAGCATGAAAGTGACCTAATATTGTAGAGGAATCTCTAGGTCTTCTTCCCACCCATTTGGACTTCTCCCTACTTGTAGGGACATGGTGTAAATTGGTTTTTATTGATATATTTGTATGTTGTGTAGGTTTATAAGGGTTGAAAGAGATTAAAGTCACTTTGTGAGATATATTGGGACCTAATATAACCCATAATATCAATTTCATGTATCAAATAATCTCACAAGTGCCTCTGTAAGTGCCTTCATCTCAGCTAGTCTAAACTAGCATAGTGACCAAACAAGTGAGAAGATGAAAACTATAAGTGGGAGGCCTTTTAAGGTCTAATTTAGGAATATAAAGGAATGAGGGATGTTTAAAAGTGTTATAAACTCCTTTTTATGGATTATATTTTAAAACTTATGACCATATTTATGCCAAACGTAAAAGGTGAGTGGAAGAGGAGTGATTAAGAATACAGGTAGTGATAACTCATGTCCACAAGAATATTGATGATTAGGGACACCTCCAATGAATGTTTGAGATTGTTTATAACCCCTACCCCTCACTCAAATCATCTCACCTATCTATAGTTTGTTGTGGAACATTATAAGGAGGATAAATGATGAAAGCAATTTTTATGCTAGTAAATGAGGAATCTTATGCCACATTTCAAAAGTTTCATGATTTAAAGGACATTTGTACAAGTATACCTTTCATGGTATATTCCATATTCCTCTCTCCTACATATGTAAATCATTTTCTCATCTTGACACATGTTCTAGTGACTCTTGGACTTCATTATCTTCTCTTCTCTCTCAAATTCTATAAGTAGTATCCATTTTGGCTCTTGTAAACTAACACCACACCTGGTATGGAAAAGCCCTACTGATTTGATGTCATATTTTTCATTTGATCAATATAATAAATCTACATTTAAGTTCATAAAAATCTTTTTTGATTGTGAAAAGTGATGAATGGTTGAGTGTTGTGACTCTATCATTTCTTTTCCTTATCCTTTAATGTTGTATTTAAGAAGTTATCATTCTAATAGGTCATATAGAGTGTAGTTAGTGTGTTAAGATACATTAAAGTGTGAAAGTGTCCTTATATTTATAAGTATAATATTTTGTCTACTTAACTTGAGTGGTCTCATACATATCACCTCTATATTGAAACACTCATGTTATAATATCTTAGGACTAGATCTTGTTATTAGTGAGAAGTATGATAGCATAGTGGATATATTAATGGTGTATCACCTTGATAGATTAGCTTTATTTTATGCATGCTTTTATCCCTTTTTCCATAATCAATTATTAGTATAGGTGACAAGTAATTCAAGATAAATTTAGTGATCTAGCCTAGTAAACTTAGAGGTCTACTTCTCCTATAGGTAAAACCACATATCTATCAATATTCCAATGTTGACCAAATATTAGAGTAGGATTGAACAACCTCCTCTAGGGTACAATATTTGGTGACAATATAAGGCTCAAACCTAATGTAGTTATTCCCACCTAAGTATTGATATAAGTGTAAGTGAAGCTAGTATGATATTGTCCTTAAGTGCCTTAAATGTGCTTAAGACTAGAAATTTGGGTAATCTAAGAATAAGACTACTGTAGATGGTAATATGTAGAAGTAGGTAAGAATAGGGATTGATAACCTTGATTGTGCATAATTTTTTCTAAGTTTGATTGTGGATTTTTCATCTAATTTCCATCTATTGGTTAGAGAGTTAAATGTAATCTATTTATACTATTTTAATGCTTTTAAATGTGATAAAATAACTCTAGGCCTACCCTAGGAGGCTCTAGTTTTGAAAATATATATGTTTGGGGAAAATAAAGGTAAAGGAAATAGTACCATTTTTGGGACACTAATGTCATGTGGCATTAGTGCCTTGATTATTTTTCTAGTGTCCATCTAGTAAAACACTAGGCATGAAGGGACATTATCAAGAAATAAGGGCCTGGGACTACTTTAGGGATGACTAGGGATGCCTATTTCCCACATGAAGGTTGGATAAGTGTGATAATAGGCTCCTAGATATGTCCAGGGTTAAGCTAGGGATAAGTGATATCAAGTAACAATCTTATCACTCAAATAACCCTTTTAGGTGATTCCATTTCCCTCATTTATTCTATAAATGTATCAAATTGAAATGACTAGGATAAAAGAAAAATAAGTGTACCTGGACTTACCTAGGAGGTGAATCTCATGAAGATAGGTTTGAGTATATGAAAAATAATCTAATGTGTGTCTTGTAAGTGAAATATGCATAAATAAGTATTTACTTAAGATATTTAGATAATAAGAGACTAAATTGAGTAAAGAAGTAAAAATGTGTAAAGTAGAGTAAGTAGATAAGAAAGAAGAAAGGAATGAATACACCTCACTGGGTACATGAATCAATGCATACACTTGGTGATAACTTGTGTGTGTGCATTTATATAATTATCAATCAATGTATATATTAGAATGATCTAATGGATTACTCAATCCTCATGTGTAGGTGGCTTAAGAACTCAATCTAGTTCTGAATCCATCATTTCCCACCCTTGCTTGGTGGATCATAACTTGTGAATAACTTGGATTAGACTGATGATGTGTCCAACCCTCTCATGTAGGTGGATCAAGAACTAAAGTAGGATAGGATTACATCATTTCCCACCCATGTGTAGTAGATGCATATAAAACTAAAAATATATGAAATTAAATGTAAATGTCTAACTAGGTATGCCAGATTTGTAGCCACTTAGGTACATTAGGCAAATTTGGGCCATTCGAGAATGCCAAACATTAAAAATGGAGTAAGGCATGAAACTAGTATGTAACTTGGAATATGATATAAAATGTATAAAACATATATAATGAAATGTAATTTGTCATTTCATCTGATCAACCAATGCATAAGTGAACATACAAAAATAATGTGTCATGCACATGCCCCTAAATATGATATCTGAGCATATAGATTTTGGACTAAGCTATAATAAACTATATATGCATATATAAATTGAATATGGGAATGGTAACACCACACATGATTCCAAAAATATGATTAAATTGATGTGAATCTAAGCTAAACTAGTATGAATCTGAGGAAAACTAAACAAAATTAATAAATCTATACAAGCCTATATTATACCTACTACACTTTTCTAGCCAGTCTAGGTTTTTTTTTAAAACTAAGGCTATTAAATAGTAGCACCATGTCTTATATATTAGTATAATTATTATAAATGTGGCAATAGTGTCCCAATTTGGGCACTAATTTTCTTCTAGTCTAATTTCTTTGTAACTGTGTTGATCTCTGTCACTATTTTCCCACTATGCTTACCTATGTCTAATTTTTTGTAATCTAAGCCTGTGTATTGAAAATGTATTATGAGTGAAATATAGGATTGTAACCTCTATAAAACCACCATGAATGAATCCTTATTTGAGGGGATTTGTTTAACCTATGAAAGAACTATCCTTAAATGGAAAATCTCTACAAGATGTGTGTTAACTGGAGTATATATGATAACTACATAATAATACAATATAATGTACATACATAACATTGAAATGTAAGATAATCTAAGTGTAAGAATGTAATGTAATATTTACATCATGTCTAGCATTCAAAAGGGTGCCAAAATAGATATAACAATGTATATAACAATAAATTTGAATAATAATTGGGTAATTACCAAAGGGATGGGGCATGATGTCCATCATGACACCCAAGTACAAAGGCTAGATGCATGATGTCCCTCATGTCATTGAAAACTAGTGTGTGTAATAAGAAAAGATAAATGTCATGGCCATGATTCATATAATAAATCATACATAAAAAATACATGAGGCACATAGTGTTGGCCAAGGGGCCAAAATATAAGGGACATGAGCACATGTCACTAAATATAAGAAAAAAAAAGACATAAAAGGACACGTTAAAATGTTTACATATGTAAGCAACAAGAAATTTAGCTTAGATCCACATAGAAGGACATGTTCAAATGTCCACATACATAGTCAAGAAGGCACACACAAGGACATGGGAGTATATCCAAAGCATATATATAGTGAAAAGAAGTGGCATAGATCCAAAGAGCAATGGGATATTCAAATTCCCTCAAATGAAGGCATAGAGATACAATAAAATCTAAACTAGGAAAGACAGAAATGAAAGTATGCATGAACATGAAATATAAATCTATGTAAGAGTTAGTATGTACATATTTTGAGCCTAAAGTAGTAATAGCTACCAAATAATCTAAGTGTAGCATGATTAATATCAAGATATAACCATGTTAAAGTTGTGATGTAGAGTATAGAAAGATAGAACTTGGGAATTGACACTGTGTATAGGCTACCTCCAAATGGGAGAATGTGTCAAGTGAAGACCTATATATCTATGTAGATACACCCAATGGGTAGATGATAGAAATTTTAGATCAGTGTAGTGGACTCGAGTCCTATAGAAAATTTTAAGCACTTGACAAGTATAAGTGATTCATGTATGTATCATAAAACTAACTGTACTAAGATAACATATGTAGTGTCTAGAAAATGTAATAAATGTAAACATAACAATGCATAAAATATGTAATTTTTGTTTTCTAAGTAATTATTTGAATGTTTTTGTGTTTTTACATATTATATTGTTTTTGTATTTTCTAGATATAAGCTATGTAAAAGCAACATGAAAATGAAACTATATATAAGGAACAAGAAATAAAGAAAGTATGTACAAGAAGGGATGAACAATTATAACCGATGAGTCTCATGGGAGACTCACTATCACTATGGCTAGATCAAAAATAGGAATGGTAATCTCTCATGTAGTGTGATTACTATACTAAATTTGAATAGTGTTGCAATATGAATCTAAGTATTATTCATCATTAGAATCATAATAACCTAAAATGCTAGAGGGAATTGCCTCAGACTGTGGAGTTGACCTTTATAAATTTTGATTTGGCATATTTATTGTGATTTTAACCTTTGAAACTATGCTTATTATAGACATATGGTGTTGTGGAGCTTTTGATAGAAAACCTCTTTTGAGAATGTCTATTGGCTGATAATGGTTTTAAATTTACAACTTAAGTTCGTAATATTTTTGTCACATTTCATGTGTATCTAGACTTGTTGCCTTGAAAAAATATATCTATGAATGATTTTAGTTAGGATGTTTAATAAATTCTAAACCTTTTTTACCAACATTATCAACTTCTAGAATAAGAGTAGTGATGCCTTAGGCCTGCTTACCTAAACCTTGACCATGATAATAAAATTTTTGTAGATATTTTTGACCAAACTCATACTGATTTGAAAGCTGAGCCTCATTTTGGAAATGTATATTTTCACCATTTACTTGATTTACCTATGATTTTTGTACTATTTATTAATTTAATTATGCTATTTGAACCTTTTTTTATTTTGAGTTATGCTTTAATAACTACTTTTGTATTATTTCTAATTTGACCATTTTTTAATTTATATATGTGCCATTTATTAGAGTCATGATTGCTATTATGCCAAAAGATCAACCTATTAATGCCTAATAAAAATTCTAGATAGGTACCCATAGGAGGATATTAATCCATGTCATGAATCCCTAAGGAAGACATTGGACACCTATCTAAAAATCTCCCCCTCAGCGTTACCTGAGGGGATTCAAACACCTAACCAAGTCTCTAATACAAATTTTTAGAGGTACAATCATTGAGAGGGGAGGTGAATCAGTGAGTCCAAATAATATAACTTCAATTTTTATCTTTATAAAACTAAATTAGTTACCAAAATCATTCATGAAGCATACGCATCATTCATAGAAATGAGTAAGAGAGACAATGCAAGATCAATCACATAACACACGACATATGCGAGAAACCCTCTTGGGGAATAAAACCCACTAGAACATGAAATTTGAATACTATCATATAATGACAAGAACCAATTTAAACCATCTATAAATGATCAAGGAACTATAATCACTATTTAGTGAGACTATAATCCTACAAGGTACTACCCCACCTATTTAGTTGAGCTACAACAACAACCAAACTTTTATCAAGTTTTAATTTACAAGGAGGTTGAAAGTACATTAGATGATGAGATATAACAACAACATATATGAACACATCCACCTTTGCAATGATGTATTCAACACCTAATGATGGACCTCTGATTATCAATCTTTACCTTTGCTCATACTCAAACAACAAGAGCACTATTATACCAATATAATTATGAACAATAGGTCATACAAACATTCCTAAATCTATTCTACTATTCAAATCATCCAAAAGACACTCTACCCCTCCTTCGATCCATAACTCTCACACACAACCCTCTCTCAAATTTCTTTAAGTCTCTTGCTCACAAAGTCTAGAAACCATCATCTTTGGTTCCACTATTTATATATTATACTTGATAATCAACACCTTTATCAGCCATTAGGCATGAATTAGACCTTAAGGCATCTATCAAATGAATACATAGCTCAATAAAAAATTTATAAGTCAGCCATAACATCTATAAGTCACCCTTAAGTAGCTACACCTTTTAATAAGGCACTTGTAGCTCTTATAGGTCTCATAAAGACCTATTCACCCATTTATCACAAAATTGATAAAAAAAAGAACATAGGAACACTTTAAAATACATGGGTCCATTCCTTATGTCCCATTTGACATCCAAAAATTATCATAGTTCATCTTCGTTCACCTCTGGGTATGTTCAAATAACTCAAACCATAACCTGGTGCATAGGAACATTATGAACAAACACATAGTCAAATTTTTAACATTTGTTTATAAAAAATATCAATTGGTCAAACCTCCAAAGACCATATAGAGCATCCTCATGGAGTATAAAACACTACCAAATAGATAAGTCATCATGAGACATTGAAACAACATCAACACAAGCTCAAACATCCTTCTTGGGTAACTTACAGAATAGAGTTAAACACACAATCAAATTTGGATCCTAATAACTTTGATTATATAAACACTCAAACATTAAAAATAGGTTAAATGGATGAAACATGGAGTCCTATCCATATTTTTTTCACATCATTATAAAATTATACATAGATCAAAAGCTATGGCATAAAAACCACACACTAGTCTTTTCCTTTGCAAAAATTCAAATATTTAAATGCAAATGATCATAGTTAAACTTTGAACACAATGCTCTCATCTTGTGACCTCTCAGATTTAGATTCATCTCACACTATTGATCTTATCTAAGCTTTAATTCATAGGGTCAAATTCTCAAATGTTAAACCTCAATAAATTTGATCTCATCTCATGCACCCTTGTAATGTTGACTTAATATGCACTATCAATCTATATCGATCAACTAGGTCTTTAACTAGCAATGCTCATCATTCAATCAATCTATACGAACACCTACTCACCATTATATCCCTATCCTTTACATTTTCTCATTTTTAAAATATCATGTACTTCTTTCCATCTCTCTACTTCTTGACATCTTGGAGCAAACATGTTCCATCGATCTTCTTGAGACCTGCTCGATCTTTACCTTTTCTAAACAACTATCAAATTAACCTATTTGACTCTGTGTGCACCATTGGATCTAGATTTATGAGCTCCCATGAAATTTTGGATCCTCACTAGGTCAAAATATTTAACATCATGTAAATTGACTAAGTATAGGGACCAATTGCAATATGCTTGGAAATCTAACTTTGCATAGATATATCTTTTGCCTCAATCAATCTCATGACTTCACATTTGCACCATATGAACACCTTTTAGAGGGGTATCCAACCATATGAAAAATTTATTGTGAAAAATTCATGTGTGTGAGATATAAATCTATTAAAATTCCTTCTCAAAATCTTCTATCATAGAGCCAACTATGCTTAGAATTTATTTGGGAGACCAAATTTGCTTCTAGATAACTTTTGTTGCGCTTTGGTGCATGATCTAAAATTTAGCACAAATCAACTATGCATAAAAATAAACAAACTCATATAATCACATTCTTATTAAATTTCTACATTTGAGATATATCCCACCATAAATTTGGCTAAGTATGGGAAATTACTGTCAAAATGCTTGGGAGCTGAACTTGTACTTACATATCTTTTGACATGTTTAGTTGCATGATATAAGAGTTAGCACATAGAAACTAGGTACAAAAATGAACAAAACAATATGATAATTTTGTCTTGACACTTCCACTTGTGTTAATTTTGACCTCATTAACATGCTTACTTGGTTCTGCATGAGCCCTTTTGCAAATTTGGCTAAGTATGAGAACATACTGAATTCTATCTGAGTAGCCAACTTTGCATCCTCATATCTTTTATTGTGATTCATCTAATGACTTAATATATGGTGCATAAAAACTAGGGACTAATTTTATCACAACCATATGACCAACTCCCATTGACTCATTCCTATGTGGTAATGGTGATGTCATCAAACAAACCTACTCATATTTTCTCCCACTGGACCCAAAGTGTCTAAATGAAAACTATGGACAACCAAATAAATTATAATTATCCACACAATATCTCAAAGCTTATAAAACATATTAGGGACCTTTTTCACATAATAAATACTCCATACTCATCCCTAAACATCTCTAACCATGCTAAAATAGAAGATCAACCAATCATACTTCAAGCATAAGAGAACAAGCACATTGCACACTTTGTCATTATCACACAAACTATCAAGTAACTTCATCCACTCACCAATAAATCTCTATGACATCACCATGACATCACTAATAAATCTCCAACAATCTCCCCCTTTTTCATTGATGTCAAAAACCATCATATATAGTAATATACAACTCACCTTCTCTTTCTTCAAGCACTCCCACAACAAGAACTTTCTCCCCCTTTGACACAATGCCAAAGTGGGAACTAATTGATCTTGAGGACATAAAAATAACATAACTAGGAAAGGACCATCTTATAAATATTATACAAATTCCCTCTTACCTTAATCCTACCTCTTCTTGTCCTAACAACTTCCTTTTTGTCCATGCCAACAGTCTCTTCAACTAAGCATTGTAACCAATGATGAAAGAACCCACAAAACCACAAAAATATGATGGAACACATAAATTTTTTTTTGATAGGGACTCCCCCTAATAAATTTGTTCCATTTCACCTTATGAACATCTTCAGATCTCCACACACCATAAATAACCACCACACATGCTTACTAGCCTTCTCTCTCAAGCTACCACAAGTACCACCAACAAAACTTCATGCCATTCACCAAATAAGAAACATGAACTAAACCAAATTTAAAACTCTCCTTAAAACAAACATACCTTGATATTTTGGATAAAGTAAGCAAAAATCACTCTTCTTCAAACTAGGCCTATTTAGCCTCCTTGTAGCCCTACTTGGAAATTACATATCCCACATTTTTTAGTAGACACATGTTCAAGACCTAAAAATTCATATTTACATCAATCTCATATTCCCCCTAAATCAAACCAATTTTCATCACCAAGATCACCCTCTGTAACATACATCCTTCACAAACCTACTAACTAATCAGCGCTTTATTTTGACAAAAACAAGAATAATTTGAGAAAAACAAACCTTAAAATATTTATGAATATTTATTTGACAACCCATTTGGCCCATTAAAAAAATTAAAAAGCCTTAGACTTTAACTCATAAGGCAAACTACTTTTATAGCATAGCCCAAAACCCTAGAATCTCAAAACAAACAAAGTCAACAAACCTCCTTTTGGTTAATGCACACCTCTAAAACTTCTTGCACACCTAGAGACACCCATCACACACTTATAGACCAAGAATTAAGACACCATATCTTTGGGAACATAGACTTTATATAACCCATTTTAAGCTTGCTTGTCTTTAAGCCAAAAACTAAGAAAACTAAGAGCACTCAAAAATCTTCAATTGGTACAATACATACCTTCATATCAAAAAAACACATGGAACACATCACAAATAAGTGTATATACCTTTTTTAGCATCAAAATATACATGACATTGCATCAAACTCATTATTCCATCAGGAAACACCCATTTTGAATTTGTACTATAGCTCCTTCACAAACCAATGGAGCAAAATCATGAAGTTATTGCTCCCCCTTAACCAATGACCTTCAATAATTGGAATTATTATCTTGAGCACATGAAATTTCTTCTCCACTAAAATGAGTCTCTTAATAAGCATAGACAAATTCCTACTCTACACCACAATTCTCTACCATGGTGTGAAACTAGGAGTTACCCCTAACTCCTCACATTCCTTCTCCTCATTGGTCATTTGATACTTATAGTTCTTCTTCTTATTATTAGGCTTAATATAAGCAACATACTCAAACACTAAAACATTATCTTTTTATTTTATAATTATATTGATAATGTATAGATATAATAAAGATTCATAACATACCTTTTCATCTAAAGAATCCTCTTTGTAGTTTGTAAACTCATCATTAGGCACATACAATTAATGTCCTTTACATGATATATGCTCAACAATAGAAAGATATTCACTTGGATCCATACATACCTTAGGACTAGCCTTAACTAGTATCTTGGTCTTCTCCTTGAGCTTGATCTCTTCATTCTCAACATGAGCAGATAATGAGAGCCCTTGGTACTCTTTAACTTCTAAAGCATTCTCCACCATAATAAATAGATTACTTGGACCTGCAGTCTCATCATGATTCACAATTTTCACCTTTGGATTCCATGTGTTAACATGTCTTCTTTCTTACACTCTAGGATCTTAATTAAACCTATTTTAACATATAGACCTTTTCTTGTAGAATTTAGCAATGTGACCTCTCTATTTATAATTGTATCACACCATACTCTTTAATAGAATCAAAATTTGTCTTGTCATGTTTAGACATAAACTTGAAATATGTCTTTTGTCATGACAATTAAATCACTATCATAATCCCATACAAACTCATTTTTAATAGGTCTTTTGTACTCTCTAGCCCTATGACCAAATTGATTACATGTATAATAGTAACCATTGAATCTTGCATAGCCCATAACATTTGGCTATTTAATCTAATTTATGTTTACTCTACCAGCACCTTCATTCCTTGTCTAATGATTTGTCTTTAAAGTATGATTGTCTTGGTTTAAATTAGTCTTCATCTTATCTTGAGTTACATTTTTTTTGTTCTTCTTCATATCTAGGACCAGTTTTATCACTAGCATGCTTTTAACCACTCATAATTTTGTCTAGGTCACACAAGTTATTTTCAAATCTTAGAAATTACTTCACCTTACTAGATGCCATCTCTAACTCAAATTTCAAAGACTCATTTTCAGAAACATGCCTTGAAATTTTTTCTTCTTTGGATCTTAGACTTTCAAAAATATATTCTAACTAAGAATTAAGAAACATGATAGCACCTTCATGCTCCCTAGTTTCTTTAACCAATCTTGCCTCAAATACACTAAATTTTTCCTCATAGTCCTTGATCTTAGAGTTCATCTTCTTATTGATCATTTTCTCAATCTTTAGTTCTTCAAGAGAATTCATCAATACAGTCTCATAGTCCACTTCATCTTCATCATTATCTAAATCACTCCAAATAGACACCTTATGATGTGAGCAACTTACTTCCTTAGCCATGAACAAAGCTTCATCTTCAATAGGACCATCATCTTCATGATCAAATTTTGAGTCACTATCTTCACTCTCATTTGATGAGATGCAATCTTCTTTTGTGTAGAGACTCTTCTTATTCTTGAAGGAATTCTTATTGTTATGCTTTCTAAAACTTTTCTTCTTTGATATCTTCTTATCTTTAGTTTGGCCTTCACCATGCTCTTCATTATCATTCTTATCATGCTTATGAGGGCAATTTAAAGAAAAATTTCCTATCTCTCCATAGTTGAAACATTTGAAGGGTAGTTTACCCTTATACTTCCCTAAGCTAGTGTTTAATTTCCTAGTAATCAAAACAATTAATTCATCCTCATCAATATCATATATTCTATCCTCTTTGAATTTCTTACCTTGGAAAAATTTCTTAGTATTCATCTCTAACTTGAATGAAGATTCCTTATTTAGAGGTATAACATCATTTAATCTCATCTCATATGCAGTAAGGGTACCCTGTAATTGATCCATCTTCAATTGAGTAATATCATGACTCTCTTTTATATCAAATACTTTTGGATCAAAATTGAAATAAAGAGACCTTAATACCTTTTGGATTATATTAGCCTATTCAAGATTCTCTTTAAGACCTCTGATTGATGTTCATAGTCTCATCAACTCTCTGTAGAAAGGATTCCACATAATCTTCTTCCTTCATCTTGAGACATACCTTCTATAGTCTACAACTCAACAAGCTTGACCTTTGAATATCCTTAAAAAATGATCTACATTTTGTCCCATATCTCTTTAGTATAATTAAAATGGATTACTTTGGTGTATTTAGTATTTGAAAGACCACAAGTGATAGCATTCATTGCCTTAGAATTATTCTCAAAAAAATTCCTATATATAGTAATAGATGGATGAGTAATAGGAGCAACATAACAATCCATAATATATTACCATACATAAAACCCTAGGGACATAATTTATGTCCTCATCTTTTCACTCCAATAAGCATAATTGGATCTATTAAACATCAGTGTTTTCTTAGTAGAGAAAACTCATTGATGACTACCCATATTCTACTTTGGATCACCTCTAAGCTATTAAGCCTTTACCAAGGAACCTACTCTAATACCAATTATTAGATTCATGATTACCATTATGCCAAAATATCAATCTGTTAATGCTCGATATAAATGCTAGATAAGTACCTATGAGAGGTTATTAAGCCATGTCACAAATCCCTATGGGAGATGCTAGACAACTATCCAACACCATTATTTATTATTTGGATGATGTATCACTATTTCAATAAAATATATCAATTGCTTGTTGTATCCTATTTTCAATGCAAAACATGAATTGGTGTGGTGCCCATGCATTCTATGATATGAATAATAATATATAGATATCCTCATTGGGTGTAGAGGAGGTAGGTTGATCAACATAACTTTAATCATTTCACTTAGTACCTCAATTAAAATCTTATTTTATCTTTGAATGATTTTTAAATCAATAATTGTAGATGTACTTTTTTATTATATATGATTTGGATATGAAATAGTGCTAAGCACAAATTCACTAGGTGTAGATGTATATATATATGGTTTGTGTTAGCATATTCTAAATACTATGTACATGTAATGTGATTTTACAATAAGGTGACATGTTCACTTAATAAATAATTTTGATTTTGTAAATATGATATTATCTTATTCATGCTGATAATTTGATCCCTTAGAGTTTCAAAAGTGTAAACCCTAGTTATTTTTGATTGAAAATGTAGGCACACACCCTATAGGTAAGAAGTGCGAATAGGATGAGTATGTGGATTAGTGACATTGGTATAAGATACTTCATCTTGTGGAGGAGTGATAACATGGACTTGGTTAGAGGTAAAGTAGCTATCACCCTTATGGAGATAAGGCATATAAAGAGATTCTTTCATGTACATAAAATATGGAATTGAAACTTGAAACTTGGTCATTAGATTATGTAATAGATCCTATAAGTATGTAAGGATTTGTTTCTTAATTAGATTCCACATAAGAGAATAATGACATGATAAAGATAGAATGTAATACGTCATACATTTCAATTGATATAAAACATCATCTATACATGTTTTTAAGCCTTTTTGTGTTTAATCTAAATTAAAGGGAACATGCATGCAAATGAAAGTATTAAATTTTACAAAAAAACGTGATACACTTCTTCTATCATTACTATCATGACTATATCAAATAAAATAAAAAATATATGGATCTAAAATTTGAATGTTATAAATATAAACCCTAGGGTTATACAGGGTTAGGGTTTGTTTAATATTTGAATTAAGTTAGGTTCACCAAATGTTTTAACCTTTTAAGACTTAACAATGTGTAAATCCTATGTTTATTAAAAATATGAGTAGACTAAATCAAGAAAATAATATGTAATAAATACATCCACTGATTTGTTATAGAATTGAATAATTTTGACCTTTATAAAAATATTAATAAATAGTGAAAGTGATAACTTAACTAGAAAACAATTGAGATCAATGATCTAAGTGTTAGAAACTAAAGTTGATGTTGATTTGAGTGTCACATACTAGATCTAGATGTTAGATTCTCTTTTAGATAGTAGAACCATAATTGGATAGTATTTCTATTATTGGAAATGTGGTATTAGTGTCCTAATATTGGTAGTAGTGTTTTCTATGTAGGACTATTTTGAGCTTGTGAGTACCCTTATACTTAGATCTCCAAGGTCTATTGTTACATGCATGAGTTTTGAAACCGTACATTTTTCCTAAAATGACTAATTTAGTGAGTAAACCCTAATCCTCCATGTAGTTGGGGCATCCAATTGACATGATCTAAAAATTATGTTTATTCATAGGGTAGGATGGACATCCTCAACACCTCATTGTTATGATATTTTCCTACATACCAATACTTTGAGGAGGGATCATCTCAATGTAGTTCTCCCCAATTAAGTGCTAATGCAAGTGCATGTGAATCTAATATGATAGTGGCCTTAATTGCCTTGAATGTGCTTGAGACTATAAATATATGTAATATGAGTTTAACACTATTTTAAATGGTAGCATGCATAAGTAGTGCATAATAGGGATTGATAAATATTGATTATGCACAACTTGTTTGGAGTTTGAATGTGTATTTTGCATTTGATTTTCATTTAGTGGTTAGAGGGATAAAAATAATGTGTTTATACTATTTTAATGTTTGTGTAGGTGATAAAAGAGGTCTAGTATAACCATAGGAGGTTCTAGTTTTGAAAATTTGTTGGTTTGGAGAGAATAAAGGTAAAGATAATTAATGTCATTTTTGGGACATTAGTACCATGTGGTGCTACTATCTTTATTATGGAATTAGGCATGAAGGGTCAGGATCAAGAAATGATGGCCTGCTAGTACTTTAGGGATGATTAGGGATTCTTATGACTTGAAAAAAGGCTAGACAAGTGTCAAAATAGGTTGTAAGATAGGTCTAGGTCTAAGCTAGGGATAGGTAGTCTCAACTACCACTATTATCACACAAATAACACTTTTAGGTGATTACACAAGGTAGATATGCACTTTCCATATAGTAAATATATCTCTTGAAAATGAGATACTTTGTAGTCCTCATCATCAATGATGTGTTGTAGTGAAATATGGAAAGAAGGAAACTTAAAATTGATAGGAAGAATGGCCTCAGTGCCATAAACAAGGGAATATGGTGTAGCTCTTGTTGGAGTACTAAAAGTGGTATGGTAAGCCTAAAAGGTGTTAAATAACTACAAGTGTTAATTATGACCAACATCATTGATAATAATCTTAAGGATATTAACAATGGTTTTCTTAGAAACATCAACTTGGCCATTACCTTATAGGTAATAGGTAGTGGAAAAGTTTTATTTGATATGGTATTGGGCATAAATGATTTTTACATATTTGTTTTTAAATTAACAACCATTATTAGATATAATGTCAGAGGCGATACCATAACAAAAAATGAGATGGTTAAAAATGAATTTTTAAATTTGCTTACCAATTATGTAAATGAGGGGAATGGCTTCCACCCACTTAGTGAAATATTCTGTAGTAGTAAGGACATGTTTTTTTCCATCTAAGGATGTAGGATATATCCTACCTATGAGTTCAAGTCCCCATGTTGAGAATGGACATGATGTTATTAGAGGTTTAATCATTTTGCCTAGAGAATGAATCAAATTAGCATGCTTATAACACTTCTTTACTTAGGAAGCTATGTCACTTTCTATAGTAGGCCAATAATAACCAATATCTAGTAATTTATTGGTAAGGATGGACCTAATGGTGTGGGCCCCACACACTCCTTCCTAAAATTTTCTCATTGCTAATCTAGATTTTGTAGAAGATAAATTATGAATTAGGGTTCCAGCATAGCTTCTATGATATAGGGTAGGTCCAAGTAAGGTATAACAAGAGGATTTATGAATAAATAATTTTTATCATTTGAAGGAAATATCTAGGGGATTAATTTGGTCATGGAGGTAATTATATAATTTAGCATACCAAGTAGACATGAGACCAACAATATCATAAACCATCTCAATAGTTTCTTGTTCATGCATTAGTGCTAGGAGATATTCCATAAGAAACTAATAGTCTCTAGATTTATCTATAATATGAATCATAGAGACAATGGTAGCAATGGCATCACCTATTCTATTACTAGACCTAGGTATCTATTTAAATTGAAGATAGAAATTTATTTGCTTAAGAGTGTCAACCACACCTTTATAGGGTACCAAATTCTCATCCTTCACTTAGTATTGGTCTGTAACCTAATTTATTATAAGTTGTGAATCACCATGAACCAAAAAATATTGGATATTCAACAATACTACTTGGTGAAGCCCTGAGATGAGTGCTTCATATTCAAAAATATTATTAGTACATGAAAAACCAATGCAAAAGGACTCATGAATAAGATCCCCTTGTGGCATGATAAATAATATGTTGGTGCCTGATCTAAATGATATGAAAGAACCATCAAAGTACATTATATATTTTTCTTCTTCAATAGGTGCTTCTACTGTGGTCATAATCATTTCATCTATAAACCCAAATATAAGAGGTTGCCTATCAAGAAGAGGAGCTTTTGAAAGTTATTCTATGAGTACCTATCCTTTAATGTATTTTTGATTAACACAATCGATCTAAAATTCACTCAAGAGCATGATCCACTTTGTCATGCAACCTTGTAAAGTTGTCTTAGAAAGTAGATACTTAAATAGTTCTACTTTAGAAATTACAATAGTCTTATTATTCAACATGTAGTGATGTAAATTTTAGGTTGAAAAATCATAATAAATAGGATTTATTGATTGGTGCATTATTATGTTTATACATGACAAATGTTTAGCTTAGGTAGGAAATGGCATGCTATTTTCCCTAATCATCATGTTGTGTCAAAAGTTCCCTAGGGAATTTTTAGTGGTAAATAGGTAAAGTAGAAATGGCTTGTTCGATGTAGGTGATAGTAAAATAGGTGAATTATCTAAGTATTCTTTAAGATGGTCAAATGATTTATATAAATATACATTCCATGAGAATGTAGTTCCCTTCTTCAGCAAGTGGGTAAAAAGATGAAAATTTTCAGCCAACTATGAATGAAGGCATTTGATTGACTATATTTTCTCATATAAACTACATAACTACTTCAAATTAGATGGTGGAAACATTTTGGTAATGGCCCAAACCATGGTAGGATCAACTTTAATGCTTTTATGGGAGATAATAAAGCCTAAAAATTTACCAGAAGTTAAACCAAATGCACACTTTTTAGGGTTGAGCCTAAAGTTTTACTGTCAAAGTCTTTGAAAAATTATTTGAAGTATAGTTGTAGGATTAGACTAGGTCTTAGATTTACCCAAGATGTCTTCAACAATGTCATGCATCATATCATGAAAAATTACCATTATAGATCATTAATAAATTGATCCTACACTATTGAGTCCAAATGTCATCGTTTGATAACAACATATTACCCATGGAGTGGTAAATGCTATATTGTGTTGGTCTTCTAGTTCAATTCTAATTTGGTTGTCTCTTGAAAAACCATCCATAAGGGAAATCATTTCATATCCAGCCATAGAGTCAACAATCATGTCAATTTTTGTTAGAAAAAAGTCATCCTTTGGGAAGGCCTTGTTAATGTCATAGAATTAGTGTACAATCTTGTACCCTTTTATATCTTGATGATCAGTACTATATTATAAATCCATTCAAAATAATTAATAGGTTGAATGAATCTCACATATAAGAGTTTTTCTAACTCTTTCTTGACTAATACAACAATACAAAGATGTTTTTTTCTTTGCTTCTACTTCACTAATTTGGCATCAGGGTGTAAAATAATATGGTGTAAAACCAAGGTGTGGTCCAAGCCTAGCATATCTGAATAGGTCCATGTAAATATATCAAAAAATTCCATCATAATGGATATAAAGAATTCACATTCCTCCTTAGTGAGGGACACACCTAATTTAATCCATTTTGGTTTCTATAGAGTCCTAATGATGACATCAAAAGTGTCCTCCATAAAGAGTGTAGAAGCATATTCTAAAAGAGTTAATAAATAGATAAACTAGTTGGTAATGTTATAGTCTTCTAACCTAATTAGTTCTTCAAGATCTCCCAAATAGGAGGAATCTATATCTCCTAAATGTGGAAAGGTCTATGTAACAAATACCTTTCGGCAATCCTATATGATCTACTCAAAATTTTGTCACTTTTCATTATTGATTTTGGATAGATACATAAATCTTAGACTAGTGGACTCCTGTGTTTCATGCAAAGATGGGTGAACATCCCCTTCTAATGGCACCTAAAATAGGTTTTCACCAAGAGACTTTCCCTTTTTTTAATTTTTTCCCTAGTCTGAAAGCATCTCAAAGAGGTTTTCATTTTTAGATCTCAATGTTTGATTTTCATTTCATTTTTAGCCAAAGAAGTTTACCCACTCTCTCAAATAGGCATCATGACCCAATATAATAGAGAAACCCTATTTATGATCTCTTATAGAAATATGATCCATCAAACCTATAAATTCATAAATGGCCTCATTATTCTCAAACTCATCAAGTGGCATTGTTACCTCTTGTTGGTCCCAGTCTATCAATTGGGGGTGATAAAGGGTAAGTGGTGAATGACAGATAATGGGTTAACAATACATGTGGCATAAGGATTAAAAAAATTGATATTAGTAAGGTCATTATAGATGTTATTGTCATATCTTATGTCACTTTCAACACAATCCTTTCTTTTATTGGTGTAATAACTCAAATAAGGTATTTGGGGTCACCCTAAGTGGTTTAAATCTAATACCATGAGTCATTTTGTATTTGGTCATGGGAATTGGCTTATTTAATCTTTGTTAATTTTCCCCTAGTCTTCTACCTTCATAATCTTGGTTATCCATAATCTAATTAGGGATAAGATACTTGGAACTTTGTTAATAATCATATTGATTATCATTATATATCTATGAATAATATTCAGCCAAATAGTCTTATTTTAGGCTAGAGGCTAGTTTGAAAATAGTGGGTTGAGTAGTATTATATTTTTACTTTAGTGTGCCATTCCATGCGAACAATCTTGGCTTTGGGTCTCCCATGGGATTTTGGGTTCTGAGGTAATTTGGCTATATGAAAGGAGTCATGATTATAATACTATCCTATACCTTTGTTAGATATGTAAAAATGGTTAGCAATCTCTGGTGGAGGTGTAGATGAAGTTAAATCTAGGATCTTAAGGTCGATGTAATTAGCTTTGGGTTTTGATTCAATAAATTTTTATTTATCAACTTTTTCTCCATCATTTTTAGGCATAAGATTCAAGCCAAATGGTAATTGTAACTCTTTTACTATACCTCAAGATGTTTGGAGATCAATTGGTATGGTTACTTCTATCTTTGAATGGGAAAATTTAATACATTGATGCAATGTGGAAGGTATGGCCATGATTTTTTGAATCAAGGGTTGGCCCAAAAGAAACTTATATAATAGCTCCAAGTCAATAAAATGATAAAGGGTGTTGTGGTTTCAAAGGCCCAATGACCATTGGCAAAATGATATTTCCTTGTGATTCCTATTACTCACTATCATACCCTTTGATGATAATGGTGTCTAGATGAAGATCAACTACTATGTATCCAATATGCTTAATGAAATTTAGAGACAAAATGTTTAGGCCTAAACCATTGTCTACAAGGACATGTTTAATTATATGTCTAGTTATACCAAATCTGATGTATAAAGGGTTGTTATAGAATGAGCCTAGAGATGGCATATCACTTTATTAAAAGGCAATTCATTGGCCAAGGGCCAAATTTCCTACCACATCTTGAAATTTATCATACATAATATCATTAGGTACAATATATTAGATTAGGTATTCATTAGGTATAATCTTATGAATTTTAGATGTGCACAACAAATCCATGATGGATATTTACATAGGTGTATTTTGTAGCTATTCCAAAATTTCATAGGTTTTCTCTTTAGTATTGGAAATTAGCTTGTTATTTATTAGTATGGAGGTTTGGATGGGGTAATTCATGGAAGAAGATTATGGGCTTTGGATAGTAACCTTGGCTTTTCAAGTTGTGATTGTATAATATCGATTAGGTTTTGGGCCTTTGTAACTCGATGAAGAGGGAAAATGGCCTAGAATGGTAATTATTAGGTGGTGTTGAGAATGGCTACTAATATGGTCCAAATAGGGATTACCAACATAAGAGGTTGGTAGGAATTATTAGGAACTGGTTAAGGTTGATTGGTACTTTATTGAGTATTGATGGTAATGGTAGTAATATGACTACCTATGATATATCCTACAACATTATTATAAGTATATACAATGGCATGATGGCCTCCTTAGTTTGATTGGTCAGATTGACCTTGGTTTTGACCAATTTGTTAATGTTGTTGTTTCTAACATTGTTACTATTGCATTGGTGTTCTTTGTCACTATTATTGTTACTATTTTTAGTTGTTGTGTTGAGGAAAAGGGTTTTGATAATTAACCAAGTTATGATTAGATGTAGGGGTGTGGTTATCCCATTCTATCTCTCCATTCTCAAGCATGTTATCAATCAAGTGTATTAGCTATATGCAAAATTGTATGGAGTTTCCCTTAATGTAGCGGTACTCACCAAATTCATGCTCCTTGTACCAATCAAGAAATGGAATTACTTCAAGAAAAGGCTTTAACATAGGCCAACTAATCATATTTGATTGAACCAACTTGAAGAATACAAACTCAATGGGTTATCCAAGGTCACTGAATGCTATGGATATGGGTGGTCTTCTCCTTAGGTGGGTATTTGCAATTGTGAAGGATTTTATGAAGGTCTAGGCTAAATGAATGGAGGTGGTGGTTGTTGAATAGGTGAATGATTAACTAGTGTTTTCATCTTTTAGACATGTTACAATCTAGTGGACCCATTACCAACAACATTCTTATTATAATTATAGGATTTTAGTCTTTCTAAAGTATAATCCTGAGCTAGCATTGATGTTGGTATTTGGATGGGATTTTGGTTCTAATTATGGATTTGGTTATGTGGTTGGACTTGATGTTGGTTTTGGCTTTGGTTCTCATTAGAAGAAAATAATTTGATAATCCCTTTATTGATAAGGGTCTTTTCAATTTGTATACCTTTCTTGATAACTTATTCAAAAGTGTTAGCATATTGTAGCTTGAGATGATAAGATATCTTTCTATGTACACTCTATCTAAATATTACCTCCAATTATTTATCTAGTAGATTATGAGTGAACCAACTAGCAAGTGCCTTCCACCATTTCAAGTAACCAACAAAGCTTTCACCATTTCTATATTTTTATTGACCCAAATCTACCATTGTAATCTCATGTTTGAGATTATATGATAAATGTTGTAAAAAATTCTCTAGAAAGTCATCAAAGTCTAACACATAATTCTTTGGTAGTTTAAGAATCCATTCTAAGGATTGTCTAACTAAACTTTAAGGAAAGAAGAGAAGCAAACATATATCACTGTAGGCCACTAGTTAGAAAACAATAAAGAATTATTTTAAATGATCTTTTGGGTCATCTTTGACCTTATATATATCAAATTTTATGGCTCATAACCTAAAGGAAAAGGTATTTATAGGTAATCCATATTAAATGGATATGATCATACCTCTTCTAATTTGAACTTATTCATTTACTTCCCAGTTTGAATGGATTGAATCACATCCTTCATTTGCTACAACTATTTAACATGAGGCATGTTGATAGGTGTTTTATTCAATCTAGATAGAATTTCATGTGGAAGTTTGTTAGGAATTTGGCTCCTACTTCTACATCCTAAACTAGAATTTCATCTTTATTTTCTAGTAAATGATGATCAAACAAGTATGGGTCATAACTTATTGGCATTGTTACAAGTAGGATTATTGTTATTAGATTTGTTCAATAATATGTTTCATATTAGTAAGGTATTGTGCTATTTATTCTGGTAATTATCTTGGATAAGAAGGTACATTAACCAAGTACTATGCTAATGGGTCCTGCCCTTGTTCTCCATATGGGGTATTATAAGAGCGATATGGATCCATATCATATGCTACATCATCTCTATAAGGTTATTGAGAAAAGGGGTCATTAGTGATAAATTTATCATAATCCATCTTATACATGGTCCCACTATGTGTATAGTGAGGCATACTCAGATTTATGACTAGGTCTCTCAAAAAAGGTCTAATGTGGCAAATGAACATAGTCTAAGCCAAACACCATTTAGATCTTTAAAAGAGTTCCGAAGGTAAAACATCTCTTTTATGTCTAAGGAAAATGTAAAATGAAAATGCAAAACCAATTTTTGGTGAAGTGTTTGGGGTAAGGTAAAATGATCTTGATTTAGGTCTAACAATATAAAGGAAAAGGTGCTAGGTCTTTGGTCAAATGTCATAAATCTAGACATCTCAACTAGGTATAAAGCATGAAAAAAATGCTAGGTCTTTGGTCAAAAGTCATAAATCTAGACTCAAAAATAAGGTTGGTTTAAACAAGAACTTGAAATAAATCTAATTATAAGGTAATTGGTTCAAAAAAATTGGTAATTGGCTCAAAAAACTCAGTCTAGGCACATAAAAGACTCTTGGAAAATAGAACTAAGACATTCTTAAACTCAGAACAAAAGAACTCTAAAATATGTACATGACAATAAAACACCCCTATGTCTAGGAAAAGGTATTTAAACCAAATGAGAAATCAATTTGAGCTATACAATCCAAATGTAAAAGGTGAACCACTTAATCCCAAATTAGACAAGGCTTAGACATAGAACTAATTAGTTTAGGATATAAAATTTGAAATATTGAATTTCAAATTTAATATAAAAGACTCAAATTTTCTAAAGGTCAATAGATTAGACTCAAATGGGTAGTATAACTATGCATTTTAAAAAAAAAATGTATTAATAGATTTTAAACTTGGTTTCAAATAAGGCAAGTGTTTTACAATAAAATTGGTAGTGTAACAACACTCCTTTGAACAAGCGGTAAAAAAGTGGCATTGGAAAAATCTAAGGTAAATGTTTGGAATGATTTTGGTAGTGTAATACCTATTGATTCAAAGTGGTATGTAAAATGTGTCCTAATTTTAAGGTTTTGACTCATTTTGAATTTGGTACATAAATAATTTTAGACCCAAAAATACATGCTAGTAAAAGAAATAGAAAAATCACTCAAGTGCATGTCCTACCCTAAAATTGATAAGGTGTGTGTAGCTTCTGCCAAAGTTTCCACCAATATACCAATGCTTAAAAGGAATTAAGTGTTAATAAAAAAAATTAAAGAGTGAATTTAGGTAGAGTTTTTAAGCCCCCATCTATCTCTCAAGCATTGGTATGTGATAAATAACTTAGAGTGTGAAGCCCTCAACATTTGTCAAGATATTTCATGAAAAAGTGGGGTTTACTAAAATATGCAATTTTTAAAATGATCTAAATGGTTCCAAGTTTGGATAACATAAGGGTGCATTACATCAATTATATTTATAATTGATAACTTATTATGCAAATGTATAGTCCTTTGCATAATGACTTTAGCCATGTATTGCTTAGTGAAGTTTGATGTTTAGTGTGAATTGATTTGGGTTTTCATTAAAATTGTCAGGATAATCACTCAACAACTATTAAATTCTAGTATCATATGCCCAATTTATATACCCCACTATGTATTTGGGTTGGCATGATGTTGGGAGATGAACCCCTAGGTTAGCACACCCCTAAAGAACTTGTGTGGAGGCAATGAACTCCCACCCACAAGCCAATGCAAAAAAATAAATAAATGAAAAATTAGAACTTTAGGGTCATTTATGGGTCTCTCAAGTCACTTAAAAATTTGGGAGAGCATAAATTTTTTTTATTCCTTTATATACTCAACCAAACAAGGCAATAAATAATGCATTTTTTATCACCCAAGTTCCCTAAAGGAGATGAGGTGAGAGCATACACATAAAGTTCATTTTGCCAAAAGAAATTAATTTAAGAATTTAAAACTAATTAACAAAAAATGAACAAATAGAAAGATAAAATCTCTTAAGAGCACTAATCTAAGATGTATGTTCATTTTAAAGCACCAAATAAGATGTGAATGAAAATTTGGCCCCTTGGCTTTGTTGTTTTCTCTTGAAAACTTGAAACACAAAAAGTAAAGTTTGTTAGGTAAATTTTAAGAAATAAAACACAAGTGTGAAGAAGTTTTTGAAGTGTTTAAACCTTTTTTATTCACTTAGTTTCCTAAAAAAATGTTAGGGTGTTCACTTGTTCTTATTAAAAATAGTTAATAAATAAAAAACTTCTACTTTCAAACTCTCAAGTTTTTAACACAGAGTGAAGTCACTGATTTATTAATAGAGTGAAGTCATCAATTTCTTGTGAAACTAGAATAGATAGAAAATGTTTCTATCAAAGTCACCATTAGTCAGGAGTGAAGTTACCATTTATGTTAGTCAAATCCATCGATTAGGGTTATAAATAGAGTGAAATCATTAAATCCATGAGAAAAATTACCTTTCAAATCATCAAAACACATTATCAAAGCCACCATTTTCATTTTTCAAATTCAACATTTTCACAAAGGATGATTCACCATAGATCAATATTAGTGATTTCATAGTAGAGAAATGTCATTATTTTATATGAAGTCATCAATGTGAAGTCACCATTTCTTATAAGACAAACAATCACAACATAGAGGATGAAGTCATTGTTTAATAAGGTGAAGTTGCTAATTAGTGACTAATAAAACTAACATGAAATTTAGTCATAAAATTAAAAACTTGAAGTTGTAAGTGATCTTTTTAAGAATTTTTAATGTTCCACAACACTCATTTAGTCCTTTTATGGTGAGTGGTCCCATTGGGTGTGCCGTTATGTATGATTAAGAATATTAAGAGCTAAATTTAATTATTTTTATGTTAGTAAAATAAAAGAGAATTTAAATCAAATAATATAATAAAAACTAAACCCCTCTTGCTTAAGTACTTGGTAGAGATTAAAAAAATGAACAAAATTACAAATATAAGATAAAAACATAAAATTATGTTTTCTCCCTTATCAAACTAGTGGTTATTCATTGGCATAAAGGATGATCTTGCTATGCTTGTGGGAAATATAGACTTTAATCAATGCAACTTCCATTTTGGTATCACTTTTATAAGACCACTTGAGGCTTGGATTGGCTTGGAATGAGAATATTTTTGAATAAATTTGGCATTATAACTTTGTTTGAGAGATTATCGAAAGCATTCCTACATAATAACCTTACACACAAAATCTCATTGAAAGAGAGTGAGGGCAATTGTATTAATAAGTCTTAAAACTAACTCTAATCTTAGTGTAGTTAGGTTTCATTTTAACCTTGTTTGAGTATAGAGTAACCTTGATCAATTTTAGAATAACCATGGGTTGGATCAAAGCAATTATGAAGGCTTGACAATTCATATAAAATATTTATGAGCCATGACAACTCATATAAAATATTTATGAGGTTGTGACTCACCTTGACTTTAGATTTTATGAATTAATAAAATATATTCCTAATTCTCTTGAATTTTACCTCATATTTATTGAAAAATATTTTTTTAGAAAATATAATTCCCTAATTAAACATTAAATTTTTACATAATCAACTAATTGTGTTTAATTTTTAATTAATCCTGCTTAGTGTTTTTGGCATTTAGGAATTATTTTAATGTTTTGCATTAATAGATTAATAGGCCAAAAATGTCAATTTTCTAGGTTGTAACTTGATTGGGGTTGAATCCAAGATAGGTTATTATTGCATACAGGGTAATACCCTGTATAAGGAATCATCAACATGTTTCTAGGTAGTTATATATTACACATAAACAAATTTGAGTGCTTCAATGGTTTGTAGGCTTAAATTACATAATTTTTGATAAATTGGTCTAATTTCTAGTTTAGACATAGAATGAAACTAAAAATGAGTGTCTACAATCATAAGGTCAATAATAGACATATAGATACCTAGAATGGTCGAAACATAAATATTTAAAAAATGCATTGTAAACCACTAAAATATCTATCTAAACTGGTCACCCATAATGCTAAGGCTCACCTCTCAACATCCATCTCAAAATTATCATAATTAAAAAGTGTCCCTATAATAAGAAGTCCTAATATAACATGGACATCCTCTAGGGTAATACTCACCTCAATGGTATCCCCATCCACCACCCACCTAAAGATGTTGGTTAGCTACTCCCATGTCCCTAAGAACATGGAAACTAAGTCAACACTCAAGGGAATGTGCTAAATCTAAATAATACCTCCAAATACCAACTTAATCAGCCATGATTGATCATTTGATGTCAATATATCTAACAAATTTGGTAACCAAAATGCATCTACCAATTGCCAGTCTCCATCAACTCTATAAAATATCAGACAAAAAACATGTATTATATATCTATATGAAATAATCATCAAATTACACTACTAAAATCAAAAATATATACACTTAAATTAAAATTTATTACTTTGTCAACCTATATTTCCTATTGCTCAACATTTTATACTACGTCGATTGCATAACTAACTATGTCAGCTAGGAATATACTTTCTACTATATCAGTCAGGTGTCTAACTATGTTGACCACTACCAAAATAAAATTAAATCAACCATTTTATATGAATTTGACTAGATTATGTAATGATATCAACCACTTTATACAAAGTTAGCTAACCAATCTAACAACATCAACCAATTTATACAAATTTAGCCATTTTTTATAACTACATCAATTAATAGATATGCAATTGACCAGATAATCCTACTACGTCAGCCACTTCATACGAATTCAGCCACCAAGCTAATGTATTTAGTCATTTCCTATATGTATTCAACCACATAAATACCTTAATAAATCATCCAATATGTACACAACTAACCACTTATATATTATTACACTAGATCAACCTAGATGCATGTAGTTGAACCTTTACTAACTAGATCAACCTGATACTATGCAATCAACCACTAACTTTAACTTGTTAATTTAAAACTAGGTTAGTTTGGTTGATCTTGTTTCTTTACTACATTTATATTTAACACATTTTTCATTAATACCCTAATCCATAATTACTCTCGACCATTTTACCCATTTTACTTATTAATTTTTACTCTACCCTAATTTTTTTGGGGCAAATATTTCTATATGAATTTGTCCTGTTACATAATTTTCCAAATCTACCTCATTTTACAATTAAAAATGACATAAATTTAAATTCAATACATCCCATACCTAAATCATACTTGTAAAAATTATTATGCAACCTCCTCTTTATGCTCCTCACATTCATTCCATCATCTCTCTCATCACTCCTCTAGGTCACATAGATCTCTACTTTCTCAAAATAGTAAATTTTACTAATGAATAATTAAAATTCTAATTATATTTAAAATTTAAAAATTATTTACCTAGAAATTATTTAATAAAAAATTCTATTTTTTCTCATAATTATGTTTTTATAAGATCTTTTGACAAATCACAAAAAGTTCTAAAATCTTGATAATGTAGAGATTTTTTCTATATTTACACCATATTTTTGTAAAAAATTAAATTTTTAGCTTATTTTTTAGGTCTACCTAATGTCCCATACAATAGACACCTATTCCATGTTCTTCTCATAGAGACTCTATTCCACAAAAACAAGGTTATTAAAGGTATGTATTTTTCAATTCTTTGCTTTCATTTATTTTTCCACTTTTTATTGTAATTTATTAGTTTAGCATTGTGCATTGCTATGTTCTTTCTCGAAGCACCATACCATATTATAATTTGATGACACATGATGAGGATAGAGTGTTACATATTTATACACATAATATTTTTAAACTTTATCATTTATTGACACTTTATCTCTTGTAGGAACTTGTCGAGTTTCAATCTCTTTAAGTGCATGCCTTAAAAGGTGCATTGGGGAAGGGGTGGGAAAACCTTTGGTGCTTCACAAGATTATTGGTCCCTATAATACTTCCTAAAATGATTATAATTCAATTTTATCTAACTCCCTAATCAATTAAACCCTTTTTATCCACTCCTCTAAGTTATTAACCTTTTAACATAGCCACTAACTAAGTAAAAACCCTTTGTGCCCTAAATATGATGAATGTTTTAGTTATTACTTAGTTTAGATCTACATTGACTTGAGTAAAGTTATCTTTGCATATTTTATTTTTTTGTTTAACTATCCCTATTTTTTCCACAAGCTTTAGTGAGTATTAGATTTTATTTATTTTATGTATTGTCGACCTAGATAGGTTATTATATATTATCATTTTCCTAGAGGCTGTAGAACCCTCTCTTTTGGTGTTTTGTAGTAAGAGATACCTTAGTTAGGTTTAGGGGATATAAATTAGTCATGTCTTAATATTAATATATATGTAATTAATTTTTTGGTAAGATTATCTTCACTAAGTAGGACACATTTTAGATCCATCCTAATTCATTGAATAGAGATGATATCAGTTAGGTTCATATAGTTGAATGGGATGTTGGATAACTCAAAATGATATCGGATAAACTGATATAGTATGAATGATAGATATATACTCATAACCATATTGGCCAAGTTGATATAATACAAATATAAACATGTAGGAAACAACCTATATCAGTTAAGATACTACAATAGGAATACAAGGTGGCTAGCTTAACTAGACATGAGGAGATGGAAAAAGAAGTGGAAATGAGACTTATAGGAGGTTAAACTAATAATAGTGAATGTATGCAAAAATAAAATATATCTCAAAGTGCCATGAGAAAACCTGACCCATTTCTTAATGCATTCCTTAGGACATGCACTTTGGTAGATTGATGCATCGATAAGTCCTATAAGATAAATCACTATTAAAGTGATAAATATGAAAAAATATGAGGTCTATAAAAGCTTCATTATGATATTATTTTTTTTGTTAATTAACTTAAAGCATTGGATTCATGAAGAAGTGGCTAATATCAGTTAGTGAGTCTAAAGTCTCCTCAAGTGGATATTTTAAGAAAGTGTATTGTCGAGAACCATGCATTTAGTTCATATGGTTTTAGGTCCAACTTTAATAAGTATCCAAATACAATCAAAAGGTTTTTGGTTTTTTTTGAATTCATGAAAAATAAGACTTTTTTTTAAAGTATTTTGGGAGTATCCCAAAATTTTAGTCACCTATAGGGGATAAACATTGATGCTAAAACCTTCATCTTTGAGGAATTTTCAGACTCAATTTTATTTGATGATGAAACTAATGAAAATGGATGATATTATACTTTATAGAGGATTCCAAAATTTATCATGTCATCCATTTATAATTCTATTGATAGTTTTTAAGGGATTGAGGTTAAGATATGGTCTCAATTATGTGTGCCTCATTATTTTTAGATGTTGTGAAGGCTAAATAGGTTACTCAATTCTAATATTTTATGGGGATTTTTATATAGTTTTAAATTTTTGCATATAAAATTTCTATGACAATGAGACATTTTCATGAGTTTCATGAGATGAATTTTTCATGCCATGGTGATGAGTTCCTCTAAAATATTTCAATGGATATATTTTTGATAGGTACTATATAAATATTTTGGTTGAGAATTGGAGTAATATTTTATGGTTATTATGATGGGGAATTTCTCCTTATATTTTTATTATATTTTTGGAATAGGTGGATTTTCAAGTTTACTTATAGTTTTATTTAGTGTATAAGTACTTATATTTGTATTTTGTGTATTGGATATAATATCTTTAATTCCCATCTTTATTTGTGAGGGTTTTTAATATTTTTGAATATGGAAATAATGGGAAGGTTTGAAACTAAAATTTACTTTAGTTGCATTTACATATTTTGGGTTAATGAGGTTTTAGTCATCACTTCTTTGATGTTTTATATTAATCCTTCCTAGTTCCATTGTTTGTGTGGATTTTATTAGGGACAATAAGATGTTTACAAGGAACTAGTTTGATGTATGCTACATTTTATATTGGAGAGATTTTTTATCCTTGGTAATCAATGAGATATTATTGATATTTTTTTTGTGATATACTCATGGTTAAAGTTTTTTCCTAACATGAAATTATAGGAAATTATGTTAGAGCACTCAACATTTTTGTGGGAGTGTCCCAAATTGGTGTGCCACTAAGAATGTTTTTTTAGGTATACCATTGAAGTAAAGGTTTTTTGGGATTTATTTTATAGGGTATATATATTGGTGATATTTTCATAAACTCTTTGATACTCAAGGATGGTGGGTTAGGTATCAAATGCATGGGGGAGATAGATTCCCTAAATTAGATGATGGAAGAGGTTTATATTTGGATGTTTGAGTAGTAATGACATTGGTTATTGTTTTAAAATTATTATTTACTCTATTTTTTAGGATGCTCAAATTATTTGAAAATATAGTATTTCATTTTGGAATTATGAAAAGGTTTTTCTAAAGTCTTGCGAGAAAATGTTCGCAACTTGGATTATAATTCTAGTCTTAAGGATCTAGAAAAAGGTTTAAAAAGTATTTATTAAATAATTTTAAGGTTGGATTTATATAATAATTAATTCTATATTTTTATGAAGTCATGTAAATATTCATGAGTTAATTATTTCATATTGATAACATTTCCTACAATATTTTTAGGTGGATAATTATATTAAAATTATGTAACTAAATCATTAACTGAGTCTTCTTGTTTGAAAGTTGAATTAAACATGAGTTGATTTTATTATTATAAATCATTTCTTAATATGGGTTTATTATTATATATCCTCTCTTAATATGGGTTTATATAATATCTTAGTAACTACATATATATATTTTTTTGATCCATTCTTTTTATAGTTTCCAAATTGCTTTGAGGTGTAGGGTGAGGTTAGTAGACCAATCATAGATAATGGTTAGAGAGGGTCCTCCAATATTCATGATAAAAAAAATAGGGGATGTAGGCTCATTTTAAAATGTTTGGATAAATTTGATTGAATTCGAGCTCATGGGTTTAGATTCCTATTTGAATCCATGAGAGGAGGAGGTATATAAAGTTTATTGATTCACCCTTAATTTTTTTAATGATTTATTTGTAATTTTAATGTTTAGAGTTTGCATTTGGTAAATTTGACTATAAGGTGTAGTTTGCATGTGGAACATTTGGTCTAACACTTTGATATTATATAATTGAGAGTTTTGACTATGATTTTTTTAAGTGTGTCAGGAGGTGGGACATTGTTAAGGTATGGAGCTAAAAGCTTCAACTATTTGCAGACACAAGAGAAAAGGATGCTAAAGAACCAGAGCCACCAATGTCGGTAGTATGACCGACATTGGTTAGATGAAGTGGAGAAGGAGACTGGCGACGGCAGAGAGTCGATCGACGTTGGCAGCACCAGATAAGCAGGGACCGGCGTCGGTCGCCTATGTATTTTTAGAACTGCTATTGATGAATAGTTAGTTAAGTAAAGTGAGTGTTTACATGTCAAATGACTAATTATAGTCACGAGCTGCGTGTCTAATTATTATAACTAGAGTTCTATTTTTTGTAAGCATGGGATCGTATTTAAAGACCCATAAGGCATGTATTGTAATAATCAAGAAGGCAAGTAAAAGCATTGAAGCTAGCAAGGTCAAGGAGACAAGCTGAAGCATTCAAGGAGGGATAATAACTCAGGCTTTAGAGTTGTTGTGTTGAGCAAGAGAGAGAGGGAAGAAGGTCTTGAGGTGTGGTAAGCCTTTGAGGTGGAGGAAGAAGTGGCATCTTCCTTATTGTATTTTCTTCTAGTAGTATTTAATACAAAGATTGTGTATTGTCTCTCAAATTCTTTACTGTCTCAAGTTTCTAGTTACTTTATTATTCTAGTATAATTTCGTGTTTAATTGCTTATGAGAAAGTAATCAATTGTGCTTCCATTGGATAAGGGGTCACCTAACAGTTGGTATCAGAGCATATTGATTGTTGTAGGTGATTCTTCCCCTGACAAGTGGTATCAGAGCTACGGTTTGCAGGAAGCAGGGTATTGTTTTTGATTACAGGTCATTCATAGGGTTTTTTGATTGAGTGGGAGTTCAGCAATGGCAAAAGAAAGTAGGCTACGAATGGAGAAGCTTAACGGCAAGAATTATCAACATTAGAGGATGAAGATTAAGGACTATCTGTATCAAAAGGATTTGTACTTACCATTGGGTGGGGTTGCATGCAAGCCCACAGATATGAAGGATGAAGAATGGAACGTTCTTGATCGGAAGGCTCTTGGTTCCATAAGGTTGAGCCTTGCATCATCTATGATTTCCAGCTTATCACAGTGCAAGACAACGGAAGAGTTGATAAAGTCCTTGGCGAATTTATACGAAAAGCCCTCGGCTTCTAATAAGGTATATCTTATGAAGTAGCTATTTACTTTGCAAATGCAGGAAGGTGGATCAATACATACTCATCTTAGTGATTTCCATGGTTTGGTAAACCAACTAGCTTCAGTCAATATTGTTTTTGATGATGAGGTAAAGGCTCTCTTGATTTTATGTTCTTTGCTTGAAAGTTGGGATGGTTTGGTTATGGCAGTAAGTAATTCTGCATCTACTTATAAAATCTTAAAAGTTGATGATGTTGTGAGTGTGATCTTGAATGAGGAAATACATAGGAGAAGCACAAGTGAACCATCAGGGAATGCTCTAAGTGCAAAAAGCAGGGGATGGCAAAGGGAGAAGGTTGAGCAAGGGAAATCAAGGTCGGGAAGGAGATCTGAGTCTAAAGGTATTACCTACTGGTTTTGTGGAAAGAAAGGACATACGAAGAAGGAGTGTTGGTTGAGAGACAAAGAGAACCAACATGTAGGTATGGAAGAAGCAATGGATGCAAATATTGTGATGCAGGACGCTCTCATACTTTCTTCAGATAGTTAGGTAGGATCATGGATTTTAGATTCTGGTTCATCTTTTCATGCATCCCCAAACAGAGATTTATTCTATGAGTATGAATAGGGAGACTTTGGAGTGCTCTATTTAGGGGATGCTACGCCTTGTCAGATAGTTGGCAAAAGGAAAGTGCAGCTGAGATTGCAGATTGACAACACATGGGTGTTGAAAGAGGTCATGCATGTTCCAATTCTGAAGCAGAGTCTAATTTTTGTAGGAAGGTTGGGAGATGAGGGATGCACAATAACCTTCACAGTGGATTCTTGGAAGGTTACCAAGGGAACACTTGCTCTAGCAAGAGGTAAGAAAGTAGATACTCTTTATCTGTCTACTTGTGTTACTAATTCTACTTCTAGTGTAGATTCGAAGATGTGGCCTAATAGGCTTGGTCACATGAATAAGAAGGGAATGGAAGTTCTTGATTCAAAAGGTATGGTTCAAATTCGGAAAGCATAGATAGAGTTCATTACAGAAAGAGGAAATTTGATGCTTTTGACAAGAACAAAGAAGCCTTGGTGTTTATGGAGGAGATGAAGGACAGAGATCAGTCACAAGGGTTGAATAAATCTGAGCAGGGTAGCATGGACAGAGGTTTGATCTAAGAAGAGCTCACGGATGAAAATTTCATCACTTACAGGAACACACAAACACTGATGTCAATCACCTGAAACCGACATTGATCATCCAGATACCGACATCAGTCATGTGCAGACCAATAGGGTCGGTAGGTCGGGCAGGAGAAGTCTGATGTCGGTCATAAGGACTGATGTCGGTAGGAGGGGCATCGACGTCAGCCAGGGAAATGACGTCGACAGTAAGGGTTAGTGCAGGGAACTGACATCGATTGGGAGCAGACTAGGAGATAGCTAAGATCAGTCACTAGAACAGATGATGGGTGGACAGTTAGCTGTCAAGGAGTCTCAAACACCCATGTGGAGGTCAGAAATGGTAAGTGAATCTCATATTCATTGTTCACCTTCTTTATATTGCTTACTGATAGTCATGAACTAGGAAGATGGAAGAAGCAATGCAGGTAGAATCTAGAAACAGTGGGAGCTTGGCATGGATGAGGAGTGTGAGTCCTTGAGTAGAACCAAACAGGTATTTATTGGTAGAGTTTTCAGCTAGAAGAAAACACTGGATAGAGGGATGGATTCCCATATTAGAGAAGAGAGTGGATGGACTCATGAGATAGAAGGCTATGGTATATGGTCTTGTTTAGGCTGCAGGCAATGGAGGTTTGACCATTGTATTTTATCTTTACCAAGTTGGATAATATTAGCTATATTATCTTGTTACTGTATTGTGTTACTTGTTGTAGGGTTTCATATACAGGGAGTTTTATGAGCTAACGGTAGAGTTGGTTCAGAAGTGTGTCATGGAGAATTTGGGAGCAACAAAATTCTTATGGCATAAGAGACAGGTATAGCATCACAAGTTTGCATGATGGTTGGTCTTCAAGAGTGACGTTGAAGAGGGATACAGAGCCTAAGGAACAAAATAGATGGTGTACAGGTACAAGTATAAGTTGCAGCTATTTATCTCTAAGTGGGAGATTGTTAAGGTGTGGAGCTAAAAGCTTCAACTGTTTATAGACATAAGAGAAAAGGATGCTGAAGAACCAGAGCCATTGGCATCGGTAGTATGACTGACGTCGGTTAGATGCAGTGGAGAAGGAGACCGGCGACGGCAGAGAGTCGGCCGATGTCGGCAGCACCAGACAAGCAGGGATTGGCATTGGTTGCCTGTGTATTTCTAGAACTGCTGTTGACGAACAGTCAGTTAAGTGAAGCGAGTGTTTGCATGTCAAATGACTAATTATAGTCATGAGCTATGTGTCTAATTATTGTAACTAGAGTTCTATTTTTTGTAAGCATGGGATCCTATTTAAAGACCCATAAGGCATGTATTGTAATAATCAAGAAGGAAAGTAAAAGCATTGAAGCTAGCAAGGTCAAGGAGACAAGTTGAAGCATTCAAGGAGGGATAATAACTCAGGCTTTAGAGTTGTTGTGTTGAGCAAGAGAGAGAGGGAAGAAGGTATTGAGGTGTGGCAAGCCTTTGAGGTGGAGGAAGAAGTGGCATCTTCCTTATTGTATTTTCTTCTAGTAGTATTTAATACAAAGAGTGTGTATTGTCTCTCAAATTCTTTGCTGTCTCAAGTTTCTAGTTACTTTATTATTCTGGTATAATTTCATGTTTAATTGCTTATGAGAAAGTAATCAATTGTGCTTCCGTTGGATAAGTCACCTAACAGTTGGTATCAGAGCATATTGATTGTTGTAGGTGATTCTTCCCCTGACAGACATTACTTAGTGCCCATACCATTGATGTAAAAATTAATGAGAGATTGGAGTTATATATGAAGGGGGTCTAATGATATGCTAAATTTTAGGAAGATTGTAATTAGTATATAATTTTAATTATTTACTCTTTTAGAATTTACTTGGATATTTTTTTTCATATTTCTCATTGAGTTTAATCATATTGCATTTAATAGATGGTCTAGGTTGAGAAATTATGAAAAGATTACACCATGAGGTATTAACTTTGATGATTTTTATGAAAAATATAAATTAAAAAACCCTTCAATACCTCAAAGTATTGAAAATTTATATGTAAACCTTAAGAGGTGACATGTTATGAAAAATACTTTCAAATTTTTAATAAAAATATAAAATATATAAATGACCCAACCATTGGTAGTGTAAATATCACATAAGGTTCACCATAATTTATTTGGCATAAAATTATTATATACATATAACAATCTCTAAATAAGTAAAAGATATAAGAAAATTCTAAATACACACTTAACAATGTCAATCCATAATGTATTCCAAGGCTATGGGAAAGTGTAGTGTGCATAAAAGGTAGCAATGGTCTGGGTCAAAGCATAATATTCTGTCTCACTTTTTGGCATAAAAAGGTCACATACACTTTCATCTTGTCCTGAAAATATCTTGAGTTTTGGTCATTGAAATTAATCAAAAAATATGTTTTAGACTATATATATAATTATGTAGTGAATATACATTTTTCTAATTTTTTGAAAAATCATTAAGTATTTTTAAGGATTTATTTATTAATTTTTTTTTACTATTTTTATAACCATTTAGTGGCACATAGTATTGTACTTTTACCTATCTATAAGTCATAACTTCATATATAATCTATTTTTATAGAAGGAGAGTGGATTACCTTAATATATTTAGGGTTTAATTAAATGGTAAAATAATATATGGTGTTAAAGATAGTAAAATAATAGAAATCATGATTAGGTCGAGGAACATGGTAAAGGTATTGGTTGTGATAATAATAATTTCAAGATAGTAACATATTAAATGATAAAAAAATGAATTTTACTATCAAATAAATGAATAATAAAACACTAAAAATTTGAATAAAGTGTAAAATAAGGAAATTAGGAATAGGGATAAAAACTTACCTTATGTCAGCTTGTTTGTGCACTAATCTCCCTTATATTTTAGAAATTTGTAAGAGATGATTGTATGTCAAGTAAAGATGGATATAAAAAACCTCAAGTACATGAAAATTGAGAACTCTAAATACTTGGAGTATATTCATGGCATGACTCAAATTCTTGAAATATTCAATAAATTTATTAATAACTTATCTTCCTTTAGTGAAGATCTTTTAAAATTAAATCTTGTTATTCTTCCTAAGGAAATATTGGAAGAAAAAAATATGGATAATTTTTGTTTTCTTCCCAAGAAATGATAGAAGGAAACCTATTAATATGTTTTATATATTTAAAATTAAAAACTAAATTTTAGTTCATGTCATCAGTTCAACTAATGATTTATAAATAAATAAAACCATTCTTAGCTAAAACATGTGGTATAAGCGATGATGTTAAATTCAAGTGAGAAATATATAAATGTGGTTTGATAAAGGAATAAGAGATCAAAGAAGACAATATTATTGATTTGAGGGTGAAAGTAAGAAGGAAACCTATGACAAATATCTTATGAATTGATATAAACTTACCCAACCTAATTCTCATATATGTGAATGTATAAACTTATGGTGATTAATGCATTGACAAGTTTTGAAAAAAAAATTATAATGTATACAAATATCCCAATTATGAATTGACATACAAAATAGATAATTCATAATATGTACCATATTTTAAAAAAACAAATAAAATATTAATAATAAAAGTCATTTCAAAATTAAATTTATTTATGTGCACAAAGGTAATGTTTGAAGGAAAATCAATATACCATCAATGAAACATTTAATGGATTTTTAAAAGATAAAAGGGATCATATTTCCAAATTTATAATTAATGGCATGTCTTTTATAAGAGAGATATTTATTGTTGTTAAAAATATAAACATATTTAAAAATAAATATACATATTTAGGTTGTCATAGATTGAGAAATTGTAGAAAAAAAGATAAGGAAAAGTTTTAAGATAAAAAATAATTTCAAGAGAGTTCAAATCCATTAAAAAAATTGACCATTAAGTGTGCATATTTTTTAATTATTGAGAAAATGAGGCATAAGAAATGAAAATGATAAAAATCTAACTTCATGGAAATATTCAAACTAACAATCTTGCTAGGTTTACAAGATGAAATATTTTATATAAATAAACATTTAAGATCGTTTCACCGATTCTTGTGAAATTAATATTAAATTTTGATTCTTCAACTTGAATTTTTTCAACATTAAGGAAATATCTAGAAGGCATTTTAAATTTTTTAAATTGAGTTTACAATTTACATTGTTCCTAAGATGTGCCATTAGTTTTTTTAATCAATATAATGTTTAAATAAGGTAATGATTAATGAAATAGGTGAGATTAGTGTGACAATAAAACTAGATAATATAAGTAGAATATTGTGTTTATCAAAGGAGTTAAATTAAAGGATTGTATTTGATCAATTTTAAGGAATTTATAGTTTTATACCAATCAGATGTAAATAAGTATGAAAAAATAATTAATGATCATTAGATTTTAAAAAAACTAAATTATTTTCAATCTTTTATTATTTATGCAATATAATTAATTGTTGATGGATAAAATAAATATAATGTAATATGTTTTTCTATTGAAAACAATATAGAGTTTATCTCTTCATGATCCCCATCATTTTAAAATTTATTTTAACCAATAATTGTTTGGGATGAATTGATAAAAAATAATAGATAATACATAGTTTTGGATTATTTAATTATTTAAAAAAATGAAAAAATAATAAGAATTAATATGTAGTGATCATATTCTAAATCAAGTCATGCCTTTTTTCATAACTTCAATCATGGACAATATATTAAGGTTGATGACAGGTTCATTCCAAACTTTTTTATAAAATGGTGTTTAAACAAACCATATTGATATTTTTAAAGAATTTTATGAAGATTAATGAGTGAAAGATTATGTATTAGTAAATGGCATGGATTTTAATACATATGAGTAATTAAATTACATAATTATTCATACACACTTCTAATGTATGTAGATAGTCATGTATTTTTATGAGAAGTTTTGATAGTTTTTTACTATTGATAATATATTAGCCAATTAGATAAAAGGTGGGTTAGTCAAAGTAAATTTATCTTTCATTTGAATTAGTATTATTAATAAATAATTTAACTTATTTTATGGTAAAAAAATTAGGGTATTCTAATTTAAATAATTAATCATTCAAATTATGATCTAAATTTTTATTATTTGATAAGGTTTATGTAAGTTAAAATGTGATAAGTATATTATACATTTTTTATAAGGAATAATGGAGAAAATTTTATTTATGGGAAGAGATAAATAATTTTAATTACCTTTGAATATATATATATGTTTATATATATATATATATATATATATATATATATATATATATATATATATATATATATATATATATATATAAACTCATTAAATGTATATTAAAATGATAAGAAACAATCCTCACCAAACCCTCTAAGATCCTAAAATAATAGTTAAAATTTGATTCATGAGGGGGATGATGTAAAAAGATTAAAAACACATGATTAGTTCCCATACAAGAGAAAAACAATAAGAGAATACAATAGTATCAAAACATACAATGATCATAGTTTCAAATCCATCCTCTTTGGAGACACTCATATATGTTCATTTACTAATCAAGATGACCAAGGTAGACATCATAAAATCCTACTATTCATAAGGTCATTGTTGTGTCCATAAAAATGAACATGAGAAAAGTAACTAAAAATTGACTATTTTTTCTAAATTAAAAAAGTATATGAAAGGTATGGATGTTAGAATATGTGACATAAATTAAAATTCAAAGGTTGGGTTGCAACACATAAGTCATGAAGGAAAAATGGGTTTTTAATGGAAAAATACATTATGAATAATATCATAAATGGTGTCAAAAGAATCCCTTGAGGTCACTAGGGTCAAGTCACAATGTAAGTATATTGGATGGCATAAATATCAAGAAAAGAGTGGTAATTTGGTATGGAACCCTCATAAAAGGTCCCCTCTTGCTTGGTCAACTTCAATGGCTAAAATGATCCACAATTGATCTAGATAAGAAAATGGGTCAGATAACCTAAATAACCTAATTGACCCTAGTGAATAAGATGGGGACACATAAAATAAAGTCTCATTCAAGATCATAATTTATGAAGACAAGAAAATACAAATTAGTCTAGTGATATTTATGGGTGGATTTGTTAAATGACCCCTAAATGACCTTAATAACTAAAATGGGCCAAACAACCTTCAAAATAACTTAAACAACATCATGCTATAATAATAGTTTAATACTAGTAAAAAAAACCCTTTGATTCATGTGATCATGGTATATAAATAACAATACTATGTCTAAATACTCTCATATGCATTTATAAACATTCCATAAAGTCCCTAAATTATTTAGGTTGTATGGTGTTAGTTTTATTTAACATTACTTTAGTCATATGGAGTCACTTAAGTGATAATTTTAGGTTCACTTAATAAATTTTAATTAAATAAATTTCATAAAGGCTTCATTTAAGTGAAACCCTCTTATAAAAGTACACACAACTTAAAAACATAATGTGTATGATTTAAAATTACAATTAGTCATTTTAGTGAAAGGTTAAAAAATAGAATTAAATCTTACATCCATCCAAAATTAGAGAATCCAATTTTTACCAATAGATTATATTAGCACTACCAATGTATTAGATCTATCTTTACTGTTAGATTTAGTAAAGGTAAAATTTTCCTATAAATCCTTATGAATCACAATAAACACTAAAATCAACTTAGTGGCATTATTTTAGCTTTCCATGTGTTTCCTTTTCAATATTATATTCTAAGAAAGGCCATGCATGGAATTAATATTCAAGTTTTAGTTTTCTTAAATTTATAAAGAGTAAAATCCTTATGGGTTATCCCATTTCAAGGGGTTTACTAGATTTGATTCTCTTCATTAGTGTATCTACTATTTGTAGATTATTTTCCTTGTTCGATTATGAAGGCTAATAAGATGATGTTCATATACGATAATGTTTTGATTATTATTTTACGTTTATTAAGTTTATATTTTCAACTTTAAGGAATTTAATAATAGAGGTGACTTTATTAATAGAGTCTCAACATCCAAAAAAAACTATAACTATTAAGGGAAACCAAGGGGAAATAGGTTTCATTCATGCCATAAGCCCTTTAAGGATTATATAAAAGGAAACTGATGTCCATGTAAAAAATTACATGACCTCTTATAACACTTTTAGGTTGTGACATACTAAATATGGTCACAACATTACATTTCCCCTATATTTTTGTAAACTTTTACTAGTTTTCAAAAAAAAAAAAATTACAAAATTTGAATTTAAAAAATATATATATTTCTCTTGAAATCATTATTAACATGATGGTAATTATTTTTTAAAATTATTTTCATAAAAATATTCTTAAAATTCTTATTTTGATTCATTCTTATGTTATTATTTGATTTTATACTTTAAAATTACTCCTAATGTTAGGGTGTGGAGCTAAAAGCTTCACCAAGGAGCATACATTAGCAGATTTGGGTCTACACAGCCACCGACATCGGTTAGGAGTGATCGACGTCGGTCAGGAACAGTTGCAGAGACGCCAACGTTGGCAGAGGGTCGGCTGACGATGGTCACAGACAAGCAGCAGGAACCGACGTCGGTTACCTGTGCGTCTAGAAAGCTATTTTTGAGGACAGAAGCGAGTGTTTGCATGATGAGTTTGAGTTGTAGTCTCAAGCTCACGTCTCTATTATTGGCAATACTATTTTTAGAGCCCTTATTCAAGTGGCTTAACTGTTTGTTGGAAGTGCATGCTCAAGTCTCCTAATTCTATATGTAGAATTAGATCTTCCTAGCTTACTGTAGTTGTAGTAGTCATTGTGAATTATTGTAGTAATTCATTGTATGTGAAGAACAGTACATAATTGAATCACTCCAGGCTTATTGGAGTTGATTGTTCTTGAGAGAGAGAGAGCTCTTGAGGAATAGAGATCTAGTGAGAGATCTATACACCTAGGAGAGGTGTGGAAGAAAGAAGTTTCTTCAATTGTATTCCTTTTGTAAAGAGTTTGTTAATACAAGTTTTCAGGGTGGTTTCTTGTATCTCTTGTTCTTGCTATTATCTCATTATAATTACTTGTCTATCTGATTTAATTATGCGTTTATTGCTTTCACAAGTGTAATCTATTGTTGGTTGATCCCGTTTTTATTTTCAAATTTAAGGGATTTAATAATAGAGGTGACTTTATTAATAGAGTCTCAACATCCAAAAAAAACTATAACTATTAAGGGAAACCAAGGGGAAATAGGTTTCATTCATGCCATAAGCCCTTTAAGGATTATATAAAAGGAAACTGATGTCCATGTAAAAAATTACATGACCTCTTATAACACTTTTAGGTTGTGACATACTAAATATGGTCACAACATTACATTTCCCCTATATTTTTGTAAACTTTTACTAGTTTTCAAAAAAAAAAAATTACAAAATTTGAATTTAAAAAATATATATATTTCTCTTGAAATCATTATTAACATGATGGTAATTATTTTTTAAAATTATTTTCATAAAAATATTCTTAAAATTCTTATTTTGATTCATTCTTATGTTATTATTTGATTTTATACTTTAAAATTACTCCTAATGTTAGGGTGTGGAGCTAAAAGCTTCACCAAGGAGCATACATTAGCAGATTTGGGTCTACACAGCCACCGGCATCGGTTAGGAGTGATCGATGTCGGTCAGGAACAGTTGTAGAGATGCCAACGTTGGTAGAGGGTCGGCTGACGACGGTCACAGACAAGCAGCAGGAACCGACGTCGGTTACCTGTGCGTCTAGAAAGCTATTTCCGAGGACAGAAGCGAGTGTTTGCATGATGAGTTTGAGTTGTGGTCTCAAGCTCGTGTCTCTATTATTGGCAATACTATTTTTAGAGCCCTTATTCAAGTGGCTTAACTATTTGTTGGAAGTGCATGCTCAAGTCTCCTAATTCTATATGTAGAATTAGATCTTCCTAGCTTACTGTAGTTGTAGTAGTCATTGTGAATTATTGTAGTAATTCATTGTATGTGAAGAATAGTACATAATTGAATCACTCCAGGCTTGTTGGAGTTGATTGTTCTTGAGAGAGAGAGCTCTTGAGGAATAGAGATCTAGTGAGAGATCTATACACCTAGGAGAGGTGTGGAAGAAAGAAGTTTCTTCAATTGTATTCTTTTTGTAAAGAGTTTGTTAATACAAGTTTTCAGGGTGGTTTCTTGTATCTCTTGTTCTTGCTATTATCTCATTCTAATTACTTGTCTATCTGATTTAATTATGCGTTTATTGCTTTCACAAGTGTAATCTATTGTTGGTTGATCCCGTTTTTATTTTCAACTTTAAGGGATTTAATAATAGAGGTGACTTTATTAATAGAGTCTCAACATCCAAAAAAAACTATAACTATTAAGGGAAACCAAGGGGAAATAGGTTTCATTCATGCCATAAGCCCTTTAAGGATTATATAAAAGGAAACTAATGTCCATGTAAAAAATTACATGACCTCTTATAACACTTTTAGATTGTGACATACTAAATATGGTCACAACATAACATTTCCCTTATATTTTTGTAAACTTTTACTAGTTTTCAAAAAAAAAAAATTACAAAATTTGAATTTAAAAAAAATATATATTTCTCTTGAAATCATTATTAACATGATGGTAATTATTTTTTAAAATTATTTTCATAAAAATATTCTTAAAATTCTTATTTTGATTCATTCTTATGTTATTATTTGATTTTATACTTTAAAATTACTCCTAAAGATCACTAATTCATCCTTTATGAAACCAACTCTAAAATTCATAAAATTTAATGAAAAGGATGAAAAAATATAAATAAGGACCTGGTTATAAAAATTAAAGTGATAAATTTTAAAATGAAACAATATTTATTAAGATAGAATTAATTTTAAACTTCTAAAATTTCTATTTTTTCCTATGAATCCTAAAATAAGACTTCAAGTTCCATAAAATTTACAAATAAATAAATTTCAATATAAAAAAATTGGTAAAATTTTGATTGAATTTATTATAAAAATAAGAAAATTTATACAATATAATTAAATGGGCTATTTCATCAAATCTTCAATTTACTCAATAAAATTAAGATACAAGGCCTAAAATTTTCATTCCCAAAAACCCAAAATTTTGAAGTTATTCATTTGCTATTTTGTGTAGGAAAATTATATAAAACTAGGTGATTTAAAACTAAGTCATTTATGAAAATTATTTCGAGTGCTTCATTACACATAAAGCTATTTTTTTATAAGGGAGATCATGTGACACTTTATTATCAAGAATAACATAGAAAAAATGCGCAAAAAAAAAACATAAAAGTAGATATTCAAAATACTTTTGAAAATAGTCCCTTAAAAAATACTTTCCTTCAAAATTTACTTACACACTTAGCATATGTTTACAATTTAACCATTGATAATTTCACCATATATAAATATAGTGATATCACAACTTATCAATAACTCTCAAGAGGTCTAAACATGAATTTATCACACTGAAAAGAATTCATAATGAAAAAATAATTCAATCTCTTGTCAAAGTCCAAATCAAACCTTAAAATAGAAATAAGTAAAGATACTCAATGCCCAACCATTATAGCATTATCAGTTGGTAAATTCTATCCATACCCAAAACCAAAATTACCCATAATCAAGAGTTTAAAATAAGAGTAAAAGATATAAATAAGTTGGAAAGGAAGTATGGGATACATTACCAAGTTTATAGGCTCAACACAAATCATTCACTCAATCACATAACAAAAAACACCTAAAAAAACACTACAAAAAAAAATTAGGGTCACATGAAGCTCACCATTAGAGGTAAGAGAGAGAGGGATCCACTTGAGAAACCAAAATATCCTATGAATAGAAAAACACAATTCTCAAAAACATCCATTTCTACACATCTTAGGTCACACATTCCCACTTCAAGTACACACTTTCCACACATTCCCACTTTAAGTACACACTTTCCACACTGAAATAAACACTCATTATACCAAAAAAATAAGTGGGGATGGATTAGATAAATAATTTACTTACAAGTTCCATTCTAACCCCAAAATATTCTCTCATAAACTTTGTAAAAAGTGCCCATAACTCTTAAACACTCCCTATATTTACACACAAATAAACCAATAATAAGAAAAAATAAAAACACTTGGAAAACCTCAAAAAGTGAATAAAAATTAGTGATATAACATTTTATTAACACCCCCTCCCCCCTAACACCCTTAAAATAGGGACTATGACTTGTGGATAAATATCCCACAATTTATCCCTTTGAAATGCCAAAATATAGGGCATCAAAAGAAATTACAAAACCAAAATACATAACAAAGATCTCATCAAATAATCATATCGTATAGATTAGAATATTTACAATTTCTCATTCCTCTTATACCCTCATCTATATCACTTTAACAAGACTACTCACTATGTAATCTTTTAATCAGAAAAGTATAAGTTTGCACTATATGTAGAAGAACCTCGTAATACTTCTAACCATTAGGAGCATGTCACGTGGAATATTTAATTCCCAATATACAAAAATAATATATTACATTCTATCATAAAATATATTAAATCTAATTATAATATTAACCCAACCCATCTCCTATGAACTTAGCCCATAAAGGACACTCTATCCATTTGGTTAATTTGAAATATATTCCACTATAATGTTAGCATGAAGCCCAAGTCTGAATTCTAAAAAATTAGGTTAACTTATTTTTCACTTAGCTTACTCAGATTCATATCAAAGATATTTTAAAAACTTATAAAACAAGGGTTCAAAAAAAAAAAGTTGTAGATACTTAAATATGGTCACATGTACTTGAAAATGATCATTCTTGACATATCTTAAATCACATAATCTACACTTAAATACATGACTCTATTTTCCGTTCCTTTAGCCTTTGATCTATATGCAAGCTTAACCTCTCTATTTTCCATCACTACTATATAGAAATTTCCAAGTCAATGCTTAAACATCTTTATATCACTCTTAGACTAATTAAAATCTTAGGAAATTTGTTCTTATTTTTTTTAAACATGTATGCTTTAGGTAGGAACCTTCGTTACCACGTACCACTCCACCTATCATGACCTTGTCCCCATGACACTTAACAAATAGTTTCCAAAATTTGAAATATTCATTTAGGTCATCTTACATATTTTTAAAGTTGGCTAAAGAGAATTATTCAAAAGGTTAATATAAATATAAATAAAATTTCATTCATTAAGGTATTTGAATTATATATGGCATCTATCTATTACACTAATATATATTGAGAAAATATGCCCTATTATTTCCAAATCAAATCTTAATCACTATAATCAATCTCAAACTAAGTTTGAAGTATTCCAAATCAAGTTTAAAGCATTCCAAATCAAGTCAATATCTAACCTTGTGAAGCATCAAATCCCAATTTATCGCTATATACATATAGTCAAGGATAATTTTTTTATAATAATAATAGGTGGGAGAATAAAATTTGGATTGATTCTCTCCTTAGAGTATCTATATTCCTAGGCAATAGTCAATCATCAATAGGGGTGATTGCATTTAGCTCAGACCACTATATTCCCCCTTCTTTTAAACAAGTTTATAGTTCTCACAATTACCCATAGGGTTTCCAATGCAAATAGAAGGAAAAAAATTATTTCTACATGGTGCTGACATGATTAAAATATCTTAGCCCTCTTATAAAATAAAGGTGCATGTGCAAAAAAATTATAGTTTCATCAACTTCATAACAAACAAATATATAGTCAATGAATATGACTACATTATGCTATTATATAGGGAGTGAAAACTTTTCCAGATATATCCTTTAACCTTGGTTATGTATATGTGCTATCAAAATATTATTTTATCATGTTTACCACTACTATAAACCTAATATAGTCAATGAGAAATCAAAAAACATAAGTATCTTATTTTTAGTTGTACTTGCCATTTTTAGCATGTCACTTGTCGATCAATGTCAATTTTAGATTCTAATTTACATTTAGATTTATGATTAAATGTCATATATTATAATATTAATAATATTTCAAGGTTTTATACTTATTAAACATTGCTAAATAAATAATAGGGTAAAACATATTAAATTCATGCATAGTGTCATGATCAACAATGGGCCAAGTGAAAATGCATGTAAAATAACACGTATTTACACTCTAGGGTACATAGATATGGATTTACAAGCTACATCAAATGTAGTTAAATTGTTAAATATAAATACACAAAATAATGTGGGGCATATAGTGTTACCTCTTTAGGTCAGCTCAATAATAATGGATACTCCATTGTTAGTCTTACCAAGTACATGGGTCTTCAATATGTTATTAGGATGTCATTGGATATAGAATATATATGAATACCATATACAATACATATATGTCTCAAATATATAAATTTTAATAAGGTGATAGAATATTTAGGCATTTGATATGATTACCCTCCATAGTCAGTGGTATCTCTTCCTCCTCCAGCCCTCCACCACAATTGGTTATTACACCTATTCAAGAGCATAGTACAGAGTCAATTATTGCACCTATGTAGGATGTTTCTATATAGTTAGTTTAAAAGAGAGTATTATACCCTATTAAAAAAATATTAACATCATATATTTATTTAAATTTTAAATATATATTCATATTCTACATTATGTCTTAAGGCAACACCTCAGATAGTTCAATGTATTCTACAAGGAACATAGGTAGTGAGATCTTATACTACTATACAATGGACCCCACCAAGTCCTAAACCCTATTTAATTACACATCTTATATAAGATTATATGAGAAAAGATAAAGAACTACATTCAAAACCAAATACCTTATTAGATTTTTATTCATCTACATGACACTTTTTACTCATGGAAAATCACCATTTACTTATATGATACATGCACACACTATGGTCCTCCCAATAATGGGATCATTGGATATTTTATTTTTGCACACATAAAATATTTCAAAAATTTAAAAGTATTCAAATATTTAAAAAACAAAAAACATTCAAATATTTTAACAATATAAAACCATTCAAATATTTCAAAAATTAAAAAAATCAAATATTTCAAAAATATAAAAAATATTACAAAATTTCTCAAAAATAAAAAAAATATGACCCAATCATGGCATAAATTACTAGTTTGATTCTTTTCATATGTTATTTATCATAAATTTGGTAGATATAATATTCCTGTTGTCCTACACACATGCATTTTATGATGTATATGAGTGTGATACATGACACACATATTATACATGGATTCCCTTCTACCCAGTGACCATGTCTATGTTGGAGGCATATTATTCTACAGGTTACTCTATTATAGGTTACATCTATCTATGAACCCCTTACCATCTTGATACACATATCTAAAAAGTGCTTTGCTAGTTACTCATATCTTACATTATGCTACATGGATATGCTACATTGATATGATGTGAAATTATGACATATGGATGGTCTAAAATATTTTTCACTTAATCTATGGTTTTTTTATGCTTTTAATTTATTACATGATAGGTTATACATTGATTGATTATTATGTGTGACCAGTGGGCCATGTGTGAGAGACATATTTATATCCTTTGTTTATGGCATTATTAATGTCATTTATGTGCATCCCTTGGACCTTTTTTGTAACATGTTCATATCCTTTATATGTGGCCCTTGGCCTTATGTGATGTTGGGGGATCAAACCAACAATAGATTACAATTGTGACAGCAATAAACGCGGAATTAAATCAGATTGACAAGTAATTAGAATGATAATAGCAAGAACAAGAGATACAAGAAAACACCCTGAAAACTTGTATTAACAAACTCTTTACAAAAGGAATACAATTGAAGAAAGCTTCTTTCTTCCACACCTCTCCTAGATGTATAGATCTCTCAATAGATCTCTATTCCTCAAGAGCTATCTCTCTCAAGAACAATCAACTCCAACAAGCCTGGATTGATTCAATTCTATACTGTTCTTCTACAATTACAATGAATTCTTCTACAATTCAACTACAAAGCTAGGAAGATCTAATCCTTCATATAGAATTAGGAGACTTGAGCATGTACTTCCAACAAATAGTTAAACCACTTAAACAAGGGCTCTAAAAATAGTAATGCTAATAATAGAGACGCAAGCTTGAGTCTCCAACTTAAACTTATCATGCAAACACTTGCTTCTGTCCACGGAAATAGCTTTCTGGACACGCAAGTAACCGACGTCGGTTCCTGCTGCTTGTCTGTGACCACCATCGGCCGATTCTCTGCCAACGTCAGCATCTCTGCAACTTCTTGTGACCGATGTCAGTCGCTCCTGACCGACGTCGGTGTCTGTGTAGACCTGAACCTGATAAACTATGCTCCTTGGTGAAGTTTTTAGCTCCACACCCTAACAATCTCCCACTTGGAGATAAACAGCTGCACCAATACCTGTACAACAACATCTTCTAGCTCCTCCATCTTCAACTCAATCATGAAGACCAATAGAAGTTGAATGAAGATTCAACTTCTCCTTTGTAACCGGCTTTGTTAGCATATCAGCAAGATTCCTATCTATATGGATCTTCTCCAGCTTCAACTCACCATCTTCCAATACCTGTCGTATGAAGTGATACCTTAGCTGTATGTGCTTTGTTCTTGAATGAAAGGCTGAATTCTTAGCCAAATGGATTGCACTCTGACTGTCACTATACAATCTGCAACTCTCATGCTCCCTACCAAGCTCATCCATGAACCGTGTCATCCATATCATTTCCTTGCTAGCTTCTGTGGCTGTAATATACTCTGCTTCTGTAGTTGACAAGGCAACAACCTTCTGCAACTTAGATATCCAACTAACTGCCGTTCCACCTACAGTAAATACATAACCTGTAGTGCTCCTCCTACCATCCAAATCACTTGCCATATCTGAATCTACATAGCCATGTAGAGAAGTATCTGAACCTCCATAGCACAAGTGCCTACTGCTGGTTCCTCTCAGATATCTAAGGATCCACTGAACTGCTTTCCAATGTTCCTTACCTAGATTGGCCATATACTTACTTACAACTCCCACTGCTTGGGCAATATCTAGTCTAGTACACACCATTGCATACATCAAACTCCCTACTGCGGAAGAATATGGAACCTTACTCATGTACTCTACCTCTTCATATGAATTAGGACATTGTTCTTTACTGAACTTAAAATGTCCAGCCAAAGGTGTGCTTACCGGTTTAGCATCCTGCATATTGAACCATTTCAACACCTTGTCCACATAATCTTCTTGAGACAATATCAACCTGTGATTTTTCCTGTCTCTCTTAATGCTCATGCCAAGGATTTTATTTGCTGCTCCCAAATCCTTCATAGCAAATGTTTGAGCTAATTTCACCTTAAGCTCTGAGATATCCTGCATGTGAGACCCTACAACCAGCATGTCATCTACATACAACAATAGAATAATATATCTACCATTATCAAATCTCTTGAAATACACACAATGGTCTGATTGACACCTACTGTAGCCATGCTCAGTCATAAACCTATCAAATTTTAAGTACCATTGCCTAGGAGCTTGCTTGAGGCCATACAAGCTTTTCTTCAACCTGCACACAAACTTCTCCTTACCCTTGACCTCGAATCCTTCTAGCTGTTCCATATAGATTTCCTCATCCAAATCTCCATGAAGAAACATTGTCTTAACATCTAGCTGCTCAAGATGCAAATCCTCAAAAGCAACCAAAGACAAAACAACCCTTATTGAAGTCATTTTAACAACAGGAGAAAAAATCTCACCAAAGTCAATACCTGGCTTTTGTGCAAATCCTTTTACCACTAATCTGGCCTTGTATCTCATCTGTCCATTCTCACCTTCCTTCAACCTGTAGGTCCATCTATTCTTAAGTGTTCTCTTACCAGCTGGCAATTCAACCAAATCCCATGTTTGGTTCCTTCTTAAGGACTCCAACTCCTCAACCATGCCACGCTCCCACTCACTCTTGGACTCCACCTGTATTGTTTCTTCAAAACTCTCTGGTTCTCCACCATCAGTTAGCAATAAATAAAATAAAGAAGGAGAATATCTAATTGGAGGCTTACTCACCCTTTTTGACCTCCTGATGGGTGTCTGAGACTCGTCCACAACACGCTGTCCACCCAAATTCTCTGACAGTGACCGACCTCGGTCACCTGAAGACTTGTTACTAGCTGACGTCGGTTCTTCCTGACCGACCTCGGTACCTGTACGGCCGATGTCGGTCTCTGTATGGCCGACGCCGGTTTCTGTCCTGCCGATGCCAGTTTTTAATCTGCCGGCGTTGGTCTCTGTGTTTTCTTGTAAGTGATTATTTCTTTTTCTCGTGAGCTCATCTTGGACTTTCACCTCATCCAATTCACCATTGCTCTGCTCAGATTGATTCAACTTCCTTAGTTGATCACAATACATCACTCTTTCATTGAAAACAACATCATGGCTCCTGATTACCTTATTAGTATTTAGATTCCACAATCTGTAACCAAAATCATCTGTCCATGCCTCTTCTAGAATACCACCATCCAGAGCTGTAGAGGGTCCTCTGTTAATTAGGTACACTGCAGTGTCAACAGCTTGTGCCCAAAACTGTAAGGGCAAACTGGCATGCAATCTCTTACATCTTGCACGCTCCATTATTGTCCTGTTCATCCTTTCAGCAATACGATTCTGCTGAGGTGTCATTGGAACCATCCTTTGCCTAGGAATTCCATGCATGTAACAATAATCTCTGAACTTATGACTACAGAACTCACCGCTATTGTCTGATCTCAGGCACTCTAATCTTTTACCTGTTTCATTCTCAACCATAGCTTTCCAAACTTTAAAAGTATCAAATACATCAGATTTCTTTCTAATACAATAGATCCATACCTTCCTTGTGGCATCATCTATGAAAGATACATAGTACTGTGATCCTCCAATGGAAGCAACCTGAGCCGGTCCCCACACGTCTGTGTGAACAAGCTCCAACTTGTGCCTCTTCTTAGTAGACCCAGTTTTGAGAAAACTAACCCTTTTCTATTTTCCAAATACACAGTGCTCACAAAACTCTAGATCTATGCCTTTTAAATCTGAAAGCATACCTTTAGACTTAAGAATTGACATCCCCTTCTCACTCATGTGGCCAAGCCTTGAGTGCCACAATTTAGCATCCACATCTGAAGTAGATAATACAGAAAGAGATTTGTTAGTAACACAATTACACAAATAGAGAGTACCTTCTCTCTTACCTCTGGCCATAACAAGTGCACCCTTGGTCACCTTCCAAGATTCTGCTGTGAGAGTTACTGTACAACCCTCATCCCCTAACTTTCCTGCAGAAATCAAATTTTTCTTCAAGCTAGGAACATGCATCACATCTCTCAACACCCATGTGTTGCTATTCTACATCTTCAGCTGCACTTTACCTTTGCCAATTATTTTACAAGGCTCATCATCCCCTAGATACACTATTCCAAAATCTCTATGGATATAGTCACTGAAATATTCCCTGTTAGGAGTAGCATGAAAAGATGCACCAGAATCTAATACCCAAGATTCTATATTATTATGTAGAGAGAAAATTAAAGCATCCTGTGCAATACCTGCAATCTTGGCTTCTTCCTTTCCTTCATGCTGGTTGTCCTCCTTTGGCTTTGACCAACAATCTCTGCTTATGTGCCCCATCTTTCCACAATTCTAGCATTGTGGCTTCCTGCCATTTCTGGATTTAGATCTGCCTTTCCCCTTTAATTTGGATCTTGCTCTGCCTTTCTTGCTCTTCTCTTTCTGCCTTCCCCTCCTCTCAAAACTTAAAGCATTCCCGGATGCCTCTTCTGTGCTTTTCCTGCATATTTTCTCATTCAAGATAACACTAACAACATCCTCCACTTTCAAAATATTTGATGCAGATGCAGTATTACTTACTGCCATTACTAAGCCATGCCAGCTTTCAGGCAAAGAACATAATATCAAAAGAGCTTTTATCTCATCATCAAACACTATATTCACTGAAATTAATTGATTCACAATACCATTGAAATCATTCAGATGAGTAGAAACAGATCCACCTTCATTCATATGCAAATTAAATAACTGCTTCATAAGATATACCTTATTGGAAGCTGAGGGTTTTTCATACAAATTTGCTAACGTAGTCATCAACTCTACCGTAGACTTTGCCTATGATAAATTGTATATCACAGTGGATGCTAGGCTCAGTCTTATAGAACCCAGAGCCTTTCTGTCAATAACTTCCCATTCTTCATCCTCCATGTCTTTGGGCTTCTTTACAATACCTCCTAACGGTAAGTAGAGATCTTTCTAATACAGATAGTCCTCTATCTGCATTCTCCAGTGTTGGTAATTTTTGCCATTGAACTTTTCCATTCTCAATTTACTTTCATCTGCCATTGCTTCTCCCACTCAAACAAAAATCCCTACAGAAACTCCTGTGAGAACCTGTAATCAATACACACTACACAGATCTGAACCACCTGTTAGTGAACCTAAACTTTGATACCAATTATCAAGCTCTGAACCTATAACCAAGGCTCTGATACCACTTGTTGGGGGATCAAACCAACAATAGATTACAATTGTGATAGCAATAAATGCAGAATTAAATCAGATTGACAAGTAATTAGAATGATAATAGCAAGAACAAGAGATACAAGAAAACACTCTGAAAACTTGTATTAACAAACTCTTTACAAAAGGAATACAATTGAAGAAAGCTTCTTTCTTCCACACCTCTCCTAGATGTATAGATCTCTCAATAGATCTATATTCCTCAAGATCTATCTCTCTCAAGAACAATCAACTCCAACAAGCCTGGATTGATTCAATTCTGTACTGTTCTTCTACAATTACAATGAATTCTTCTACAATTCAACTACAAAGCTAGGAAGATCTAATCCTTCATATAGAATTAGGAGACTTGAGCATGTACTTCCAACAAATAGTTAAACCACTTAAACAAGGGCTCTAAAAATAGTAATGCTAATAATAGAGACGCAAGCTTGAGTCTCCAACTTAAACTTATCATGCAAACACTTGCTTCTATCCACGGAAATAGCTTTCTGGACACGCAGGTAGCCGATGTCGATTCCTGCTGCTTGTCTGTGACCACCGTCGACTGATTCTCTGTCGACGTCAGCGTCTCTGCAACTGCCTGTGATCGACGTCGGTCGCTCCTGACTGACGCTGGTGTCTGTGTAGACTCGAACCTGATAAACTATGCTCCTTGGTGAAGTTTTTAGCTCCACACCCTAACATGTGAAACATTGTGTGGTTTACTTGTTAAGATTGATTAATGTTGTTATGATTCATATCATGAAATTTTACTATGCAGTCTTTTTTATAGATGGTTACTTTATTACGTGCATCCTTTCTAAATTAATTTATATATGATACTTGTATGCCTCACATTCAATATGTTACATGCTTAATTCAATGATAATTACATTAATATGGTGATATACTCTCCACATGTGGACATCATTATATATTTATCACATGATATATTTAAATCTTTTTTTGAGATGAGTGACTTGTGGGTTACATACCTCATCTCAAAATGATGTAATTATGGCTGGCTTGTCTTATATATTCAAACCTAAATGAGCACAAAAATTAGATTTTATGATAGAGTACAAGTTTTAAAGATTAAAAATTAATTTAAAAATATGACACATGATAGATATTGGGATATTGATACACATTATGGGTGCATATGACATGCCTATGAAATCAATTTACAAACATTTGGGTATAGAATTATATACACTTAGATGCATATGCAAAAATGTTATATGAATAGAAAATATATGTTTTTCAAATATAGTTATAGTTTAACATATATATGCATATCATTATATATCATTTAGCACCAATTTAGGGGCCATGATACTAGTTCATGCACACATGTATATTTGTAACATTTAAAATGAATGAGACCATTTCATGTGTGTATACACTACAATACAATTTAAATATTTAATGACAAATGGTTTTTTATTTCACTTAAAATGTATTGGCACTATGATCATAAATATTTTTCATTCTCTTTCAATCATACAAGTAGAGTCAAGATTCATCTATAACAATGTGAGTCATTATGTTTTAAGTAATGTACATGTGAGTCTAGTGAAATTCAATAGCCTTGTAATTACTTATATTGAACCCATTGTGTGGTTTCACCTTTTTATTATAGGTGATGTATGTATGAGTGTAGAAACACTCAACTTCCTTAGCATAACTTCTAGTAAACCCATTGTGGTTTTACCTTCTTTTAGATGATTAAATTTGTTAGTTATCCTCATTCTTGAGGTTTGGATCATGAATATTTCCAACTCAAGGGATTGATTAATTGTTAAAAATTGGGACTTAATCACTTTTTATTCACCAATAGTTTAAAATAAGGAACCATATTTCCAAGTGCTTTGATAAGGGGGCACACTTATCAAATTATTTTACAATTCATAGGGAAACATGATTTTATTTCCTTTTTGGTTTACTAAAATGAGTACCTTGCATAATTAGATTTTCTTATAAAAATATAAAGAATGGTGTACACAAACAAGTTTATATTTATCATTTAATCTAGCATCTTCATTATTATAATAGGGTGGGGGGGAGGGGAATGTAGATACCTAAATATAATTATAGGTACTTGAAATGTATTAAAATAATTAAATTATTCTCAAATATAAGAATCTTATTCATCATTCCTCAATCTATTTATCTATATGTGGGATTGACCCGTTTATTCACTGTCACTACTACATAATAATTTTAAAGTCAATTCTCAAACCTCTATATCAGTCTTAAACCACTACCAAACTCATGCCATATATCCTTGTTTTTTGGGACAGGTATGTGTTAGGCAGATACATCTATTGTTATGAACCTATCCAAATAGAATGGCCTTATCCTCATTTTATTTAATGATTAATTTAAATTTTTTGAAATATTCATTTGGGTCATACCACACATTTAACAAGTCAAATGAATTAAATTATTAAAAAGGTTCACTATAAATATAAATCAAATTTCATTCATTAAGAGACTTGATATCTATCTAGAATATATCAGTTACACTATTGCACATTGAGAAAATATTCCCTATTATTCATAAATTCAACATCGATCAATAGGATAAAAATCAAATCAAGTCTAAATCATTCCAAATAAATTTAAGAGATAACATTATCATGTATCAAATCCAAATTTATAGTTTCATATATATAATCAAGGAGAACAATTATAAAATAAAACTAGGTGGAAGAAATATATGTGGCTTGATTCCTTCCCTAGAGTATATAGATACATAGGCAATGTTCAATCATCAAAGGGGTGATTGGGTTCATCTTAACCCTATTTAGGCTAACATACCCCCATTTAAAAAAAATGTGTACCCTTGAGAAACCCTTAAGATTAAACATGAAAATATGGCATGTTAAGATCATTTGTAGAATTTGAAGATCATCTATTTTATCAAAGGCAAGATTACTTATTAAATTTTGATTTAATTTTGTCTAACATTGCTAATAAATGGTCTTTATGGATTTTAAGTTATAGGTTACATGGTTTTATTCCTAAGGAATTCACATTCCAAAACCTTGGCAAACCCTCAATTCAAATTTGAATAGTGACGGGAACTAAATTGGTAAGAACCTTTTAAAACCTATTTTGGACTTAAGCACAATTATCATGTTTAAATATTTAGTCATGTTTCTTAACACAACTCAAAATTGTCCTAAAAATTCTTGGTCCCCTTTATTATTACCCCCTTTAAGTTTTTTATATTCCTAACTGGGTTTAATGCCAATTTTGTAGGGTCCCTTTTAATATTTCCTATCTTGGTCCCTTTAAGTCATAGCTTAGCCTAAAGTTTTAATCCTAAGGCCCTATTGTATTTATTAATATGAAAAATAACTTAGAATTAAAAACTTATCATAAGTATTTTATGTCACCTTAGGTCCTAACTTAATTTCCTTACTTTTCATAGATTCAACAACCCATGCTTCATCACATGGCTTGATCCAACAGAGTGAGGGAGACCCAAACTCTAACTTTAAATGTATGTAACGTGAAAGATATAATGGCCCATGATTAATTGAGGGTATTTATATAATGATGAGAAGGAATTGAAAAAAATTAACACTATTAACCTGCATCTAATGATTCTCACTTCATCATAAAGACTTGATCAGATATAGTGAAACACAGTCAAAAGGTCAAAGGATCACATAAGGCCTACAAGATCAAAACATGACATCCTTACATTATAGGATTAAAATAAAATGGATATCACACATTAAATTGAACCAATATCATGTAGCTACTTTGATTATGATTGGAATGCTCTCACTTCATCATGGAGCTTGATCAAATGGAGTGAGTTGATTCTAGAGACCCAGGAAACCCCATGGAGGTGCCAAGTGGCACCCTCATATTGAAACATGGGAAGTTTTATGAGCTTAAATTTGACATTAATTCAACCACCATTTAAAATATATGAGGATGTATTTGATATTCAACTTTAAGCCCATCAAACCAAAATCTTCACTAGCTTAATTCAACATTCACATGACAGTCATTTGATGTCCATGAGGACGTATTTGGTTTTTAAAAGATGGTCAAATTTAAGATAAGGAATTATTTTACTTAGAACTAACATAAAATCCAAAATATTTCTATCAATATTATAAATTTCCTTGCAGACTAATGGAAGCCATTAGAGGATGCTTAAACACTAGAAATTTTTGAACTACAAATATTGAAATGGTCATATGATCTGAATATATGCAAAAGTAGACATAGTCTAAGTCTATATATTAAGGTACCCATTACATTTTTTTAAATGTTGTGAACTTTAGGATAGATACTTATACTAATTCTTGTCTTAAAAGGGTCTTTGTGACATAAAACTTAAGCCAAATACTTTTAATTGAAGGTTTTAGTGTGTTTATTAATATGATAAAACTCTATTTAGCACTTGATCACTATATCATTTTGACCCCTTTTGGACATATTTAATGACTATTTTAGCTAAAAATATATGTTTTGTTTATTGAACATAGTGTAAAATTTGACCTAAAATACTTAGCCAGGTCCCCTTTGTATATCTAAAAATTTAGGCATAAACACTTTAGTCTAAAGTTTATTTCATGTTTAATAAACATAAAATAAACCTTAGCCTAAGATTTTTTAACCTAAGTCCCTACATAAATAATTTACTAACTTAAAACCCATGTATATTTTAGGATCCAATGATCTATGCTTCATCACAGGAGGATGATCAAATGGTGTGAGGCTAACTTGCAACCAATAATTTATGCTTCATCATAGAAGGATGATCCAATGATGTGAAGGTGTTGATGAATTTTCGAAGGCCCATGATTTTTACATGTGGCCAATGTTCATTCAACAAAATATTGACATGGAATATGGAGCTTCAAAAGGCACACAAAGATGCTAAGTGACACAACTACAAGGATTGGTACCAAAATAACCAATGACAAATAAGGACCTAAATCATGATCAATGACTCATGGTCAATCATAGGGCCTTCATCCAATGGTGTGAAATAAAATAAGGCATTTTAAATGCCAATAGCTAGTGCTCAAAGGCATTTATGAAAAATTCCATGAAACGTCTATATCAATGCCACATAAGCACCATGCAAGTATAAAAAGATAAAATAAGATATCTTATGGGCTCAAAAATGAAAAAGTATAAAGGTAAAGGTCTAAATCAAATCCAAGGCATGTACAAGCCAAAGTCTAGATACATCCTACCATTAAATCTCAAAAACCTTAAACCCTTTATAAAATAGACCCTAAGTGGATTCATTTGGTTACAATTCAATCTAAAAGAAGCTTAATTGCATTTTTGAGTACGAAATAGCTATCACAGAGATTAGTTGTTATTCAATAGTGAATAATTTGTAAGCAAAATCCATGAAAGCTTGTAGGCAATAGTTAAAGGAGGAGATAGAGATCTATCTACCCACAAATAATGAGGGAAGAGTCTTTAAAGAAACTAAATTATATTTTGCATCCCTAAACAATGGAAAAAAAATTAGTCTGAACTCTTTTTCACCATAGAGGAGATAAATCCCATCTCTAAGGAGAATTAGAGAGTTGCCATGATTATCAAGAATCATTATGACTTGGTTGTAATTCATATGGTTAGCCTTCATTATGTTACTACAAAACTAGAGGTACTTCCTTGTATAGATGTACTTGCTCCAATTTTTATAGACTATAGGTTAGATAATGATTGGCTCATCTATGAAGGAACTTATAAGAAGGTAGCCTACATTTACCCTATTACCTTTGAAAGGTAATATAAAATCCTAAAACCCCTTGTAGACTTGTCTAAAATTATGGAGTGGACTAACAAGCATGACCTAGATACCATCTTCAAACCATGATTACACTAAGGGAACCTTGTCTTCAGAGAATTTGAGGGTAGGATCCAAATTTTATAGTTTAAGCAAGGGATCAGGGTAATCATGATCCTATTAAATAGAGTAGAAAGATAACCCTCAAGCACATATGTAAACAAGACCTGGGTCCCCTATGTATATTTTATGGTAGAAGAGAAGATCACCCCTCCAATTAGAGACTTAATTAGTATCTTCCTATGAAATCAATTCACTACTATCAAAAGGAAGACAACCAAGTAATTTTATATGATGTCATAATTTATAGATACTCTACTTGCTTCCATCAACTTCCTAAGCATTATAAATTGGTCTCCTGAAGGCAGAACCACCATATCTCATCATTGTTCAAAATTGCAAATCTTTAAATATAAGAACCACATGCAATTCATCTATGACTATGTCTGTCATACTTTGGTGGAGGCCATCATAGGTTATCCCATGCCAAGGTTCCACCCATTGATTAAGAAATATGTAGAGATGATAGGGGATATCTGGTTTTATCTAGATTGCACAATAATTTAAATTGAGGGGATCATGTCCCAACCCTAAAAATTACTTGTGTATGTTCCTAATAAGTTATCAGAATAAGAAAATGCCTCTAAACTCATCAATGATGTTGATGGGGTTTGTAAATAGGAGAGGAAGGGTCTTTTCCATCCCTTTCCTCTAATCATTGGAAAGACTGTGCTATAGGATTGGAAACAAGTAGAGATCATGTCCAAGCACAGGGGCTCATTTGGATTCTAATTAGATGAACTCAAAATATGGGATCCAAAAAATATAGTGGGTGATCATTTAAAGGTGAAACATCTCCTAAGCCAGTATATGTGCATCATCTTAGTGTCCATGACACCATTTACATCAATGTAAATAACTTTGAATAAATATTGGCCAGGATCAAGGGGTAAAACATTAAGCTAGAGCATAAGTTAACAAGTGAAGATAAACTAGAAAGAGAGGTATGGTAGATACATCCTCTTATATATCATTTGATGCCTAGACCTTGTAGGCCACCTTAATAATATCCTCAAGTGGAGTATCCACCACCCTAAAGATAAATTAAGCAAGGACATGGAAAGAAAAGGCTATAAGAGAGACTTAGAGAGGTACCATCATCCCCATCACTACCCCAAAGGCCTCCATCTCTAGTTGAGTATTTAGACATGATTTCCATAAAAATAAATGAAATATTTGAAGGTGCCCTTAGGGATCTTGCTGAGGCATATGGCATTGATGAGGAAGAAGGATAGATTTCAAGAGATATAAGTCCAAGTAGGGGAGGCTAGGGAGGAGAAAGGAAAAGAGGTTAATCTTGATATAGTCCTAGTAGCCTTGAGGGAAAAGAGGAAAATAGAGTTGGAATTGGTCACTATTGGATCAAGGAAGAAGCCAATATTAACCCTCACTCACCCCACTAGTGAGTTCAATCTGTTCATTTAATAATTCCCCATTCATGGACCAATCATCCTTGACTGGTTTATCTATGATAAATTGTAGAATATACCCTCTTTGTCCCATTCATGGGCATTAACAAAAGTGGTTAACATAGATGTACATGATTACATCAAGCAGTGAATTAGGGCTATAATTAAGGAAGAAGAAGAAAGAAGAATTATGGACATTATAGGGCTAAAAACCAAGAAAATAGATACTCCTAAAGCATCAAGTAGCACAATAATTGAGGTCCTAGAACCTCCAAAGTTCACAAAGCTAGTCACCATGGTGATATTCAATCCAAAGATAGCTGGATTAGAGAGGATCACCACCAGAAAGGCCATGGTGGGAGCTAAAGAGTTCACCTTCCAAAAGGTTGAAACTTTTATAGGACTGACCCCAGTGGAAGGATAACAACTAGGAGAACATCCCATCCATACAGAGGATGTCAAGAGCTTAATAATGCCCAGTCAGCCTAAGCTAAGGTTAAGATTACAAGAATGAAAAAAAGGATCCATAATATTGAAAAGGATAAATAAAACTTGGAGATAGGCTATTTTATCAGTGCCTGATGTTATTATTGATATGTTTGAGGCTTCATTATTTGATATGTTTGATTCTTTGAAATCAATAAAGCTGAGGTAGGATGCCCTAAGCTAAAAAAGTGAGGTATCTAAGGGGTTAATAATAGAATAAAAGGAGGGAGAAACCAAAATAAGGGACCTCATTAGCATTCTAATTAAAAACAAGATTCCTAAATTCAAATCTATTAGCTTAGCTCACCTGAATGCCATATTGGGAATAATTGTGGAAAATATCTATAGTCTCAATGCATGGACAAGTAATTTGGATAGACTCCTAGTTGATGATAAGGGTTTGATCACTAGGATTGAGTAGCTCTTAGGCACTATGCTAGAAAATCCTACCAATACTACATCCTTGGGGCATCATTGATGATGCAAAGTATAAGTACATGGTCACTTTGGTAATGAAATCAGTCAAAATCAAAATCTAAGGATGATCTAGTAGGGATAATGACATAATTTTAGGCATGATCTTCACAGTAGAGGAAAATATTATAGAAGATAGGAGCATAATAGAAGCTATGGCTAGAGATGACATATTTGATCAAGAAGTATGCCTCATGAAGCCAGCTAAGGACCTCGAGCTTATCAAAGAGCAACATCAAAAGGTAATAAAATTCCTATATGAATAACAAGGGGACCCTTTAACAATGAACCCACTAACTAGTTAATATTCCTTTTATAAAACATTGTAATATTTAAAAGTAGGAAATATTATTTTTTAAGGCATATGCTAGTTTGTTAGAATATTGCCCCTAGGTTAGTCTAGTTTTGAAAGACAAGTGTATTCTATAACTTACTAAAAAAGATAGTTATCTTTAACATTGTACATTTTGTATCTTATGATTGACTGGTGTACTACCTTATCTTCCTATAAAAGGTGGTATTATCATTTGTAAAAGAGAGAAATTTTGAGCAAATTTGTATACTTCAAGAAATTAATGCAATCAAAGAATTTTGAAAAGATTTTTTAGATTGAATGTGTCAATTGTTAAGATAGCTTCTTCTCTCAATTTTTGATTCTAATGCTTAAGTTTGAATAGTTTCTTTGAATTCTAAATTTTCATATGTGATATAGGGTCTCTAATTTGTGCTTGTGCTAAATTAGTTAAAGGATCTTAGATTTGATTCATTTTATTTGTTCCATATTCTGATGTGATAATTTTGTTTGAGTCTAGTAATAAACCTTTATAGTGAAATCTAGTTCTTTTTTTTATAATTTCATATCATCCTTAGAAATATGCTTGGTGTGTGGTGAAATTTGAGATTCAATATTTTGCATCATATACTGGTTAAATGTAGGTTCAGTTGTAATTGGAATTTTGTCATGATATTTGATTTCAAGATCAATAATCACTTGTTTCTTTCTTGCATTACCCTTCTCTTTGATACTTTTTTACACTATATCACTGTAGCTTAGATTTCATTATCAATATCCATATAGATTAATCTATAGCTTAAATTGGGCCATGATTCACTAAGAATTAGCATAGACCTTTCAATATTCACAAAGAATATACCATGATGGCTCCCAACCATCACGTATTATAAATTTTGTGGAACACTCATACATTATTATGTCACTCTTCCACCATAGGTAACATCAAGTTACCACAACCTGATACTCATGCTCTAAATTCCTAGAATACTAAAATGAGAAGTGTTCTCTAAACACTAAGAACCTTTGTGGTGCATTTAGAGACATAAATAGGAGGAATTCTATTGGCACTAGAAGGAGGGCCACCTTTGTGAAGTGGTTAGATCTTTGTCTATTTTGGTGTGTTTTGTTTAATATTGATGTTATCTTTACACTTTTGTGTAATTCTTCACTTATAAGTGTAATTATCATTGATATTTGTGGGTTGTGACATATATTTATACTTCCTTTAGACAAATATCAGAGTTATTTAAGGTTTGATTCTTACTTTTGGTAACTTTAGCTTAAATTTTGAAAATCCATAGTATTTGAGGTTATGACAACTTGTTTTGATTAAAAATTGACATACCTTTCATAGATATAGTCTTATTTGAGTTTAGACTTAAGATAGATGACATTAGCATAATTGGATATATCTTTGAGCTATTTTAGGGAAAGATCAACGTATTTTATTATTATTTATGCAATATTTGAAAAATGAGATTAATGTGTAGGTTTAATCCTTGTTCCTTATAAAGATTAGCCTAATACATTATATTTCAAATATGATCTTCAAATTTTAAGCTATAATTACTAAAGATTCAAACTATATCACACTAAAAAATAAGGGAACCTTTACTTGAACTTGAAGTTCATATAAAGGCTAGGTGCGACAAAGGTAGATGTAAGAGTTCCAAATCTTTGCCAGCTTCACCTCTTTCATGTAACTTTTCATTCCACCATTATTCAAGTATGGATTGGTTGGGAGACTCTTCCATAAATGTGCTAGGTGTTATACATGATCTCCCACATAACCTTGAGAAGTATTTGCCTACATTTAGTCCAATATGTATAGTAACTATTGTAGATCACATAAAAAAATTTAAAGCTACCTTAAGGTTGTTAAATGTTATGCATGATGATGTGGCTTGTAGGTTATTCCCCTTTACCTTTAAATATTCTACTTATGAATGGTTATTGAAATTATATCACTAGCTAGGATGGATTTAATAATGTTTTTATAGATCAATTTGGTAATATTTTTAGTTCTTATGTTATTTACCATTAGTTCACCACCATTAGAAGAGATGCAAGTGAGCCTATTAGGTCCTTTAATGCTAGATTTTAGAAAGTGTATAGCAGGACCATAAACCCTATAAGCCTAATGGTGTTTTAGATTTATAAATCTATAAGGATGTAGTAGATCTTATGACTTCTATGTACTTGAAAGGGTCTCAGCCAGCTATAACTTCATTAGCTAGGACCTACTCTGAGGCAGTGACCATTAATGACTAAATACAACCCCATGCACAAATGGCCTATTCTGTTCTAAAAATTAACCCACATATGCCCACACTAAACATCTTTCCAAATAAAAATAAAAATTCCCAACCTTAAATCAACTTCCAAACCTTAATCAATTTCCCTTGAGTCATGTTGCTTCTAATCAGAACCTTGGATTTTTGAGTCATCATGCCACTAATGGATTAAATGCAAATGATCAAATATATTTATTACCAACTAGTGGTGCTAATAATAACCAGGCACATAATTATAAAACTCCTAAAAATGGTCCAAAATTTGAGCACTAATTTTCTTCAACTGCAAAAACAAGTTAGAAATAATGTTGAAAGATCTGATAAGAACTTATCATTTCAAAGGTATAATAGGCCAAATAATACATTTTAGATTGATATTTTCCACAATAATAAGGGTAATGAACCATATTTTAGTAATGATAATATGGACATTAATCTTAATGATATTGCATTACCTAATTATTGTAGAGTGCATTACATAGCTAAGCATGGTGAAATTGATTGTATAGAGTTTTTAAAAGATTTTAAATATTTCCAAAAAAAGTTGGATACATTTGAAGTGGTTCTTAATAAGGAAATTGGTGTAAGTACCTTAGGATCTAAACCATCTAATCAAGCCTTCATGGTGGATACTTTTGATTTCCTTTTTCAAGAAGAGAATGACCCTGATGAGATCCCTGAGGAGATCCAAGATTTTTATTAGTTTTTGAAGAAGACCAATCCCTTGAAGAATAAAGATCAGAGGCAGCCCTTGACTAACTCAATGCCTCTAAATAAATTTGGAACTCCTCTAGGCACTTCTTCAAGTAACAATCTTGAGCCACCTAAAGGGAGTACTCCTAAACCCAATATTGATATTTTAAGTTCATCTAATAAAATTGGATATAATATAGTTGAGGATATGAAAAGGATAAAGGCTAATATCATTTTACATGAACTAATGTAGATCATAGAACAAAGGGACCTTATACTAGAATCATCATCAAAGAAGTCTAGTAAGCCACCCAGGACTGGCCATGTCAATGTGATTGTGCACAAAGCCAAAGTTGAATCTCCTTTCTTAATCATTGTCAAGATGTTTGGTAAGAATTTGCATAAGTGTTTACTAGATTCTAGTGCATCTACCAATATCATGCCTATATGTATTTGGAAATAGCTTAGCTTAACACCTATAAAGTTTAATAGGTTTATCACCTAATTAGAAAAATCTAGAGTAAAATTTATTAGGGAGTTATTTAATGTTCACATACAGTTAGATTATAAACTTAGGGTTCATCAGTTTATTGATATCTAGGTTATTTATACACATGATGTTTATGGAATCTTTAACTATGGAGTGGACTAAGGCTCTGAATGGTTACATGTCCATATATTGCTCACCTTTATGGTTACCTTGGAAGGGATTTCCTAATCAAATCAGGGTTGAGAGAGAGCCAAGGATGAAATATAGGATCACTAAGTACAATTTTGTGAAAAAGAAGGTCAACATAATTAACTTAGACTTAAGGTTTTTCACCCTAGAGGCTGATAAGGTATGTGATCCCAAGAGTGCTCATGTTATTCCTAGACTATGGAAATTGTATTTTGATGGTGCTAGGTGTAAAGCTAGATCTAGAGTAGGCATTGTCCTTACTGACCCTATTGGTAAGAAATACCATGATTATTATAGACTGTAATTCCCTTTCACTAACAATCTTGATAAATATGAATCCCTTATCCTAGGTTTACAATTTGATATAATGAATAAAGTCAAAGAAATACTAGTTTATGGGGATTCATAACTAGTGTTCAACCAAGTAAGAAGCAAATACTAATAAAAAATGTCATACATTAACATGTATAAGTTTATGTTCTAAGATTTGATTGAGTCATTTGATGCTTTTAGCATTACCTCCATCCCAAGGGAAGAGAACTAAGATACTGATGAGTTAGCATTTGCTACAATCAACCTCATGCCTAACTAAGATTTTCCAAATTTCAACATTGAGCTAATATTTTGTCCTTCAATGCTTGATAATATTAATCATTTTCAAGTCTTTAATGATGATCAATAGATATTGGATTTCATGATCAATTCTAGAGTATTTGATGTTCATATTATTGATGAGACTAATGAAAATTCATCTAAGGAGGATAAGTTCAATGATAAAGTCATTCAGTTAAATGATAATAATATCCATAAGGGGATGATTGATTTAGAGAGACTATTTTATTAGGATAAATTAGTTGGGGTTTCAAATATTCCCAAGGTAAGTTGTAAATACTATAATACTATTGTTCTTAGTCTCCAAGATCAACCCCAACTAGTAAATGTTGGAAAACCCTAAACAAACATTGAGAGTAAGAAGGCCAAAGAGCTCCTTACCCAATATAGGGATGTCATAAAATTGTATTATGATGAATTAAATATATTTTGTCCAAGGTTCATCACTCACACCATCCCTCTTAAAGAAAATTGTAAACCATTCAAGAAAAAATATAGGCCTGTAAACCCTGTCTTAGAACCAATGATCCTCAAGGAAGTTAAAAGACTATTAGATGCTAGGATAGTCTTCCCCATTAGTCATTCTACCTAGGTGGCTAATTTTGCGCTAATCAAGAAGAAAAATTGGTGATATTAGGCTTTGTATTGACTTTAGGAACTTAAACAAAGCATTTGAGAAAGATAACTATCCTTTTCTTTCTCTTGATCATGTTATACAAGTTGTTTCAGATTTAGCCATGATGTCTTTTCTTGATGGCTTTTAAAGTTATAACCAAGTGTTGGTCAATAAATATGACATGATGAAGATATATTTTACCACAAAGTGGAGAAACTTTACTTATAATAGGATGCCCTTTGGGAAATAAATTTAGGAGCTACATTTCAAAGGGATATGGACCATGCATTCTAAGGTTTGATAGGTAAATACATCATTATATATATGGATGATCTAAAAGTTTTTTATAAAAATAAGGAAGATCACTTTATGAATTTACAATAGGTGTTTGAGAGATGTAGAATGTATTAAATCTCTTTAAACCCTAGAAAGAGTATCTTTTGTGTTATAAAAGGAAAATTATTGGGTCATGTCATAACCAAAGATGGGATCTCTATAGATCCTAAAAGAGTGGATGAAATATATAGAATAGAGCCTTCAAATAGTAAAAAAGAGATAAAATCATTCTTTGGTAAGATAAAATTTGTAAGGAAATTCATTTCTAGATTTGTAGAGATTGTCAAGCCATTAAATGACATGTTGAAGAAGGATGCCAAGGTCTCATGGAATGGAGAATCTAGAAAGGCATTCAATGAAATCAAAGAGGCTATTATCCAATACCTAGTCTCATAAGTCCTAACTTTTCAAAGGACTTCTATGTCTACTCCTTTGCATCTGACCATACTATGGTTGCAATATTAACTCAGAAGATTGATGGGTGTGATCACCTAATAGATTTTATGAGCACTAATTTTAAGAATGTTATGTTAAATTATTTATTTATTGATAAAAAATAATATGCATTATTTAAATTAGTTAATAAATTAAGGCATTATATCCTTATAAATAAAGTACATGCTATCTTACCTGACCCTACCACAAAGCTTATGTTAAGTTAGATTGAGCTGGGAGAATGTAGAGGTACGTGGATGTCAATTTTATAGGAGTATGGCTTGGAGATGAAAATAGTAAAATTGGTAAGGTTTCAATTTTTAATCTAGATGATTTTTAATACTAACCCTAGGCTAAGTATTATGCTAGTAGATTAACAAGATTTTCAATCTAGTGAGTGGTATGATTTAATCATACATTTATTAATTAATAGTTTGTCCTACAAGATTATCCAGGGAGAAAAAGAGGGCCTTAGTATTGAAGGTATCCCATTATCTGATCAAATATGGGGTCTTGTATAGAATAAATTTTGAATAAATTTACTTGAGATGTGTCTCACAAGAAGAAGTCAACCAAATCATGAACACCTTTCATGAAAAGCTAGGCAGTGTATATCCATCTAGGAGAACCACAACCCATAAAATTATCAGAGCTAGATATTATTGGCCAAATATTTTTAAGGATGCTCAAAAACATGTGAGGTAATGTCACTTGTGTCATATCTTTAGCATGAAGGAGCCAAAGTTAGCAATGCCTCTATAACTAGTCATGATTGATAAACCATTTTCATAATGGGGGTTGAATTTTTTAGGAGTGATCAAGCCCAATTCATTTGAAGATCATAATTATGTCCTGAATACGACATATTATTACACAAGGTATATTGAATCTGTAGCCACAAAACAATGCAAGACTGAGAAAGTGATCAACTTCTTAGAGGAAAACATTTGTACTAGTTTTGGAACTCTAGTCTCTCTAGTATGTGATAATGGATCTACATTTATATCTATAGAGATGACTAAATGGGATTATGGTGATGGTATTAATATCAAAATTACATCCAACCATTATTCCCAAAGAAATAGAGTCTCTGAGTCTACAAACAAAAACCTAATGAAGGTAATCAAAAAGTCTATTGCAGACTAGCCCAAGACTTGGTGTAAGCTCCTTAAGTTTTCACTATGGGCTGATAGGATAAGAATTAAATAAGCCTTAAGGGCATCACCATTTTTGTTGGTGTATGTACAAGAACCTATCTTTCCTATCACTCTTAAGATGCCTACCTATATATTCATGCAAAAATATATGGAATAAGTCCAAGAGCTCACCAACTCTAGATTGTTAGACATCATTCACATGTAAGATGTAAGGGAGAAATCCTTTGTTGATTTTAGTAGACATCAGACCATAGTGAAAAGGTGGTTTGACAAAATGTCAAAGGTAAAGGTATTCATTAAAGGAGACTTGGTCCTCCTATGGGATAAAGCATCTAAACCAAAGGGAAGCATGTAAATTTTACACCCCTATGGATTGGTCCGTATCAAATAGAGAAGACACTTGGGAACAAAACCTTCAAGTTGAGAGACCTTTAAGGAGTAGACTTCACATTACCCACCAATGGGAAATATTTCAAACACTACTTTTTTTGCTACTCCACCTAAGGTCGTCATGGAATAAATTATGTAAGATGATTAGATTTAATGAAGGTAGGCTAGTTAGTTTCTTTCAAGTTATTTCCTTCATGTCCCTTGTTTATATATAAGCTTGTGTACATTTTTTTTTTTCTTTATGTTCCCTATTTGTTTCTCATTTCTTGGTTCCTTATTTTGCAATAAGTCCTCTTAGACAATCTTGAGCTCAAAGTTAGGCAATTTTCTTGAAAATTCCCAAAATTTAAAAATGTAGGTGTGTACCTCATACATATGATGACTATGGTTCTAAAATATAAGCCTAATGTTGTTATGTGAAGAAACTGGTAAAGACCAATACAAGAATCCAACTATTTCATAAGAACTTTAGACATTATCTAGACCTCAAATTGGTTTTAAGAAGATTTACACTTATAGGATGAGATATTTAACTATCATGGTATATCCATACTAACACTTAGTCAACATCCTTTCCTAGGATAAGGGTTACATCCATAGGTGAATCTCTAAAAATAAAACATTTGACCAAATCCTAAAACCCAGCTACCCTGGTTCCCAACCTTGATGAAAGCATATATGTCTAAAGAAAATACAAAAGAGAAGGATTCAATGCAAAATCAAAAGCTTTGTGAGCATTGGTGATTTTGGTAATCTCTTCAAGCTTTATGGACACCTAACTAGTAGTGGATCAAGGCCTTAAGTGGATCCAAAGGAATCTCTATCAGGGCTATGGATGCTTGGTTGGTAGTAGAGCAATATGCAAGCTTTCTTTGAGAAAAAAATATGGTTCTTAATGGATATTTAAGCATGTTCCAAGTTAGCATTGATGTTTAAGGACATGAAACCTGGAATTTATTTATTGAACCCCATAAAAAATAGTAATTGGAATCAAAGACACACATAGTATGACTATGTCATAATGTTTTATCCTAAGTTTAGAAGGGTAAGGTTTGTTTCAACCATAATATTATTTGGATAATGATATTGATTAAGTGGAGTGGATGACCCAATTATTTATCTAAATCAGAATCTCTAGGTTATAACATATTTCTATGTTTCCCCATAAATTTTTCATTTATTGAGGCCAACATACCCCCATTTTTTGAAAATTGGGACCCTTGAGAAACCTCGAAGATTAAGCATGAAAATATGGCATGTTAGGATAATCTGTAGAATTTTAAGATCATCCACTTTATCAAAGGCAAGCTTACTTATTACATTTTTCTTTAATTTGTCTAACATTGATAATAAATAGTCTTTATGGATTTTAAGTTGTAGGTTCTATGGTTTTCTTCCTAAGGAATTCACATTCCAAAACCCTGGCAAACCCTCAATTCAATTTTGAATACTGGTGGGAACTAAATTGGCAAGAACCCTTTAAAACCTATTTTGGACTTAAGCAAAATTATCATGTTTAAAGCTTTAGTTGTGTTTCTTAACACAACCCAAACTTAGCCTCAAAATTCTTGGTCCCATTTATTATTCCCCCTTTAAGTTCTTTATATTCCTAACTAGGTCTAATGTTAATTTTATAGGGTCTCTTTTAATATTTATTATCTTGGTCCCTTTAATTCATAGCTTAGCCTAAAGTTTTAATCCTAAGGCCCCATCATATTTATTAATACAAACTAGACCTTAGCCTTAACACCTTATCTTAAGTCTTTTATGTCACCTCGAGTCCTAACTTAATTTCCTTGCTTTTTGTAGATCTAATGGCCTGTGCTTCATCATAGGGCTTGATCCAATAGATCGAGGAAGACCTAAGCTCTAACTTAAAATGCATGAAAATTTCAAGATCCAATGGCTCACACTTCATCATGAGGATTGATATAATGGTGTGAAGGCCCTAACAAAGCTACACCATTAGCCTACATCTAATGATTTTCATTTCATCTTGAAGACCTGATCGGATGGAGTGAAACATAGTTAAAAGGTCAAAGGATCATGGACGGCCCACAAGATTGACACGTAGCATCCTTAAATTTGAGGATTAAAAGCAAATGGGTCCCACACATTAAATTGAAAAAATAGTATACAACTTCTTGGATCATGATCAGATAGCTCTCGTTTCATTATGGAGATCGATCAAATAGAATGAGTTGATTTCAAAGACATAGGAAACCCAAAGGAGGTGCCAAGTGGCACCCTCATATTAAAACATGGGAAGTTTGATGAGATTAAATTTGACATTCAAATAACCATCATTTTACATCCATGAGGATGTATTTTATGTCCATATGATCAATCAACTTTAATCCCATCAAACCAAAAGCTTCACTAGCTTAAATTTGATGTTCATGCGACCATTATTCGATGTCCACGAGGATGTATTTGGAATTTGTGAGACTGCCAAGTTTAAGCTAATGAATTATTTTGATCAGAACTAACATAAACTCCAAAATATTTTTAAGAAGCCCATAAACTGCCTTGTGAACTAATGGAAGTCCTCAGAGGATGCTTAAACACTAGAAATCTTTGAACTAAAAATATTGAAATGGTCTTATGATCTGAATATATGTAAAAGTAGATGTAGTATAATTATATATATTAAGGTCCCATTACATGGTTTAAATTTTTTTGAACCTTAGTATAGAGACTTATACTAATTCTTGTCTTAAAAGGGTCTTTGTGACATAAAACTTAGGCTAAATATTTTTAATCAAAGGTTTTAGTGTGTTTATTAATATGATAAAACTCTATTTGACACTTGATCACTATATCATTTTAACCCCTTTAGGACATATTCAATGAATATTTTGGCTCAAAATATATGTTGTGTATATTAAACATAGCATAAACTATGACCTAAAATACTTATCTAGGGTCCCCTTTGTATATCAAAAAACTTAGGCATAAACACTTTAGCCTAAAGTTTATTTTATGTTTAATAAATAGGAAATAAACCTTATCCTAAATTTTTTAAACTTAAGTCCCTACCTAAATAATGTACTAACTTAAATCCCATGTATCTTTTAGAATATAACAATCTATCCTTCATCATGGGAGGATGATTGAATGACATGAGGCTAACTTACATACAATGGTCTATGCTTAATCATGAAAGGATGATCCAATGGTGTGAAGGTGCTGATGATATTTCAAAGGCTTGTGAATTCTCCACATGTCTAATTATCATTAAAAAAAATACTAACATAGAATATAGAGCTTGAAAAGACACACAAAGATTCTAAGTGACACAACTATGAGGTTTGATACCAAAATAACCAATAACAAACAAAGACCCAAATCATGATCAATGAATCATGGTCAACCATAGGATCTTCATCCAATAATGAGAAATAAAAGAAGTCATTTTAATTTCCAATGGTTTGTGCTCAAAGGCATTTATTAAAAATGCCACAAAAGGTCCAGATCAATGCCATATAGGTGCCACATAAGTAAAAAAGGATAAAATAAGAGATCTTTTGGGCTCAAAAATTCAAAAGTATAATGGCAAAGGTCCAAATAAAATACAACAAATGTATAATCCAAAGTCTAGATACATCTTACCATTAAAGCACCAAAACCCTAAACCCTACATAAAAGAGACCCTAGTGGATTCATTTGGTTAAAATTCAATCTAAGAGAAGTTTAATTGTGTTTTTTATGATAAAAGAGCTATCAAAAAGACTAATTGCTATCTGATAGTAAAAAATTTACAAGAAAAATCCATGGTAGCTTGTAGGTAATAGTTGAAAGAGGAGATAGAGCTCTATCTATCCATAAACAGTGAGGGAAGAGTCTTCAAAGATATTGAATTAGATGTTTCAACCCTAAACAATGAAAATAAAAATTGGTCTAAACTCTTCTTCACGATAGAGGAGATGAATCCCATCACTAAGGAAGAGTAGAGAGTTGCCATGATTAGCAAGAAACACTATGACCTAGTCATAGTTCAGATGGCCAGCCTTCATTACATTACTATAAAACTAGAGATACTTTATTGTATAGATGTACTTGCTCTAGTATTTATAGACTATAAGATAGATAATGATCAAATCATCTATGAATGAAATTATAATAAGGTAGCCTACATTTCCCTTATTACCTTTAAAAAGTAATATAAACTCTTAAAACCCCATGTAGACTTGTCCAAAATTATGGAGTGGACTAGCAAGCATGACCTGGATACCATCCTTAAACCATGGTTACACAAAGGGAACCATGTCTTCAAAGACTTTGAGGGTAGGATGTCAATTTTCCAATTTAGGGAAGGGATCTAGGTAATCATGACCCTATTAAACATAGCATCATAATCTCCCTCAACCATGTATGTAAACAAGACCTGGGTCCCATATGTATATTTCATGGTAAAAGAGAAGCTCACCCCTCCAATTGTAAACTTGATCTGTATCTTCTAAGGAAATTAATTCATGGCTATCAAAAGGAAGATAACCAAGAAATTTTATATGATATCATACTTGACATATGCCCTACTTTCTTCCATCAACTTCCCAGGCATTAGAAATTAGTCTCCTAAAGGTAAAATCACCATATACCATCATTATTCAAAATTATAGATCTTCAAATATAGGAACCATATGTATTTCATTTGTGACTATGTCTATCCTACTCTAGTAGAGGCCACCATAGGTTATCCCATGCCTAGGGTACACCTATTGATCAAGAAATATGTATATATGATGGGGGATATATGGTTTAATCCAAATTACATAATAATCAAAATTAAGAGAATCATGTCCCAAGCCTAAAATTTAATTATGTATATTCATAGTAAGTTAATAGAATAATAAATTTCCCTCACAACTCATCAATGGTGTTGATGGGGTTTGTAAAGAGAAGAGGAATGGTCTTCTCCATCCCTTTCCTCTAATCATTGGAAGGACCATGCTATAGGATTGGAAGCAGGTGGAGATCATGTCCAAGCATAGGGACTCATTTGGATTCCAATTAGATGAACTCAAAATATGGGATCTCAAAAACATAGTGGGTGATCATTTGAAGGAAGAAAAATCCCCAAACTAGTATATGAGCATCAGCTCAGTGTCTATGACACTATTTACATCAAGGCAAAGAATTTTGAAGAAGTGTTAGCTGGGCTCAAGGGGTATAAAATTAATATGGAGCATAGGTTAATAAGTGAAGATAAACTAATAGGAAAGGTATGGTAGATGCATCCTCTCTAATATCATTTGCTACCTGGACCTTCTAGGACACCTCATGAATAGCCTCAAGTGGACCAACCACCACCCCAGAGATAAATTGAGCAAGTACATGAAAAGGAAAAGCTAGAAGAGAGACCTAGAGAGGGACTCTCATCTTTAGCACTACCCTCTATACCCTATTGAGTATTTATACATGATTGACCTAGAACCAAATGAAATAGTTTAATGTGCCTTTAGGGATCTTGCTAAGGCATATGGCACTGATGAGGAAGAAGGGTAGATTGAAGTGACACAAGTCTAAGAAAGGGGGCCTAAGGAGGAGAAATGAAAAGAGGTTGCTTTTGATATAGTCCTAGTATCCCCCAAGGAAAAGAGGAAAATAGATTTGGCATTGGTCCCTATTAGACCAAGGAAGAAGCCAAGATTAATACTCACTCACCCCACCAGTGAGGTCAATCTGTTTAGTGAAGAATTCCCCATTCATGGACCAATCATCCTTGATTGGTTTATCTATGAGAAATTGTAGAAGATCCCCTCTTTTTCCCATTCATGGGCATTAATAAAAGTGTTTAACATAGATGTAAATGATGACATCAAGCCATGGATCAGGGTGATAAATAAGGAAGAAGAATAAAGAGGAATTGTGGCCACTATGGGGCTAAAAACCAAGAAAATGGATGCTCCCAGAGCATCAAGTAACACAATAATTGAGGTCCTAGAACCTCTAAAGTTCATAGATCTAATCACCATTGTGAAATTCAATCTAGGGACAACTATATTAGAGAGGGTCACCACTAGGAAGGCCATGGTGGGAGCTGAATAGGACATCAACTAGGAGAACATCTTATCCATATAAAATATGTTGAGAGCTTAATTGAGGTTCATTTAGCCCAAGCCAAGGATAATATTAGAATAATGAAAAAAAGGATCCATAATTTGGAAAAGGAGAAAGAAAAACTAGAGACACATGCTATTTTATCAATGCCTAATGCTATTATTGATATGTTGGAGGCTTCATTCTTTTATATGTTTCATTCTTTAAAATTAGTAAAGCTGAGGCAGGATGATCTAAGCCAATAAAGTGAGGTAGCTAAGGGGTTAATAATATAATGGTAGGAGGTAGAGCCCAAAATAAGGGACCTCATTAGTATTCTAATTTAGAACAAGATTCCTAAATTCAAATCTATTAGCTTGGCTCACTTGAATGCCATATTGGGAATAATTGTAGACAAGATCTAGAGTCTCAATGCATGGACAAGGAATTTGGATAGACTCATAGTTGATGATAAGGGTCTAATCACTAGTATTGAGTAGCTCTTGGGCACTATGTTGGCAAATCCTACCAAGACTACAACCCTAGAGATCATTGATGATGCAGAGTATAAGCATAGGGTCACTTTTGTAATGCAATCAGTCAAAAGCAAAAGCCAAGGCTAATATGGTAGGTTCAATAGCATAATTATAGACATGATCTTTATGGTAGATGAAAATATTATAAAATATAGAAGCATAAAAGAAGCTATGGCCAAAGATGATAGAGATTTGGATAACCTTGTTGATCAAGAATAGGTCTACCTCATGAATCCAATTATGAACCTTGAGCTTATCAAAGAACAACATAAAAAGGCAATGGAATTCTTATAGGAACAATAAAGGGACCCTTAAATAATGGGCCCATCATCTAATTAATATTTTTTTTAAACATTGTAATATTTATAAGGAATATTCTTTTATAAGGCATATGCTAGTCTATTAGCATATTGCCCCTAGGTCAGTCCAATTTTGAAAGATAAATTAATTCTAGAAATTACTAAAAAAGATAGTTATCCTTACTTTTGTACATTTTGTATCTTATGACTGATTGGTGTACTTCCTTATCTTCCTATAAAAGGTAGTATTACCATTTGTAAAAGAGAGAAAATTTGAGAAAATTTATATACTTCCAATAATTAATGCAATTAATGAATTTTGAAAAGATTGTCCAGATTGAATGTGTTAATTATTAGCATAGTTTCTTCTCTCAATTTTTGATTCTAATTCTTAAGTTTTAATAGTTTATTTGAATTCTAAATTTGCATTTGTGATACAGGGTTTATAATTTGTGCTTGTGCTAAATTAGTTAAAGGATCTTAGATTTGCTTCATTTTATTTGTTATATATTTAGATGTGCTAATGCTATTTGAGTTTGTTAATAAACCTTTAAATTGAAATCTAGTTCTTACTTGTATAATTTCATATCATCCTTAGAAATATGACTAGTGTGTGGTGAAATTTGAGCTTCGTTATTTTGCAACATATACTGGCTAAATGTAGGCTCATTTTTAATTAATACTTTGTCATGATATTTGAGTTCAAGATCAATAATCACTTGTTTCTTTCTTGTCTTACCCTTCTCTTTGCTATTTTTTTACAATAGATCATTATAGCTTAGATTTCATTGTCAATATCCATATAGATTAATTTGTAGCTTAAATTAGACCATGATTCATTGAGAATTAGCATAGACCTTTCACAATTCATAAAGAAAGGATCATGATGGCTCCCATCCATCAATTATTATAATTTTTTTGGAACACTCATACATTTTTATGTTACTATTCCACCATAGGTAACATCAAGTGGCCACAACCTACTACTCATGCTTTGAATTCCTAAAATTCTAAAATGAGAAGTGTTCTATAAACACTAAGAACCTCTGTGGTGCATTTAGAGACATCAATAAACCCATTTTCCATTAATTTTTTATAGGTTTATAGTGATCACAAGTACCCCTATAATTTCAAAGGCAAAGATAAGGATAAATAACTTATATATGCCATTAATAGGATAAAAATATCTTAACCTTCTTAGTAGATGTACAAGTGGTAGCATAGTTACATTTTCATCAAATTAAAATTGAATGTCTATACAATCAATAGATAGGACCACATTGCATTATTGTCTAGGCAGTATTATATTCACATACCCTGATTCTAGAATTGAGTTGTCATAATTATCATGTTTTCCACTATCGAACACCTGATATAATCAACCAAAAATTAAAAAATTTAAGTATCTTCTTGTTATTTTTATTTAATATTTTAAATATATGTTATTTATTAAACAATCTCAATTGTCAATTATTATTTACATTCATATTTATACTTAAATACCATATATTACAATATAAATAATCTTTCAAAGTTTTACACATATTAAAAACTATTAAATAAAAAATAGGGTAAAACAAAAGAATGCAAAAATAAAAAATAAGTGTTTTCTAACCACAATCTCATTCAAATGAAAAAACACAATGTGATATACAATTAAAATAATATTTCCAATATTTTAAAGGTTAAAACAAGAGGTGGTTATAAAAATCATGGGTGTAGGAAGGGCTAAAAAAATTGGATTTAAATTGTGAAACATATTTTTACATAAAATACATTCAATTAAAACATAAAATACATCTAAGATATATAAACCATAAATTATATAGAAACATAACATCATATGTAATATATATTAAAAAAAAGTTAAATATAAATCAATATCATAATAATGACATTAATGTTGGTCTAAAAAAATACATGCATCTCATTATATAAATCATAGTCTCAATATCAATGATAATTTAATATATAATGACACAATTAAATACTATGGATGTGTAGTGTAATTAAACCATTTAATCATATATATTCCAATATATTTCATTTTCATAAAAAAAATGCTAATACATGATGAAACAATAACATAGTCCTGTGAATGTAAAATGATTTAGAGGCTCTATGCCCCAAAATGATAAAATGTCATTTAAAATAATACATCAAAAAATATATAAGAATAAATCTATGAAATAAATACTAGGCCTCACAATGGTTCTCATCTTTATGGTGATCAAAATAAAAGGGTGAAGAAGTTGAAAAAAATATTTAAGGGGAAATTTACAATAAAAAGAAGAAGAATAAAATGTTGAAGGTTAAGATACATGTTTGTCACCAATTAAAATTTAAAATTTGGATATTAAATAATTAATATAAAATTATATTAATGAAGGTCTATAATAAGGAATTGAAGGTGAATTACAATACACCAAACCTATTCTAAGAGATCAAATACTAAGTTTAATGAAAATACAAAAAAGAATTTCTTATATATTTATCTTGAAGAAGTTGTCTAAACCCATTTATAATGGAACAAAGTTGGTCAATTTGATGGAAATTTTGATATAAGTGAAGAGTAAATAGATAATGTAAAAAACCAAAACTAATGCACTTTTGTTAAATTATGAAATTTTTGGAGGACATAGGAAAACCTCGATATTTTTGTTGTTTAGAAACATTCTCTAGATAAAATTCTATGGGATTTTTGTCATGTTTAAAAACATGAAGGAAAATAAGAAAAAAAATAAACTTATATGAAGAGAGTGTTAAATATTAAAATAATCTCCTTAGAGGGAGGAAAAAATGGTTGTGTTATCATGATCCATTAACATAATATTCTAATCTCAAGCTTATTATCATGGAGATGTTTCTTATAAAATGAGAAAGAAAAATACTTAGATGATGCAAACTACATACATAGGGTAATTATTTATAACCAAACTATGGTCTAGATCTCTTTTTTATCATTGGAAATTTTTAGGAAATTATACTTTGCTTATGAAAATGTTATTTCCTATTGAATAAAATAAAGGCAAAACCTTTTCATTATTTTAAAAATTCTAGGAAAATGAAAAATATATAAACTTAGGTTATAAGAGATATCCTAAATCAACTTACATTAGGTGCATATAATATATTTCACCAAAATTCCCCCTTAAAGTGTAATTTAGGGGAGCATGCATAGAAAAATATGAGGCTAAAATCCTTAAAAATTGGTCCCAAAAATAATATTGATGAGTTACCCATATATGATGAAAATTGTATAAAGAAAGGAGGACTAGACAACCCATCCCATTGAGGATTACATAATTTAAATTATATGCAAAAGGTGGTGAAAGAACATGAATAAAAAATAGAAATGTTTATGACGATGGCCTTGTTGATGATTATAAGTATACCATAGGTGACCTTAGTGTTTAAAGAACACTTCTCATTTTATAATTTATAAAATTCAGAGCATGAGTTGTAGGTTTTGATAATCTGGTTAGTTATGGTGAAATAGCAGTAGATTAAGATAACTATTCCATAATATTAATATAATTTTGATGGTTGAGAGACACCTTGGCCCATTCATCATGAACCTCTATTGATACTTAGTGAATTATGTTCCTATTTTAAGTTACAAACTAATCTAAATGGATATTTATAATGTGGCTTAAACTAAAGTGATCATGGTGTAAAAAGAGAAAAGAGAAGGGTAGGGAAAAAAGGAAATAAGTGATTGCTAATTTTAGTCCTAAACATTATGACAAAGTATTAGTGGCCATTGAATAAGCATTTAATAAATATATAATGAAACATAGCCTAAGCTCAAATCTTACTATATTTCAAGTAAACTTTAGAGGAAAATATTTAAGAATCACAAATAAGAATTAGGTCTACTTTAGGGATTTACTACTATAATCAAATAGCCATTGCACATCTAAATATAAAGCAAAAATGAAATGAATCAGAACCTAAGATTTTTCAAATAATCTAGAATATACAAAAATTAGAAACCATGTGATTAAAGAATGGTATTCAAAATGCAAAGATACTATTCAAATTCAAGACTTCTACTAACAATTGAGAGAAAAGCTATGCTAGCAATTAACACATCAAAAATGGATAATCCTTGTAGAATTCCTTAATTCTATTAATTTCCTCAAGTATAAAAAGTTGATTATAAATCTCTCTCTTTTAAAATTGGTGATACATGCCTTTATAGGAATAATAGGTAGTATATCGGTCAGTTACAAAATATAGGTATATAAAGGCAATGACATCTATCCTTACAATCTCTATAGTACACGTGCTTTCCCAAATAATACTGACCTAGAGGCAAATGTGATAGCTATTTTCACTTGAAATTCAACCCAATGAGGATATGACAGGTCTTTATTCATTCAAGTGAGACAATTGAACCACCTTAGGGCTGTGGGTATCCCTATTAGGAGGTGGATATCTAGATTAGGGGCTAGCTCCACTTAGTGCATTAATAAAGCTCAACCATACTACTAACACTTGGAGGAATGAAAATGGATAGGGATAATATGAAATTAAACCTATTATATAGGATGTGATACACCAAACATATGCTTTACTCACACCCTTTGACATGCACTTGAAATTAAGGACAAGTTGCACATACACTTCATCCAATGTCAATCTTCCCTCTCACATCAATGCTTCAACATGGGGTCTTGGAGATAGATATACTAGGAAGAACTAGACAATAGGCATTATAAGACACTCTATTGAGTATCCTACTCACCACACCTTTAATCTACTTTGACACTTCTTGCTAACCTACAAAAGAGAGATTATAAACACACAAGGTACTAAAGAGAGCAACATGTGAAGGTAAATAAACTTACACTTGCACAAGACTAACATCCATTATGTATACTTAGTTAAATATTTTAATGAGGTACAAAAATTTTCTTCATTAGCTCAAGATAATTTTTTTTTAGGGATTCACCATACCAAGGTTGAGATATTTCATACAATAGCCAAAAAGGCTCAATTTATAGATGTGAGAAGAGAGAGTGAGGGGAGTCCAAGAGTCATAAAGACACTTATCACAACTGAAAAGATAAATTACTTATGCATGTGAGAGAGAGATGGGGTGATATATGTAGTAACAGGGGCTAAAAATTTCATATCTAATCATCTAAGACCTATAAAATGGCCAATAAATACCTTTCCTTACATACAAAATTGCCGCTCATGATTTGCCTTAAAAAACTACCTTATATCTAAAAATTATCAAGTATAATGATGGATTTGAGTAGGAGTTAAAAAAAATCTCATATGCATTGGTGAGGTCCTAATCCATGCATGATCTTCTATCCATGCACCATCATCCATGATAGTTCCAAACTAAGCTCTCTCCATGCACCTCTCCCACTTAGCACCCAAAACTTTCCTATTTTATAAAATAATCCATATGTAAGGGGTAATGATACATGTCAAAGGTTTTCATATCATTAGTTTCAATAAATTAGCCTTAAAAGGTTTTCCAAATTGAAATTTACACTTGCTCCTTAGTGTTCACTATCTGCCCACTAGACTGGGTAAAATAAAAGAGATGGCAGATAGTCTTAGGAGATTAGACACATGATAAAATGACCATGAGGAATTATAAAAAGTCATAGAATCTCCCCCAAAAGTGATTTGGCCTCTTGAAAGTTATACATGCATACAAAACACACAAAAAGGTTAAAAAGAGCCTTGTTCTAACCTATTCCATATATGTCCATACACTACAGTCACATGTGGAGAATCCCTAGAGAGTGTTATGCATCATCCAAGTGGTTTCATGTCCTTTCCACCCCTCTATATGCTTCGTCTTCCCAATAGAGTCCTTGAGGAGGGTTTGTAAAGGTTTTGAGGTGATTTTGTGTCTTCACATTTGTTCATAAAGAATAGACATTGGACCTATGATAAAATGCCACTACGTGCTCCTCAAGGACCCTCTCTAACTTCTCCAAATACCTCAATTTCCCATGCATAAGATCATGAAAGATATAAACACTCTAAGTTGGCCTTTGAGTTCCCTTTTTACATTTTAGAAGGTTTATGAACATTTTCAAGCCCAAAATGGCTTCTTAGAGAGTTTACATACAAAAATAAGATTTAAAAACCTATGTATATGTCCCAAACACATGATTCATTCATTGGAATATCTCCTCAAGAGCTATGATTGAAGATGACCCCTATTTTGGAATGATGTCTAAACCTTGCAAATGGGTCTACCTACACCTTTAAGCCAAAATAATGCTATTGAAACTTACCATGCACTAATATATATTTAACACATCATGTTCATCCCCATGAAGGTGATACAAAACATTACAAGGATTGGCAAAGGCTAGAACTTGTAATGACCCTTAATTTGGAATTATGCCTATTGTTTGTCTGCTAGGTATGTGTGCAGACGTTGTTGATTAGAGAATATTTATTAGTATTAGAACCTATAACAATATTTATCATGTTAACCTAGATTTTTACCACCTATAAAAACCTTCATTTGATCCCTCTTTTCCTTCTGGTCCATGTCTTTATCCTTTTAGAAGAAAATAAGGGTTTATGCAAGGGGAAAAGTGCCCCTTATTTGAGACAAAATAGGGGTAATTTCCCCTATTTTACTTGAAAATCTGAACATTGGAGAATATTTTATAGGTTTTTATGGTACACTACCAAATTTGGTCATCTAAATCCAAGCATAATGCCTCCAACTTTGCACATCTCCTAGGTAGACTTTTGGACAAGGCAGACTGTGAGGGTAGGTAGGGTATGAGATTGAGTTTAGCCTTTGAAAAGTCTCCTTTAATCCATATTATTAGCCTAATTATGTCTATTTATATGGTTCATCATTATATAGTTTCCCATGCTTGATTTAGGACCTTAATCTTCATATAATCTTCCATCATACCCTAGTCAGGACTGAGCTTCTAGTTGGACTATGACTGAGATATCTTATTTACCCCTTCCTGTAGGTGGTTTGGATTTTTTCATGGTGAAAAAAGGTATTTATTGTAACCTTGGGGTTAAAAAAATTCCTATCATACTTTTTAACACTTTAACTACCAAAAATATCCATCCACAACCCAAAATCTACCCAATATCTGCCTCATCCTTCTTGTCTGACCTATAGGTGTATGTGGTCTTATTTTGACCTTAGAACAAAAATATAGGGATAATTCATGACATATATATCATTTAATACATGGTAGAGAGTTATGGGTTTAAATATAAAGACCATAATAACATCACCTAGGCCCCTTTTCATCTCACATTATGACTGGAAAAAGTCATTTACCTCTACATATAAGTTCTTATCACCTTTTAAAAACTCTCTCAAGGTGTTTTTCAGACTTCCCTAGGGTCTCTTTGATCTCTTTTTCCTAAGGTAAACTCATTATCATTATTATTCCATTGATTCTTGGTCAATACCAACACCTTCACAATTTCAAGTTGCCTATTGCCTTTCATTTTTGACTTGGTTGTAGGTTCCTCCTACTTATACTTGGATCTTGGTCATGATTTGTAAGCATGTGTTTTAGTTTTGAGATATTTCATGAGTTCATTTAACCCCTTATCACTAGTACATGTCTTCACATACCTATATATAATTTGGGTAACATAATTAGGCCTCCTACTACCCTTATTTCCTTGACCCTACTTCTAACCCTGTTGTAGGTGTTCTTTGTGTTCTACATTTGCTTGAGTGTTTAAAAACCTCTCTTTTAAATCTTAAGGTGGAAAAAATTAAGTTCATACTATTCATAAATTCAATGATATTAAACACTTATCAAAATTACAACTGGGTCACTACCATCTCTGTCTTAGCTATAGGTGTTGATTTCACCTTGTGTACAAATAGGGAAATTACAAGAAAAGTAAAAACATAGTCTCTCCCTCTCTCTTATGATCTATTTGGCTATAAGTGACACTTAAACCATTTAGAATCACTCAAACTTAATGGCATAGTCTAAAAATATCACTATTAAGGGCAAGGTTTCTTTTGATCAACATTCTGTAGACTTTACTAAAAGGTCTTAGTGTTTTTGAAGCCATATTTAGACATTAAAAACTCCCATCTCCACTCATCTTCAAGAGCTCATCCTTGGCATAGGCCTTGTCTTATATAGGGAATATCAAGTTGTCCAAGTTTTATGTTTAGATCACCTTTAGAGTACATCTAGTGAATTCTTCAAAAACCTCTTAGGCTTTTGTTTTCCACTTTTAGAGACTGAGGGCCTAAATAGTCCATTACCTTCCCAAGTTGGTTTTAGACTTCTTATGCTATCTTAACACCTTAAACAAGATTATCATGTTAATTTTTTCATTATAAGGTTTTAAACCTAGTTCTATCTCTCTTTTCAATGCTTTAAATGGTGCTCATCTCTCTATCATGCTCCATATAGGTGGTGATTAATACATTATAGTGAACAAGATGAAACTTTTACACAAATGTGAACTTGTGTTCTTTCCTTGGGTAATATCACTACACTTTTGATAATTTTAAGCCATTAGAGAATAATTATACCTCTCCAAACATCACCATGACATTAGCGTGATCTTGTAGATGCAAAACTCTAAGCTACAAAGTAGAGAGGATGGAATTAAACCAAAACAAGCTTAGGAAGAGGCCCTTTTGAACTACTTAGACATATAAAAGCAATAGATAAATGTAAAACTAGTGGATAATACCTAATAAACACATGAAACTATCAACACCATCAAACCAAAATAATGAAATCTAAATCAAGTATAAACAGTGACCCCCTCATGGTTGTAAATGCATAAAAAGCTACCTAGAGTGTTAGCAATTGTTCATGAAGGAGGATCCAACAATATGAGACTTATTAATATTAAATTGAATTTAAATCAAATACCTTTAACCCACCAAGACCATTCTTCCCAACTCCACCTGTATGGTCCACACCAAGCACTTGAAAATTGCCTTCCTTGGCTTGCCAAGATAAAATAGAAGAAAATATGTTGCATATGGACTTTTTGATGAAATTTATAAAATAAAAGAATGGAAATGGATGTTTTATGTGAATAGACACTCCATCCACATTATTATATGGAAGTGAACTCAAGGAGTCTGTACAAGTGCCCAAAAGGGCCTAAAAACAAGGATAAACTCCCCTTTTCTACACATAACTACTTCTTGGCTGACATCTGACTACCCATAACATTATCTTGACCTCTTACACATTGAAACCCACCTTGGTGACAAATTTATCCTCTTAAAAGTTGTACAAATCATTAATTAAGCTAAAATATGACAAAATGACACTTTTTTCCCATGAGGCATAACAAATAATAAATTAATGACTTGTAAACACATTGAAACATTTCAAATACCATTGAAGACATATTAGACACAAAATGGACCTTTGACCAAGTTTAGCCAAGGTTGAACAACTTTGACTGGCCTAGTACAAGGAGGATGAGTTTAGACTAAAGCTAAAGGAAGGATAAGTAAGATATGTAGGACAATATGAGATCCCATAAGACATGTAAACCTTATTTAAAAGTTAAAAATAGTAGGGGTTGATCCAATTTTACCAAAGGTTAAATTTGGTCAACATTTTTGGTAACTCTTAGGGGTAACATGCTTGCCTATGCTAAGGAGTAGTAGCCTTATCCTATCCATTAGGCAAGGGAGTAGGAATGCACTTAGGAACAATAAGACCAGACCTTTAAAAGACTAAAAATATTGTTGAATTACCTCAAAACACACAAAAGAAAGAAAAACACATAACAAGACCAAAGTAAACACATGGAGCAGAAGATAATTGTGCTACTAAGCACTTAGGGAACACAAGACACAACTGAAAGTAAAAAAATATGTACATTAATCTTGATCATACCTCCCTTCATCAAAAGGGAATTACCTTGGATATCCTTCCTCACTAGGTGAATGAGGATTCCAAGCATGATTCTTCTTGGATGTGGTGGTAGATGACTCATGTTTTCTTTTTTCTCCTTGACTTTGTACATCATCTAATGGAGTCATCTCCTACAAGTTCCCAAAGTAGATATGGTCCTCTTGACCTTTGTAACATGATTCATACTACTATCCTTTCATCTTGTCATGAAAAATTTATGTATCCATGCATGAGATAGCTTATTAGAATTCAATTTCTTCTTGAAGGATCTCATCATCCTTCTCAATAGTCACAATCTCTTCAAAATCTTCATGGGGCATTATATCATGACCATTTGGAAGAGTTTATTGCTCACATTCTTCTTCTAAGTTGGTGGAGGAAGCTTCATGGGAGGTTATTGAATCAAACTTTAAATCATCTTCAAAAACCCCAAGATCATCATAGATTTCTCCATTATGATCTAGACTATCTTGATGATGATGCTCCTTAACACATACATGCTTTCCAACATATTAGACTTGTTTGTTTAGGAGTTTAGTCTTCTCACATTCCTCATACTCCTTGAACATTTGTACATAGGTTTTCCACATGTCTTCCTTTTGAGAGACAACCTCTTACTTGTCATGGCTATTAGTTATCTCCAAATAAATTGTAAGCTCTTTAAGGGATTCAACCTCATTGCATATGTTCTCAAATATTTGCCATAGATCATCATATTTTGACTAGTTTGCCTCATGAAAAGGAGGAATAAAAGAGAATTTTTCCCCTTCTTTGGGGTCCAAGAGAACCTCTTTCAAGACCTCTTCTTCAACACAAGGAGGATCTTCTTTCTCATCTTCACAACCTGGTATCTCCTTATTTCCAATCATCCCCTCTTCATCTCTAATCCAATCTAAGATTCCAATCTCATCCTCCCTCTTGGTGATGTCATCATTAAGCACCTCAAAAATAAGAAGTTTGGCCAAAGGGGATTCTCAGGTGGTAAAGTAATTCTCATCATTAGAAGGGCAACCTTGATCAGTTAAAGTGGGGAAGATGGGTTTAATGGATTCTTAAGAGGGGTGGGAGGGAGATGAATGATTTTATTTTTATCTTCCCTGACAACTTCTCCACATAAGCATGATTTGTTCCTTTCTTCACAAGCTACCAACACCTCTTTCCATCTTGGGAAGGTAGGCTCATATATGTTTTCATGGGGCTGAGGTGCTAATAAAGAGGTGAATGATATGTTTAGGAAACTTGGAGTTACTTTGAGGTTGGAATATTGATTAAAACTTGGAGAAATAGACTTTGAGAGTTCACCTTTAGTTGCCATAATAGATTGCATTAAAATTTAATTGGCCAATTCAAGCTCTTTTTCAAGATGAGCTTCAAAACTCAAACTTCCTTTTTCACCATGTTCTCCAAATGTATCCACCTACTCAACCATGATATTCTCCTTCCCTTGAATACTTTATTGAATATTTCCAATGAGGGAAGCTTTGTGGAATGGACAAAGAATTTGGAGCATTTTGAGGTTGCCAACATGGAGTTGGTTCATGGGCTCTCAATCTCTCCTCTAGATGGAAAATTAGGCCACAAACATCAAGCATCTCATAGGTAAGATTTGGCGAATTATCCCCCTCTATAGGTATCTACTCTCTTTTGACTTGTTCCAATGCATCTCTTACACTCCTAATACAAACATTAGGAATGACTTGGCCACAACCATATCTAGTGTCAAGGTCTAACAAGTAGTCTTAGTAGCCAATAAGAGATTTTTTGAAACTAGCAATGGTATGACTTAGAGGAGAACCAAGTGGAGTAGGTGAAGAACTATATGGAGAGGAATGATTATAGACAACATAGGGCTCATGACAAGGTTGGACAAGGAATTTCTCATATTGAGGAGGAATAAGCAAAGTAGGACACATCTCCTCAGCTTGTGTAGGGATAAATTCAACATCAATATAATCCATGAGACTTGTGTGAAGTTTGTAGAGAAAGAAAAGCACTTCAATAAGAATACCTGGGCTGGTTTACCAGTAGATTCATATGTGGAGTAACCATTAGTGTTTAGTAAATTGCCTCTAAAAGTTGGTATCTTGAGAAGAACACCAAAACGTCTCAAGGAATCGACCTCTAGTCCCATTGGGCATGCCAAAAACTATTGTCACTTAAACTTACACCCAATGAGGAGATGACAAGTTAATCCTCATTCAAGTGAAAAAATTGAACCACCTCAGGGCTATGGGTATCCCTATTAATAGGAGGATCTCTAGATTAGTGTCTATCTCCCCTTGATGCATCACTAAAGCTCAATCCTACTATTAACACTTTGGGGAATGAAAAGGGATAGAGATAACATGAAAGTAAACCTAGTCTATAAGAGGTGATACATCAAACATATGATAATGATTATGTTTTTGGACTAACTTTGCTAATGGCATGCCTCTGAATATGGAATTGTAGGTCTAATAAAGAAGGCTAGGTCTTTTATGAAGAAACCCCTAACTTTTAAATTCAAAAGTTGGAGGGAAGAATTGTTTGGGTTTCCCAAATAACTCAACTTATGAAATGTTTATAATTATCTAGATTTAATCAAGTTTTCATTGGTTCATTACTTAGTTAGGTTTTATTTGGTAACCCATTACTTGTTCAGGTTTTTTAACCCCTCCTACTTTAGTGTCTTCTCTATCAGTTAGTTACCTCTCAAAGCCCAATGACTTATTACTAATTTAAACTCCATGCATCTTTGTAGAGATAATGACTCTCGTTATCTCATAGATATAATCAAATGGTGTGAATAAAATACAAGAAAATGGGCCCACCTAAACACCAAAGTATCCTTTAAAATATTGATTTTAAAGCACTTTCTTGAAGTGAACCTTCATAGTTTCTTAAAGTGTCCCTTTAGAAAATTTGTCTAGGTCCACTTTGGAAAAAAGTACCCTTCAGAGAAATTATTTCAAGCACTCTTTCTTGTAGACATTTTTTACAAAACAAATCAACCCTTCATCTTTTTTGAAACCTACCCTTCAAAAGAATTGGTTAAGACACTTTCCCAAGAAAGTGACCCTTTAAAAAATGTTTAAGGGCAACAACATGAAGTATTTCTAGATTCTTTGTTTTATACTAACCTTAATATTTTCTATTTGTAATGATCAATCATTGATGAGTACAAAAATCACAATCAATGGCCCTCACTTACTCATAGATCTAATCTGACAATGTGAAATCACCAAAGACTTTTCAATGTAGTATAAACTTGAGGCCTAGCAAAGGGACATATTTCTCAACCCTTAAGGAACCCCATGTGTTTTTTTAACATAAATAGACTTAGGAAACATAATTTTAACCTAAATCATATCAAAGATCAGAGCTCATTAAGTCATGTTCATCTTTTAAAATCTAACAATCTATGCTTCATCGTAGGATTTGATCTGATGTTGTGAATGGCCGAAGGCTTACAACCTAGTTGAAATTTAAGCAACCAATAAAAAAAGGACTTAAGGGATCATGTAGCCTGAAGACTTAGACATATGGTCCAAGGAACATGCTTTTAGTTTAAATAAAAATGTGTTTTTCAACACAATATGACTGTAAGGCTTAATCTTAAGCCCTCTAAGTATATTAGATGAGCTTAAAATTGACATCCTCATGCCCGTCTTAGTAGATCTGATGATCTTCACTTCATCGTAGGATTTGATCCATTGGTGCAAAATGGTCAAAGACTTTTCAATGAGGATAAATCATAAAAAAGGTGACCAATTAGAAAAGACTTCATGGATTGAGATCAATGGACTGTGCTCACTTATAGATATAATCTAATGGTGAAAAATGAAATACATGTTTAAAATCTAATGACTAACTTCTGAAAGGACTTTCATGGGAGTAACATGAACAAATTTATGAATTCGCCACCTCCACCATTAAAGATACAAAAAACCCTAGTTTACGAACATAAATCCTTAATTCTTGCCCAAGTGAATCACAATTGCATTCAAAAGAGCTAAAAATTACCTTGAGAAGAGCTAAAAACACTCAACAAGATGACACAGTCCAAGAGCAATCAAACTAGTTGAGGAATTATGGCTATAACAAGATAATAGAGAGATGAAGTTGAGGTCTATTTATCTATATATACTGAAGGGAGATGTTACTAGGATAAAAAATTAGATGTGGGAGCCTTAAATAATGGTATTAAAAATTAGTCTAAAATCTTCTTTGCAGTTGACCTCTTACAACCCTTAGCCCCAAATGAATAGTGAATTATCGCAGTTCAGAGGAGACATGAAGATTTGGTAGTAATTTAGATTTTTGGGATTCACCTCATAGATTCCAAACTAGATATACTCCATTGTATTCCATCACAGACACACTACTTGTCACATACTATAACTCATGCCTTGGATTCTTGTAATCCTAAAATGAGAAGTGTTCATGAACACTAAAGAACACTCTGTGAAGCAATTAGAAGCATCAACAAGAGGCAGTCCCTATTATCACTAGAAAGAGGGCATTATTTGTAAGTATTATTACTTTTTTGGTTAAGCTTAGAGGATATTTACATCCTTTATAAATATATTTTCTCTGTGCATGTTTTCTTTCTCATTTTTGTGCTTAGTAAGGAAAATATCCTTTTTCTTTGTAAAGTTTAGTTCAAATGCTGGTAATTATAGCTTTAAACTTGAGAATTTGACATTTGAGGTAAGAATAGCTTTATTTTGATGAAAGATTGATGCCATCTTGTGAACTTTGAGTCTTATTCATTATAAATATGCAAAGGATGGTCATTTTTGCATGATTTAGCATATATTTAAGCTAATTCAATTAAAGATTAGTGTCCTTTACATTTTCATATGTAAATCTTTAGAAATTAAGCTTAATGTGCATGTTATTTGTCATTTTTGGAAATTAAAATATTGTACCATATTTCAAATTAGGATTCTTAGTTCTCAAGCTAGAATTACCTTGAATCAAGATTAGATCTCATTCAAAAACCAGGGAACCTTTACTTGAACTCAAGACACATCAATAGGTTAGAAACAATAAAGGAAGGCATAGATGTTTGAAGTCTTAACCCTCCTCACCCCTTCAAGGAATCACTACATTCAATCTTAAACTAGATATGGCTTGGCTTGGGAGTTCTCCTATTAATTTTCTAGGTATAGTACATGACTTGCCACAAAATATTGAGAAATATTTGCCTATATTTAGTTCAACTGGTATGGTCACTATTGAGGAACATGTCAAGTCCTTTAAATTTTCTTTAAGGCTCTTAAATGTCATTCATGAGGATTTATCTTGTAGGTTATTCCCTTTTACCTTCAAAGATGTTGCCTATAAGTGGTTTTTAAACCTACCTAATGATTACATCACTTCTTGGAATAAGTTTGACACCATCTTTATTGATCAATTTAAAAAGATCATTAGCCCCTGTGTCATATATCATTAATTTACTACCATAAAAAGAGATGCAAGTGAGCCTATTAGGTATTTTAATCCCATATTTTAAAAGATGTTAAATTGAACCATAGATCCTTATAAGCCTAATGAACCTTTAACCTTAAAAATATATAAAGTGTTATAGATCCCATGACTTCTATGTTTCTAAACAAAACCCTTCTATCTATTACCACATTAGCTCAAGATTATTGAGAAGTAGTGGTCATTAGTGACCAAATGCAGCCTTAAGGGAAAATGGCATACTCAATTCCAAATATCAACCAATAAATGCTAGCCTTAAACCTTTTCCTAGCTAATAATCAAAATGATCTAGCTCTGAATCAAATACCATCTCTATCTTGCCTACTAGTCATGTTGCTCCCAATTAGAACTTAGGTTTCTTAGGTCAATAGAATACCAATGGATCTTAAGACAATGGTCAAAAGGAACTAATACATATCAATACGGCTAATAATAGTTAATCCCAAGCTATTGAGACTCCTAAGAGTGAAAATGAGTCCATACTCAAGATGGTTCAAAAGCTTAGTACAAACTTCTTACAATTACAAAAGCAAGTTGATAATGCTAAAAATAGCTCTAGAAAGAAATTCACCTTCCAAAAGTTTAATACACTTGGAAATCAATTCTAGAATGACGAATTATTTAATAAAAACAAAGCTAATGAGCCTTCTTCTTCTAGCAAGAAGACTATGGACATCAATCTCATAGATATTACCCTACCTGATTATTGTATAGTGCATGCCAGTTCTAAGCACGATGAGATAGATTGTATTGAATTCTTTAAAGATTTTGAAGCCCTCCAAGAAGATCTTGACACCTTTGAGGTTATCCCAGATAGGGACAATACTACTAGTAATTTTGAATCTAAAACACAAGATCAAGTACACATGGTGGAGACCTTCTAATTTCCTTTCCAAGAGGATAATGAGCCTGATAATATTCCTAAAGAAATCCAAGCATTTCAATAATTCTTAAAGACTTAACCTCTAAGAAATATGGAGAAAATACAACCCTTGACTACTTATACTCCTCCTAATAACTATGGGGCTCCTCCAAATAAATCTTAGAGGAGTGATCTTGAGCCACCCAAAGGTAGTTCTTTTAAGCCTTTAGCTGAACCTTTGAATAAAAATAGATACAATATTGTTGAGGACATGAAGAAAATTAAGGCAAACATCATTCTATATGAGTTGACACAAATAAATAAGATAAGAGACATTCTCTTGGAATCCTTGTCTAAGAAGCCTAGAAAGCCACCAAAAAATGATACTTCCAATGTAAATATGCAAGTGGAAAAAGAAAATTCTCCACCCTTTATGCTCGCAGTCAGAGTGTTTGGTAAGAATGTCTGTAATTGTCTACTAGATTTAAGATCTTATAATAATATCATGCTTGCTGGAATTTACAAACAACTTGGGCTAAACCCAATCAGTTCAAACCAAGTAGTCACACAATTGGATAAATCAAAAGTCAAAGTCATTGGAGAGTTGCTTAATGTGCATATTCAATTGGCAAGTGAACCTAGAGTTCAAAAATTTATTGACATTCAAGAAGTAGACATCCCTAGTGATTATGGGTTACTTATAAGAAGGGAATGGACCAAAGATTTGAATGGGTACATGTCCACTAACTATTCTCACTTTTGGATACCATAGAAAGGTGTTCCTAATTAGATAAGGGTTGAGAGAGAGCTAAGGATGAAGCATATGATAACTGAGTATAATGTAGTTAATGAAAGGGTAAACTTCCTTGATTCTAATCTTAGAATCTTCACCTTATAAATTGCACAAAATTTGGATTCTAAAATACCTCCTCTAATTCCTGGATTATGGAAGTTACATGTTGATGGAGCTAGATGCAAATTAGGATTAGGAGCTAGCATTGTGTTAGTATACCCTACAGAAAAACACTACCATGCATCTTATAGGTTGAAATTTCCTTGCAATAATAACTTAGCTAAGTATAAAGCTCTTATTCTTGGACTATAACTTTCCATCAAGCATAAAGTCAAAGATCTTATAGTCTATGGAGAATCCAAACTTGTGATCAACCAAGTGAGTAGTAAATACCAGTGCAAGTTGTCTTACTTGAAGAGATATAAGTTTAGGGTATGGGATTTGATAGAATATTTTGATACCTTCAACATCTTAGCTATTCTAAGGGAAGAAAATAAGGTTGTTGATGAGCTTGATTTTGCTATAGCCAACCTCATGCTAAATCGATATTCCCTTGAATTCAACATTGAGTTGATACCTTACCCATCAATCCCTAATAACATCAATCAATTTCAGGTTTTCAATGATGATCAATAGATCATTTATTTCTTGACAAAATATAGGGCCTTTGAATCTCATATCATTGATGAAGTCAATGAAATCTCTCTTGAAAATGAGACTAATGGTAATATCATCCAATTTAGTGATAACACGATACCTAAAGGGATGATATATGTAAAGAGGTTATTTGATCATGATAAGTTTATAGAGGTACCTAAGATACCTAAAGTGAGTGGAAAAGACTACCAGCCAATAGATCTTGGTCCATAAGACCAACAAAAACCCATCAACATAGGAAAATCATGCATTGAAATGGAGAATAAGAAAGCAAGATATTTGCTCACAAAGTACAAATATGTCATTACTTGGTCCTATGAATACCTAAATATATTTTATCCAAGGGTCATAACTCATACAATACCTCTCAAAGAAAAATGTAAGCCTTTTAAGCAAAATCAAAAGGCAGTTGATCCTGTCTTAGAGCCTATGATCTATAAAGAGGCCAAGAAACTATTAGATGCAAGGATTATATTTCCTATTATACACTCCACTTGGGTTGAAAACTTGGTCCCAATAAGAAATAAGAATGGGGAGATTATATTATGCATTGACTTTAGGAACTTGAACAAATATTCCATAAAGGACAACTATCCTCTACCTTCTTTAGACCAAGTCATATAAGTTATTTTACGGTCAACTATGATGTCCTTCTTGTATATATTCTCAAGGTATAACCAATTTTTTGTTGACAAAGAGGATAGGATGAAGATAAATTTCATGATCAACTGGGGAACCTATGCCTACAAGAGGATGGCCTTTGGGCTTATCAATATAGGAGAAACATTTTAAAGGGTCATGGACCATGCTTTCTAAGGTTTGGTAGGTAAATGTATCATCATATATATAGATTATTTGATATTTTTCTCCAAGAACAAAGAGGATCACTTCATGCACTTGCAACAAGTATTTAAAAGGTGTAAAAGATATAGCATTTACCTCAACCCAAAGAAGAGCATATTTTATTACATAAGGGAAAATATTAGGCCATGTTATCACCAAGAATGGGATCTCCATAGATACTGATAGAGTGGAGGCCATCTCCAAAATTGAGTTGCCTAATATTAGAAATGAGCTTAAGTCATTATTTGGAAGAATTAACTTTGTAAGAAAGTTCATCTCAGGATTTGCTGAAATTGTCAAGCCTTTGAATGACATGTTGAAGAAGGATGCCAAGATCTTTTGGAATGATGAATCCAAGAAGGCTTTTGTTGATATTAAGAAGGTAATCATTGAAGCTCCAATTCTCATATGTCCTAAATTCACAAAGGATTTCTATCTATATTCATTTGCTTCTGAGCATACTATGGCTGCAGTACTAACTAAAAAATTTAATGGGAATGATCATCCCATAGCTTTAATGAGAACCAATTTCAAGAATGTTGAAGTGAACTATTCTATGATTGAAAATCAAGTTTATGCATTGGTGAAAGTAGTTAAGGAATTTAGGCATTACATCCTCAAGAACAATGTGCATGTTATCTTTCTAGATCTAGCTATGAAGCTTATGTTGAGCTAAAACGAGTGTGGAGAAAGGAGAGGCAAATGGATTTCAGTTCTACAAGAGTATGATATTGAAAGGAAGATTGCCAAGCTGGTAAGATTCCAAGGCATAATTCAAATGATTTCTAATGTAAACCCCAAGCTCTATGTCATGCAAGTTGACCAACAAAAATTCTAACCTAATGAGTGGTATGAATCTATCATCCTCTTAATTATCAATGGTGTTTACCCCCCAAGACATAAAAGAGATCAAAAGAGAGCCTTAAGGCTCAAATCATCTCATTAACTCATCAATAATGGAATCTTATATAGAAATAACTTTGAGGTAATTTATTTAAGATGTGTATCCAAAGAAGAAGCAACTTAGATCATGATTACCTTCCATGAGAAGTTAGGAAGTGGACACCCTTCAGGAAGAACCATAGCTCATAAAATCCTTAGAGTTGGGTATTATTATCCTAACCTCTTCAAAAATACTCACAATCATGTGAGGGATGCCATGTATGCTATATACTCAACATAAAAGAGCCAAAGGTAGACATGCCTTTGTAACCTATGATAGTTGACAAACCCTTTGCATAATGGGGGATGAAATTTGTAGGGGTGATTAACCCCAATTCTTTTATTGGACATAAATTTGTCTTTACTGCTACTAAATACTATATAAGGTGGAGTGAAGCTATTACCACCAAACATTATAGGACATAAGAGGTAATCAACTTCATGGAAGAAAACATTTGCATAAGATTTGGAACATCAGTCTCTTTGGTCTATGATAATGGATCTACCTTCACTTATATTGAGATGACTGAATGGGCATATGATAATGGAATCACTCTAAATTTTTCATCCAATCATTACCCCCAAGGGAATGGAGTATCTGAATCTACAAATAATAATTTGATGAAGGCTATCAAGAAGTCTACAGAAGATAAACCTAGAATGTGGCATAAGATCCTCAAGTTTGCATTATGGGTGGATAGAATCAAAATCAAGTAGGCTCTCAAGGCTTCACCATTATTATTTGTGTATGGCCAAGAACCTATCTTCCATATCACCCTCAAGTTTCCCATAATTAACTTCATGTAGGAGTATATGGAAGAAAATCAAGAACTTGCTAGCTCAAGGTTGCGAGATATTATTTAGATGGAAGATGCCAGAGACAAAGAATTTGCTAACTTTAGTAGGCATCAAACAAAAATGAAAAGGTGGTTTGATAAAGGATCCAAAATAAAAGTGTTTAGGCAAGGAGACTTATTCCTCCTCTGGGATAAAGTTTCAAATCCAAAAGGGAAGCATGGCAAATTCACACCTTTTTGGATTGGGCCGTATCAAATTACAGAGACATTGAAAAACAACACCTTTAAGTATAAAGACCTCCAGGGAGTAGATTTCAACTTGCCCACCAATGGGTAGTATCTCAAGCATTACTTTTATACTACTCCACTAGGAGTCTTCATGGAGTGAAAACTATAAGATAGTTAGATTAGATTAAGTAGACTAGTTAGTTTCTTTTCTTGCTTTCCTTTCTTGCTTTGCTTATATATATTTGTTTGATTCTTGTTTGTGCTTTATATTCTATGTTTGCTTTGTGTTTTGTTTGATTTTGCTTAGTTGTGCTCTTTTGTTTCCAATAAGTCCTACAGATAGTTTATTTCTTATATTTTCATAGATTTCTCAAAATTCTAGTGGCTTGAAATTGGAATATGAATCTTGTAATGATGAACATATGTTGTCACAAAGCATCATGATGCAACTCAAAGATAATGGTATAGATTGATATAAAAGTTAATTATCATGAAAATTCTTAAGCATAATCTTAAATCAAGGTTTAGTTGAAATAAGAATCATTTGTGTTAGAAGAAAAATTAGGTTATTGAGGCAAATTTCATGTTAGCACTTAAAACACATCCTTTTCTAAGATAGAGGTTATAACTAAAAGTGATTACCCAAAGAGTTAAACACTTGACAAAATCCTTAAAACTAGGTTGTAATGGTTCCCAAAATTTTCAAAAAGACTTAGAAAATAAAAAAAAGAAAAAACTTATTACAAAATCTATGGATAAGAAAAAAAGGTGATTCTGGTAACCTCCATAAGGGCTATAGATGCTTGGATGACATGGTGCAAGGAATTGAGTGGGACCAAAGGTATCTCTATCGGGGCTATGGATGCTTGACTAGTAGTAGAGTAATGCCTAATCCTTCCCTAAACTAAGAGAAACTATTTCTCAACAAATATCCAAAAGGCTCCAAGTCAAGTGTCATGACCAACGATATGACCTAGATGTTATCTTCCAAAGTTCCATGAAAAATAGTAAGTGGAATCAAAGGACACATTAAGTGTATGTGTTTCAACATTTTGAGTTTGAATTTTATACATGTGAGGTTTGTTTCAACCAATGTTTGACTTAGATAATGTTATGGACCCAATGGATGAAAGACTTATGTATTGATCTAAACTAGAGCCTTAGGTTTTAACATATTGCTATGTTTCCCCTATGAGTCACCATTGTTTGGATCAACATACCCCCACTTTCTTGCTTTTGCAAATAGGGGGACCCTTATGAATGTTTCAAAACATCTAAAGTTTGAATTTATTGAAAAGTTTTTTTTTTTTAGAATTTGAAGATCATAAACTTGAAAGGGATATGCTTTATACATACTTAATGATAATGATTATGTTTTTGGACTAACTTTGCTAATGGTTTGTCTTTGAAGATGGAATTATAGGTCTGATAAAGAAGGCTAGTTCTTTATGAAGAAAACCCTAACTTTTGAATTCAAAAGTTGGAGGGAAGACGTATTTGGGTTTCCCAAATAACTCAACTTATGAAAAGTTTATAAGTATGTAGATTTAATCAGGTTTTCATTGGTTCATTACTTATTTAGGTTTTCTTTGAGTGACCCATTACTTGTTCAATTTTCTTAACCCCTCTTACTTTGGTGTCTTCTTTATCAGCTACTTGCCTCTCAAATCTTGATGACTTATTACTGATTTAAACTTCATGCATCTTTGTATACTAATGGATCTCATTATCTCATAGATCTAATCAGATGGTGTGAATCAAATGTAACCAAATGAGCCCACCTAAATACCAAAGTACCCTTTAAAATATTGATTTTAAGGCACTTTCTTTAAGTGACCCTTCAGAGTTTCTTGAAGTGTCCCTTTGAAAAAGTTGTCTCAGTCCACTTTGGTAGAAAGTACCCTTCGAATAAATTGTTTTGAGAACTATTTCTTGTGGACATTTGTCCAAAACAAACCAAACCTTCAAATTTTTTGAAACCTACCCTTTAAAATAATTAGTTAAGACACCTTCCCAAAAAAGTGACCCTAAAAAAAATGTTTAAGGGCAACTGCATGAAGTCTTTCTACATTCCTTATTTTATACCTAACCCTAATATTTTCTCTTTTCAAGGACCAATCATTGATGAATATACAAATCATAACCAATGGCCCGCGCTTATTCACACATCCAATCTAACAATGCAAAATCATCCAAGAATTTTTAACATATTATAACCTTGAGGCCTAGCAAAGGGACATATTTATTGACCCTTATATGAACCCCATGTGTTTTTTAACATAAATAGACTTAGGAAACATACTTTTAACTTAAGTCATATCAAATCTCAGAGATCATTAATTCATGTGCATATTTTTAGATCTGATGGTTTTTACTTCATCATAAGATTTGATCTAACAGTGTGAAATGGTCAAAGGCTTCAACCTAGTCAAAATTTAAGTAGCCAATCAAAAAAGGACTTAAGGGATCACATAGCCCAAAGACTTAGACATATGGCCCAAGGAGCATGCTTTCAACTTAAATAAAAATGTGTTTTCAACACAACATGACCACAAGGCTTAAGCTTAAGCACTCTAAGTACATTATATGATCTTAAATTTGATAGCCTCACACCCATCATTTGGCATTCATGAGAATGTTTTTGATGTTTGTGAGGATGTCAAATTTAAGATAGTCTAAACTTTTAGCCTAGCAAAGGGATGTATTTATTGACCCTTTAAAATGCCCCTTTGCTTTTTTAACATTAAAACTTAGTATGATACTTTTAAACTAAGTTTTTATTAAGCTTGAATCTCATTAACTCATGTGCATCTTTATATATCTGATGGTTTTTGCTTCATCATAGGATTTGATCCAATAGTGCAAAATGGCTAAAAACTTTTCAATGAGGATAAAGCATAATGAAGGTGATTAATTAGAAAATACTTTATGGATTGAGATCAATGGATCATGTTTTCTCATGGATCTAATGCAAAGGTGTGAAATGAAAAACATGTTTAAAATCTAATGGCTAGATTCTAAAATGACTTTCACAGGACTAATATGAGCAAATTTATGAATTCTTCACCTTTACCATTAAATATACAAAAAACCCTAGTTTTCCAAAATTAATCCCTATTTCTTGCCCAAGTGAATCACAATTGCATTCAAAAGATCTGAAAATCACCTTGAGAAGAGATAAAAACACTCAGTGAGATCACGTAGTCAGAGAGCAATCAAACTAGCTGAGGAATTATGCCTATAGCAAGACAATAATAGAGAGATGAAGCTAGGTTTTATTTGTCTACAGATACTGAAGGGAGACATTTCAAGGATATATAATTAGATGTGGAAGCCTTAAATAATGGTATGGAAAATTGGTCTAAAATATTCTTTTCAATCAACCTCTTACAACCCTTAGCCCCAAATGAGCAATGAATTTCCATGGTTCAGAGGAGACATGAAGATTTGGTAGCAATTCAGATGTTTGGGCTTCACCTTGTAGCTACCAAACTAGAGGTACTCCATTGTATTGATATCCTAACTCCTATGTTCATTGATTGTAGAGTAGATGGAGATTGGATAATAAAAGAGGGATTTTGAGAATTTTATACTAGAGTAATTAATACAATTGGAATTCTACAAAGATTTTATGGTGTTGTGTTATATTGTTTCTAATTTCTCTCAATTGTAGGTGGATGTCTTAGATTTGAATTTTTCTTGGATAGATGAGCTATATTTCATGTTCATGAGGTTTTTAGTTTGTGATGTGCTAGATTAGTTGAAGGATTCTAAGTTTACTTCATTTTATTTGCTCTGCATTTTAATGTTCTTATGAAATTTAGATTAACATAGAAAAATATTTAAGTAATCTTGAATTTTACTCATGATCTTTATATTTTCCTTTGAGTATCACCTAATTTTTTGTCAAGCTTGGTTTATGCTATGTTGCATCACTGATTGGTTAAATGTATGCTCAAATTGAATAAAACATTGTCATTATGTTTGAGACTAATACTTGCAATCATGTTTCTTCTCTACCTTACCCTACCTTTTGCTTCTTTTTTTTATCAATGCTCACTTTAGTTTAAAGATCACTATAAATATTCACTTAGATTAGCTTAGAGTCAAAAATCTTAACCAAGAAGGCTACAAGACTGCAAAGACTTAGCCCCTGGTGGCTCCCAACCACCACATGAATTTTTTTTTGTGGGCAACTATCATACTTTGCCAACTATTCCAACATAGACACACTACTTGTCACAAAATTCAACTCATGCCTTGGATTCTTGTAATCCTAAAATGAGAAGTGTTCATCAACACTAAGGAACACTCTATGGAGCAATTAGAATCATCAACAAAGTGTTAGAAAATTTTCATGAATGAAGAGCCACCAATATGAGACTTCTTGCTATGAAAATGAAGTGTAATTAGATAACTTCCACCCACTAAGACCATTATTCCCAACTCCACATGTATGGTCCACACCAAGCTCTTGAAAATGGCCTTCCTTGCCTTGCCAAGAGAAAATGGAAGAAAAAAAGTTATAAATGGAATTTTTAATGAGATTTTTTCACTCCAAGCATGGAAATGGATGTTAGGAGGTGAAGATATACTCCACCCACGTTTTTAGCTACAAGTGAACTCAAAGAATCTGTACAAGTGCTAAAAAGGGCCTAAAAATAAGGAAAAACTCCTCTTTTTTCACATAACTACTTCTTGGATAACATCTAACTACCCCTGACATCATCTTGACCTCTTCCACATTGAAACTCACCTTGGTGACAAATTTATCCTCTTAAAAGTACATACAAGTCATTAATTAAGCTAAAATATGACAAAATGACACTTTTTCCCATGAGGCATAGCAAATAACAAATTAATGAATTGTAAACACATTAAAACATGTCAAATACCATGTTAGGACATATTAGACACAAAATATACCTTTTACCAAGTTTCACTAGGGTTGTCCAATTTGACTAGCCTGGTACAAGGAGGATGAGTTTAGACCAAAGCTAAAGGAAGGATAAGTAAGATATGTAAGACACTATGAGACCCTATAAGACATGGAAACCTTTTTTAAAATTTCAAAATAGTAGGGTTTGACCTAATTTAACCAAAGGTCAAATTTGGTCAATACTAACAACCTAACATATGCCTTTACAATGGAGGATTCTATTATAAAATGTTACTTAATTTCTATTTAGAATAGAATATTGTTCTAAATTAATGGTAGGGTCCCTATTTTTTTTTGAAGGATGATCATGGCCATTTCATGTTTCTCATCAACCAATTTGATGTCCATCATAGGTTTCATGATGCACTCCTCCTTTTGGTTTGCTATCTCATCAAATTCCTTGTCATTTTTGGCCAAGGCTTCCTTGATGCTTCTAGCTTCATTGAATATCATATCCAAGACCTTATTGTTATCCTATTTAGACTAGCCTTTACTTTTCCCTTGGATTTTTTGAGTCACCAAAGTGGCCTTATGCTTGAACTATTCATAGCTGATGAGGCTAAGTGTAGTAGGCTATGTAAGATTGACAAGCATAGTCCCAAAAAGTTTCTCAATTCTACTAATGAGATCTTTGTCACCTTTTATAAGCCTATTTACCTTGGTGTGCTTGGTACTCAATCTCTAAACCTTATCAATAATAATGCCCAAGATCATGCCTAGGTGTCCCATACTTATAGTTCTAAATTTTGGAATCTTCTTCTTTGCTTAAATATTAAGGCGCTGAGCAATCTTATCTTCTGAGGCCTACCATTGGGTGACCAAGTCTCTAGCTAATATATATTGGTCTTATAGTGCACTCTACCTCATCTTCATTGACTTTAATTCCTCAAACATGTCATATAATGACTCATAAAGAATATTGATCATGGCATCTGGTAATGACATGATTGCTTGAGTTTGTAAGTTCTCTTTCTCCCTTTCCAAATTATAGATCCTTTATTTTATACCCTAGACTCCAGACTTGGCTTGTTTTTAATGTGCTTCTATCAATATTTCCACATCTTATTCATGTATTGCAGCTCACCAAGTTATTGTCCTAAAATAGGGGTCAAACCTATAAAAGGTTCCACCTTTTGAAAGGTGAATTCTTCTATCCCAATCATGGTTATCCTAGTTTTTATTATCTCTAAGCTTTTTATCTTAAGATTGAAATGAACTATGGTAATTGGTTATTTGAACTAGGGAGGTTCTAGGAGGTCCACTCTTGAGTTAGTAGATCCTTATAGAGCATCCATCTACTTACTTCCTAAGCCTTGGTAGATCATGATTCTTCTCTCTTCCTATTCCTTCATTATAACCTTCATCTAGGGATTCACATCATCATACACATCCATACCAACCATTGTTATGGCCCATGAATGGGAGAGATTTTGGATTATTTATATTTTTTCATAGATGAACTAGTCAAGAATGACTAGTCCATGTACTTGAAATTCATCACTAAAGATATTGACTTCACTAGTGGGATGAGTGAAGGTCAATCTAGGTTTCTTCCTTGGTTCTACTAAGACCAAGGCCAATTTTTCTTTCCTCTTTTCATGGGAGGTGATTGGGACAAGTTCCTTCCTTATATCTTATTTAAGATCCACTGAAGGGTGTTCCTCTCCTCCTAATCCATAAGACTCTACAAGTTACTTGAGATCACCCTCAAGCATCTCTTCCATCTCCAAGGCTATCATGTCAATGTACTATATTGGAGATGGTGTTCTTTATTGCATGGTTGAAGGTAAGGGTCCTTCTCTAGGTCTTTCTTCTAATCTTACTTATCCAACCTTCTCCTTTTCTTTGTCTTGATCATCTTAAATTAGCTCAACCTAATGTTGGGACTACTATGATTTCTCTACCTAAGGTTGTTCATGAGCTATCCCAAATTTCCAAAGTATTAAATGGTATTGCAAGGGGTACATTTGTAATATTTACCTAGATGTCTTGTTGTCCCTAACCAATCTATGCTCTAGCTTGATGTTGTGACCTTGGATCCTATCCAACACTTCCCAATAGTTCTTGGCTCTGATGTATATGGTGTCATAGATACCCAATTAGTGTACATACTCAATATTGAGATTTTTTTCCCTTAAATATTCTCCTACTTTGCTCCTTAGATCCCACATCTTTAGTTCATCTAGCTAAAAGATAAATGAATTCTTATGTGTGACCATAACCTCCACCTACTTACAATCTCTAATTATGATTTTCCCAATATCCAATGGGAAGGGGTGAAGCATACCTTTCCTCTTTTCTTTAAAATCATTGTTAATGCCAAGGATGAGTTAGGAGACAATCTCCTACTCAACAAGTTTATTTGAGACATGCACTGGTAGTCTATAGGGTTGTGACATGATTCCTTCTATACTGATGACTATGTGATTAGGATAATACCATATGTACCCTATCATTTCAACATACTTTTTAATGAGGGGGTGAAGCCTCAACATTGTAACACCTATGATGGCTTCAAATATTACTAGCAAAATGTAGTAACAAATAAACTACATATGATTTTTATACTTGAAGATGTGAAACTTGGAGTAGTGGTGTGAGATGATTGTCCTACCTTATAAGGACCAATTATTAATGCCAAGGAAGGTGATTAAAGTGAGAATGACATCAAGAAGGTAATACATCATGTAGAATTGTTTGGAGGTATTCCTCTTGATGTTGATGAATTTCTTGACCAAGAAGATGTTGATCAAATATACAATTAAAGGGGTATGTTTTTCTTCCACTAGGAATTGTACATATGAGACCCAAACCTTATTTACATAAGTAGTATGAGGTTAACCAAAATATCTATTTAACAAGGTCATAATCACCCTAATACCCTCTCTAAATTGGATGATAGGGATTCTACCATCAAGGGTTTTGAAGATGTGAGGCCTTTGATGGAGCTAGGGTCTTAGGATAGAGTCTAGGTCATGGCTATTGGTTCATTATCTCATTTTCGGAAGGTCCACATGGGGAAGAGTGAGATTATAGTACTTTTTAGAAGTAAAAAGGGAAATTCATGCTACCTCTTTTGAGTTACCCTCCCTAATATTCCATTCACCATCAATCCCAGAATCAACAAAAATGGGGACAAAGACATCAATGTAATGCAATACATCTAGTTTTGTCATGGGATGATGGAAGATGAACATATAGATTGTAACCAAGTCACTATGTCATCTATTAGTGGTGGCATTTCTCTGCTCTTCATTTTATATGGGTTAAAATTATTTTATAATAAATAAAAGCTTGGTATAATTCCTAATTATGTGGATGTTTAATACAACCAAGTCTAGTTTTATATCCTTGAATACCTAACCCTCAATATCTATCATCAAATAAAGCTTAGCTTCTTCATTCAATTGTTGTTTACTAGCTGCTATGGTCTCTATTTCTTGCTAATTATTCACACTGTATTTCAAACAATCTTTGTGAAAGCTCTCTCATGCTTAGAAACATAATTTAGCTATCTCTTGATTGAATTGTATCCAATTATATCCATTTAGGTCACTTTTATGTAGGGTTTAGGGTTTTGGAGCCTCAATGGTGGAAGATATCTAGGTTTTGGCTTATATGTGTACTATATTTGATTTTGAACTTTGCCTTTATACCTTTTTGTTTTTAATCCTACAAGATCTTTAGTTTTGTCCTTTTCTACCTGTATGGAGCTTATGTGGCATGAGTCTGGATCTTTCATGGAATTTTTCATAAATTCCATTTGAACACTAGTCATTGGTATTTAAAAATACTTCATTATTTTTTCTCTGTAGGATCAAAATCCTATATTAGCACGAGTTATTGATCATAATTCATAGCCTTATCTTTTAATTGGTTCCTATTCCTTAAGCCTTGTGGTCAGAACACTTATAATTCTCACACATCTTCCCCATGTTCAAAATATTATGTCATTCCCTTGTCGAATAATCATTGGGCACATGATGGGTCCATGGGTTCATGGAGGTTTGTTAAAAAGTATCTAGGGACCTTCACACTATTAGGAATATAGAAATAAAGCATGGACCATTAATCTACAAACATGCCCAAACATTAAGTTAGTACCTCTTAAAATTAAAGACTTAGGCTTACATCCCTTAGGCTAAGGTTTATTTCATGTTTATTAAGTATGGGAGAAACCTTAAGCTAACAAATTTAAGTATAAGTTATGATTTAAAAGGAGGTCAAGGTATAAACATTCTTGGTTAAATGTATGCATTATGTTTATCAAAAATGATGAAATACGTTATGCTAAAATATTTATGCCATGTGTCACAAACCATGCTTCAAAATAGATTCAACATGAAATAAATTTTACATAAGATAAGTTTGAGATTTAAGGTCCATTATGCAAAATAACATGTGAATATTTAAATCATAGACTTAGGATAAGTATATTTCTTTCATATATTTTCATTATATAGATCGAGGCCTTACATTTTGGGCATATTTTGAGAATTTTCCTTAGCTTGGTGAGCCATTTTAGAGTAAAAAAGGTATAGGGACATTATTTAAACACTAAACAAGGTATTTTAATTGGGTTAAATTTGATGGCCTCATAGATGCCAAATACATCCTCATAGGTGTCAATTGATAGTCACGTGGACACCAAGTTTAAGCTAGTGAAGTTTTAATTTAAATGGACATAAATTTGATAATCGCACGGGCATCAAGTTATTCTTTTTTGAAATTTAAGTGATGGTCACATGAACGTAAATTTTAAGTTCATTAAAATCTTTAGGGTTAAATATGAGGATGCTACATGGCATCTTTATAGGGCTTCCCAAGGTTTCAATGTCAATTCACTCTATTTGATCAAATGTCACAATAAAGTGATAGCCATGGGATCATAATCTGAAGACTTACTTTTGATTGGCTATATTTTCAAGTGGGTTCATTTTAGTTTTAGTCCTCAAATGTAATGGTGTCATGTGTCCATCTTTTAGGCTTTCTATATCCTTTTGACTTTTCAACTACACTTCACTCTATCTGATCATGTCCTTGTGAGTAAGCACAAATCATCAAATTATCCAAGATGCAAGCTATTTAAGCTAAAGTTACCATTTATCTTCACTCCATCTAATCAAATGTCATGATAAAGTGATAATCATAAGATCCTATAAAGTATGAGGAAGTTAATTTTAGGACCGTGGAGATAATAAAAACTTAGGTTTAAGGCATTAAGACTAAGGTCATGATGGTATTAATGAATACATCAGGGTATTAGTATTAAAGTTTTAGGCTAAGTTAGGGAATATGAAAAAGGACATTTAGTTAGGCCATAAGGAACTTAAAAAAGGGTAAAATAATGAAGGGGGTCAAGTTTTATAGTCAATTTGTGTTAAAAAACATGACTAAACCTAAGATATGCATTTTATATTTAAGTCCATAAAAATGATTCTTGCTAATTTGGGTTTCCACCTTTATTCAAATTTGGACTGAGGGTTTGTTAGGGTTTTAAAATGCAAACTTCTTAGGGATGCATTATATATATCCTAAAACTTATAGTCAAATGAAATTCATTATCAAGGTTAGTCTATATTAAATAAAATCAAGACCATATATGATTTTCTCTTAACAAAGTGGATTATCTTCAAATTCTATAAAAGACCTTGACATGCTGAAGTTTTCTTTTTTTATTCTAAGGGTTTCTCAAGGGTCTCAATTCAAAAAATGGGGTATGTTGGTCCCAATAAATTTTAAATCATGTGGAAACATAACAAGATCAAAACCATCATTTGGATTAGATTATGGTTGAAACAAACCTTACACTTGTAAACTTAAGGTCAAATACTAGGACATACTCAAATTATGTGTGCACTTTGATTCCACTTAGTATTTGCCATGGGATTGAATAAATATATTCTATTTTCATGTCCTCAATCACTTAAGTTAACTTATAATATAATAAAATGTTCATTATGAACCATGTTTTGACTTAGGGAATGTTTGGCCATTGCTCTGTTGCTAGTCAGGCATCCATAGCCTTGATAGAGATTCCTTTCGATCCACTCGTGGCCTTGCTCCACTATTAATCAAGCATCCATATCATCGATGGAGATTTTTAGAATCACCTTTACCTAAAAGCTTTAGATTTTGCATTGTATCCTATTTTTTTTTATTTTTTATACCTTTATGCTTTCAGCAAGGTTGGGAACCAAGATAACCAGGTTTTAATAGTTGGTCAAGTATCTGATCTTTGGAAAATCATCTATGGTTGAAAATCTATCCCAGGTAAGGATGTTAATTATGTGTTATTTTTGGATATACCATGATAATTTGAGTCTTCATTCCCCAAGTGTAAGTCTTCTTAAAGCTAGTTTGAGGTTGAGATAATGGTTAAGGTCTAATGAAATGATTGGCCTTTCCATTGGTAATTATCAGTTTCTCTAAGATATAACATCATGTTTTATATTTTAGATCCATGTATTGGATTCATACCTTCATTCCTAAATTTGGGGGGCATATTTTAAGCAAAATTCATAAATTTTGAAATCAAGATTGTCCCTAGGGACTAATTAGGATCAAGGAACCAAGCAACATGAAAGAAACAAACTACAAAAAGAAAGGCAACAATAAAGGAAAATAATAAAATATGTGAATGCTTATTTACAAACAAGGGAAAAGAAGGAAATAACATGTAAATAAACTAACTAACCTATCTACACTAATCTAATCATCTTATAGTTTACTCTATGAAGACTCCAGAAGGAGTAACAGAGAAATAGTGCTTGAGATACTGCCCATTGGTAGATAGTGTAAACTCTACTCCTTGTAAGTCCTTGAGTTTAAAAGTTTTGTTTCCAATGTTTCCATAATTTGATATGGGCCGATCCATAAGGGTGTGAATTTTCCATTTTTACCCTTAGGTTAAGATGCCTTGTCCCAAAGAAGAACCAAGTCTCCTTGTCTAAACAATCTGATTTTGGATCTTTTATTGAACCATCTCTTGAATATGGTTTGATGTTTGATTAATTAAATAAAGGATTTCTCCCTATCATTTCCATCTAAAATATATCTAGCAATCTAGAATTAGCTAGCTCTTGGATCTCCTCCATGTATTCTTGCATAAATCTATATGTGGTAAATTTGAGAGTGATAGGAAAGATGGGTTCCTATCCATTCACCAATAGGAATGGTGAGGATCTTAAGGCTTAAATGATCCTTATCTTATTATCCCAAAGTGAAAATTTAAGGAGCTTGTGCCAAGTTTTGGCTTTATCTTAAATAGACTTCTTGATTGCCTTCATTAGGTTTTTATTTGTTGACTCAGAGACTCCATTCCCTTAGGGATAATGGTTGGATTCAAACTTGAGAATGATGTCATTATCATAATCCCACTCAATCATCTCTATGGATATGAAGGTAGATATATTATCACATATTAGAGAAATTGGGGTCCCAAACCTAGTATAGATGTTTTCTTCTAAGAAATTGATCACTTCCTCAGTTCTTGCATTACTTGGTGGCTACATCTTCAGTCTACCTTATATAATATTATATGGAAATAAGGAAATATTTGTGACCTTCATATGATTTGGGGTTTATTACACCAATGAATTTTAACCCCCATCGAGTAAAGGGTTTGTCAATCATGACTGGTTGTAGAGGTGTTTCTACCTTTTGCTCTTTGGTGCTAAAAATTTGGCATGAATGACATTCCCTCACATGTTTGTGAGCATCTTTAAAAATAATAGGCTAGTAATATTTAGCTTCTAAGAATTTTGTGGGCTATGGTTTTCTTAGATGGATGTCCACTACCTAGCTTTTCATGAAAGGTGCTCATGATTTGGGTGGCTTCTTGTGAGACACATATCAAGTAGATTCCTTTAAAGTTCCTTCTATACAAGATTCCATTCTTGATCAAGTAACGGGATACCTTTAGCCTCAAGGCCCTCTTTTTCTCCTTAGATAAACCTATTGGACAAGTACCATTGATTAGTAAATGTATAATTGGGTCATACCACTCACTATCTTGAAAGTTTTATTGATCCACCTACATAATGCTTAACATAGTTTAGTATTAATGATTCTTTGAATCAAACCTTGGCACCTTAACAACTTTGTATTTATAATTTTTAGGTCATACTCCTGCAACATTGGCATCCACTTACCTCTATTTTCCCCTAATTCATTATGACTCAACATAAGTTTGGTGGAAGGGTCAAATAAGATGGCATGCACCTTATTTCTAAGGATTTAATGCCTAAATTTCTTAACTACCTTAACTAATGCATATGCCTATTTATCAATAAATGAATAATTTAACTCAGCATTTTTAAAATTGGTACTCATAAAATAAATTAGGTGGTCACACCGTTTAATTTTTTGAGTCAACATTGTAGCCATAGTGTGGTTAGATTCAAAGGAATAAAGGTAGAAGTCCCTTGAAAAGTTAGGACTAATAAGGATTAGATATTGATTTATGGACTCCTTAATGTCAATGAATGCTTTTTTGGAATCTTCATTCCATGTGACCTTGGCATCCTTGTTTACCATGTCATTCAGTGGTTTGACTATTTCTGTAAAACTAAAAATAAACTTTCTTACAAAATTAATCTTGCCAAAAATGAGTTCAACTCTTTTTTACTATTTGGAGGTTATATTCTAGATATGGCCTCCACTCTTTCAAGATCTATAGAGATCCCATCCTTAGTTATAACATGACCTAATAATTTCCCTTCAATCACACAAAATATACTCTTCTTTGGGTTTAAAGAAATTCTATACCTTCTACATCTTTTAAAAAATTTCTATAAATGCATGAAGTGATCCTCCCTATTTTTATAAAAAATTGTTAGATCATCCATATATCTAATAATGGACTTACCAATTAGGCCTTGAAAGGTATGGTCCATATCTCTTTGAAAGGTGGCTCCTACATTGATGAGTCTAAAGGGATTTCTTTTGTAATCAAAGGTTCCCATTTTGTTGTGAAAGTTGTTTTCATCTTGTCCTCTCTATCAATCAATACTTGATTGTAACCTAAAAAGCCATCAAGAAAAGACATCATAGCTGATCCTAAAAAAATTGAATTACCTCATCTAGGGAAAGAAGGGGGTAGTTATCATTATTTGATTATTTGTTCAAAATTTTTAAGTCTATACAAAGTCTAATCTCACCATTCTTCTTCTTGATTGGCACCAAATTGGCCACCCAAGTAGAGTGCTTGATGGGAAAGACTATCCTAACATATAAAAGTCTCTTGACCTCATTCAAGATAATGGGTTCTAAGACTAGGTTCATAGGCCTTTATTTTTTCTTGAAGGATTTAGATCTCTCTTTAAGGGGTAAGTATGCATGATGATCCTTGGATCAAATATTTTTAGGTCATCATAAGACCATGATATGACATCCTTGTATTGGGCAAGAAGTTCCTTAGATTTATTGTTTTCAATGTTTGTCTAGGCCTTCCCAACATTTACCAATTGGGGATGATCATGAAGGCCTAGATCAATAACATTATATTCCTTCCCATTTACCTTGAGAACCTTAGAAGCCTCAACAAATTTGTCCTTATCAAATAGTCTCTCTAAATTAATCATTCCATTTGGGATCTTATTATCACTTAGCTGAATGACTTTACCATTAAATTTATCTTCCCTATATGTACTTCTATCAACTTTATCAATGATATGAGAATTAAATGCTCTATAATTAGTCATTAAATCTAATATTTATTGAACATCATTAAAGACTTGGAAGTGGTTGATATTGTTTGGTACTGAAGGATAAGGGATTAGTTTAATGTTGAAATTAAGGGAATCATGATTGGACGTGAGGTTAGCTACAATAGATGTTAATTGATTAGTTGCTTGATTTTATTCTCTTGGGATAGAAGTGATGCCAAATGCATCAAAGGATTCAATTAGATCCCAAACTCTAAATTTATAACTTTTTAAATATGAAAGTTTACATTGGTATTTGCTTTTAACCTGGTTAACCATTAGTTCTAAATCCCCATAGACTAGCAGTTCTTTGACCTTATTTTTTATAGTAAATTATAAACCAAGGATAAGGGCTTCATATTCAATGAGATTTTTAGTACAAGGGAATTGGAGTCTATAAGAAGCATGGTACCTTTTTTTAGTGGGGTTAGTTAAAACAATACCAACACCTGATCTAGCATTACACCTAACACCATCAAAGTGTAATTTACATAATCCAAGAAAAAAATAAGCATCCTTAGATCACATACCTTATCAGCATCTAGGGTGAAAACCCCCAATTTTGAGTTTATTATGTTGAGCCTCTCAGTCACAACATTGTATTCAGTTATCATATTCTTCATTCTTGGTTCTCTCTCAACTTTGATCTAATTAGGGACACCCTTCCAAAGTAACCATAGATGTGAGAAATTTGTAGACATGTAACCATTCAAAGCCTTATTCCATACCCTAGTCAATAAGATTCCATAAACATTAGGTATTTCAACCACCTGAATATCAATGAATTATTTCACCCTAGGCTTAGAAGCTAGTTACATATGAACTTTTAATAATTCTCTTACAATTTTGACCCTATATTTGTCTAATTAGGTGAAAACCCTATTAGAATTTATAGGTGTTAAATGAAGTTGTTTACATATTATTGTAGGAATGATATTATTAGATGCTCTTGAATATAATAAAAAATTATGCACGTTCTTACCAAACATCCTGATAGTGAGCAATAAAGGAGGAGACTCAGCTTTGGTTTTATGAACTGTTACATTGGCATGATCAATCTTAAAGTTATTGTGCTTTCCTGACAAGGATTCTAATAGGAGATCCCTTTTCTCTATAATCTATGCGAGTTCATGCAATGTTATATTATCCTTTATCTTCTTCATGTCCTCAACTATGTTATAACTAGTTTTACTAGAAGAACTAGGAATATCAAAATTGGGTTTAAAAGTATTCCCTTTTGGTGGCTCTAGATTATTGATTAAAGAGGTGTCAAGAGCAGTTCCAAAGTTGTTTGGAGGCACTGAGGTAGTCAAGGGCTACCTCTACTCTCTATTCCTCAAGGGATAGGTCTTCTTCAAGAACTGCTAAAAGGCTTGGATCTCCTTACGAACATCATTAGGTTTATTTTCCTCTTAAAAGGGGAAATCAAAGGTGTCCACCATGAAGGCTTGCTTACAGGGATTGGATCTAGAGGTGCCTACACCACCTTATTTATTAGGGACCACTTCCAATGCATCCAAATCTTCCTATAAGGCCTCAAAGGCTTTGAAAAATTCTATACAGGCAAATTCCCCATGCTTGGTGGTGCAATGTACCCTATAATAGTCTGATAATACAATGTTAGTAAGATTAATGTCCATATTCTTGTTATTAAAATATAGTTCATTAGACTTATTATTATGAAAACTATCATTCTAAAATTTGTTTTTTGGCCTATAAACCTTTGAAATGGGAAATTTCTACCAAAGTGTTCTCCAATATTGCCCACTTATTTTTGCAACTGAAGGAAATTAGTGCTTAATTTTTTAACCATTTTCAAGATGGATTCATTCTCATTTTTGGGAGTTTTAGAATTGTATACCTAGTTAACATTAACAGATGGTACCAAATCCCTTTTTTAACTTACGTTGTAGCCATTGGTGGGATGAGTCAAGAATCCTAGACTTTACTTTGGAGCTACATAAATTAATGGGAATTGGGTTAGATTTGGGAGTTGATTTAAGGCTAGGAGATTTTGGTTATTTTTGGGGAATAAGTTTATCACAATCAGGTGTGGATTTACATTTGGGACTGAATAAGACATTTACCCATGGGTTCTATTTGATCATTAATGATTATTGATTTAGAATAGGCTTGGGATAATGTGGCTATAACTAGGATAAACCTCTTTAAGAACATAGAGGTCATATGATCCATTATATCTTTGTAGATTTCTATGTCTAGGACATCATTGGGCTTATAGGGTTCCATGGTCTTGATATACATATTTTGAAATATAGAATTGAAGGCCCTAATGGGCTCACTGGCATCCCTTCTAATAGTAGTGAACTAGTGGTAAATAACACAAGGGTTAATAATTTTACCAAATTGATCAATAAGGACATTGTTAAAATCATTCCAACTTGTGATATATTTGTTAGGCAAATCTAAGAACCATTCATAAATGATATCCTTAGAAGTAAATGGAAACAACCTACATGCCACATCTTCATGTACAAATTAAGCAATCTTAAATCAGTCTTAAAAGATTTAATATGTTTCTCAGTAGTCATTACACCTATTAGACTAAATGTAGGTAGATATTTATTAGGGTTTCTTAGAAGATCATGAACCATCCCTGACACATTCATTAAAGAATCCCCTAACCATGCCATCCCTGGGTGATGGATGAAGGCAAAAGTACCTTAAATTGGTGAAGTTGTAAGAGATTTATATCTCTTGCATGTACCTTTATTAGGTCTGGCCTTTTTATGAACCTCAATTTTAAGTAAAGGTTCTTTGATTTCTAAGTGTGATCTTGTCCTGATCTTGGGCAATTCTAGCTTGAAATATGAAGACCCTGCCTGAAATATAATGTGTCAAGTTAACTTTTATAAAGAACAAGAGTTAGACCTACACATTGAGCTTATTTTATAAAGGTGGCATGAAGAATTGAAAATGATGTTGGTCTTTGACTGAATTATCTAAAAGGTGCATCTAACTATGTGAATATGGTCCATCTTTTCAAGTCTAAGACTAAAATAACTCATATCTATGAAAGATATGCCCACCTTTGATCAAAATGAACTATTCTAACCTTAGATACTATATATTTTCAAGTTTTAAAGCTAAATTTACTAGAAATAAGTGCCAATTCTCAAAGAACATCAAAGGAAGAACAAAGGGGTGTTAAAAACAACAATGATTGATGATCTTTATAAGTTTTAAGTAAATAATTTACTCAAAACACAAATATATATGGATCTTTAGGTAAAGCGAACTAAGATCACCCAAGGTTAGAAGAATTGGCCCTCATTATAGTGCCAATAAGAGCTATCATTTTGATGCTTCTAAGTATACCATAGGTGCCCTTAGTATTTATAGAACACTTCTAGAATTTATAAAATTTAGAGCATGAGTTGTAAGTTTTGACAATCAGGTTATCTATGGTGAAATAACAATAGAGTAAGATAACTATTCCATAATATTTATATAATTTTGGTGGTTACGAGCCACCTTGGCCCATTATTCATGAACCCTTGTTGATACTTAGTGAATTACATTCCTAATTTAATCTATAGACTAATCTAAATAGATATTTATAATGTGGCTTAAGCTAAAGTGATCATGGTGTAAAAAGAGAAAAGAGAAGGGTAGGGTATAAAAGAAATAAATGATTGCTAATTTTAGTCCTAAACATTATGATAAAGTATTAATGGCCACTGAATACACATTTAAAAAATATATAATGCAACATAGCCTAAGCTCAAATCTCACTATATATCAGGAAAACTTCAAAGGAAAATGTTTACGAATCACAAGGAAGAACTATGTCTACTTTAGGGATTTACTACTATAATCAAATAGCCATTGCACATATGAATATAGAACAAAAATGAAATGAAGTAGAACCTGAGTTATTTCGACTAATCTAACATATGCATAAATTGATAACCCTATGATTAAATAATTCTATTAAAAATTCAAATATACTATTCAAATTCAAGACTTATACTAACAATTGAGAGAAAAGTTATGTTAGTAATTAACACATCAAAAATGGACAATCTTTGCAAAATTCCTTGATTCTATTAATTGATTCAAATATATGAAGCTGTTCAAAAATATCTCTCTTTTTAAAATGGTGATACATGCCTTTATAGGAAGAATAGGTAGTATACCAGTCAGTTAAAAAATATAGGTGTACAAAGGCAAGGACAATTATCCTTACAATCTCTATAATATACTGACCTAGAGGCAAATATACTAACAAACTAGCATATACCTTTGTAATGGAATATTTTATTAGAAAATGTTACTTAATTTATATTTAGAATAGAATATTATTCTAACTTGTTGGTGTGATCCCTATTTATTGTTGGAGGATGCTCATGGCCCTCTCATATTTTTCATCAACCAATTTAAGATCCAAAATAGGTTTCATGATGCACTCCTCCTCTTGGTTTACTAGCTCATCGAATTCCTTATCATTTCTAGCTAAGGCTTCCTTGATGATTCTAGCTTTGTTGATCCTCTCACCTATGTTAAATATCATATCTAAGATCTTTTTGTTATCTAATCTAGTCTAGCCTTTACTTTTCCCTTAGATTTCTTGAGTCATCAAAGTGTACCTATGCTTGAACTCTTCATCACTGATGAGGCCAAGGGTAGTAGGTTGTGCAAGATTAAAAAGCATAGTCCCAAGAAGTTGCATAAGTATACTAATGATCTCTTTGTCACCATTTAGAAGCTTATTTACCTTGGTGTGTTAAGTACTCAAGATCTTAACCTTATCAATAACAATCCCCAAGATTGTGCCTAGGTGTCCCATACTTATGGCTCTAAAGTTTGGGATCTACTTCTTTGCTTGAATGTTGATGAGTCAAGAAATATTCTCCTCTAAGGCCTACCATTAGGTGATTAGGTCTCTATCTAATGTATCTTGGTCTTCTAGAGCACTTTGCCTCATCTTCATTGACTTTAATTCCTCAAACATGTCATAAAATGACTCATCAAGCATCTTAATCATGTCATTTGGTACTGATAGGATTGTCTAAGTTTGTAATCTCTCCTTATCCCTTTCCAAAATTTGGATCCATTATTTTAGACCCTAGAATCCAGCTTTGGATTGTTTTGAATGTTCTTCCATCAAGCTTTTCACATCTTCTTCATGTATTATAGCATTACCAAGTTATTATCCTATAACAAGGGTCAAACCTATAAAAGGTTCCACCTTTTGAAAGGTGAATTTTTCCATCCCAACCATGGCTATCCTAGTTTTTATTCTCTCTAAGCCTACTATCTCAAGTTTGAAATGAATTGTGGTAATTATTTCTTTGAACTGGGGAGTTTTTGGGAATTCCACTCCTAAGCTAGTAGATGCTTCCAAATCATTCATCTTATTATTTCCTAATCCTTAGGAAACCACGATTCTTATCTCTTCTTATTCCTTCATTATAGCCTTTATCCAAGGCTTCACATCATCATGCACATCCACACCAACCCTTGTTATGGTCCATGAGTGGGAGAGAGATGGTATCTTTTGCAATTTTCCATAGATGAATCAGTTAGGAATGATTGGTCCATAGATTGGAAATTAATCACTAAAGAAATTGAATTCACTAGTGGGATGAGTGAAGGTCAATCTATATTTCTTCCTTAGTTCTATTGGGACCAAGGACAATTCTGCCTTCCTCTTTTCATGGGAGGCCACTAGGACAAGTTCCTTCCCTGTATCTTCTTTAGGATTTATTGAAGGGTCTTCCTCTCCTCCTAAGCCATAAGACTCTATAATTTTATTGAGAGCACCCTCAAGTGTGTCTTTTAGCTCTAAGGCTATCATGCCAATGTACTAGATTAGAGAGGATGGTCTCTATTACATGGTTGAAGGTAAGGGTATTTCTCTAGGTCTTTCTTCTAATCTTACTTCTCTAACCTTATCCTTTCCTTTGCCTTGATCATCCTAAACTAGCTCAACCTACTATTAGTATTGCTATGGTTTCTCTACCAGAGGTTATTCATGAGTTATCTCAGATGGCGTAGGTAGTAAATGGTATGGAAAGGGGTGAATTTTCCATGTTTCCTTAGATGGCTTGTTGTACTTGACTAATTTGTGCTCTATCTTGATGTTGTGACCCTGGAATACTTCCCCATAGTTCTTGGCTTTGATGTATATGGTGTCATGGACACCCAGTTGGTGTACATACTCAAGATTAAGCTTTTTGTCCTTTAAATTTTATCCTAATTTGTTCCTTGGATCCCACATCTTGAGTTTATCTAGTTGATATCTAAATGAATTTCTATGTGTGACCATAACCTTCACCTGCTTCTAATTTCTAATTATGATTTTCTTAATATCCAATGGGAAGGGGTGAAGTAGATCTTTCCTATTTTCTTTATAAGCCTTGTAAATGCCAAGGATGAGTTGGGAAGCAATATCCTACTCAACAAGTTTATTTAGGACATGCACTGGTAGTCTATAGGGTTGTGATATGATTCCTTCTATCTTAATGACTATGCAATTAGGATAATACCATACATCCTCTATCATTTCAACCTTTTTTTTGATGAGGGGGTGAAGCCTAGGCTTTGAAACACATGTGATGGCTTCAACTATTATTGGGAAAATGTAGTCATAGATAAACTACATGTGATTCCTATACTTGAAGATGTGTAGCTTGGAGTAGTGGTGTGAGATGGTTGTCCTACCCTTTAGGGACCAATTATTATTCCATAGAAGGTGATTAAAGTGAGAAGGGCATCAAGTAGGTAATACATCATGTAGAATTATTTGGAGGTCTTTGTCTTGATGGTGATGAATTACTTGGGAAAGAATATGTTGATCAAATCTCTAATTAGAGAGGTAATTTTTTCTTCCATTAAGAAGTGCACATATTAGACCCAAGTCTTATTTACATAAGTTGTCGAAGGGGAACCAAAATATTTATTCAATAATGTCATAATCACCCTAATACCCTTTCTAAATTAGATGACATGGATTCTTCCATCAAGGGTTCTAAAGATGTGAGGCCCTTGATGGAGCCAAGATCTTAAGATGGAGTCCAGGTCATGGCTAATGGTCCATTCTCTCATTTTGGGAAGGTCCACATGGGGAAGAGGGATCTTATATTACTTTTCAAAATAAATAGGGGAAATGTATGTTACCTCTTTTGAGTTACCCTACCTAATAATCCATTTACCATTAGTCTTACAATCAAAAAAATGGGGATAAGGATGTCAATGCAGCGTAATACCTCTAGTTTTGTCATGGCATGATAGAGGCCATCCATCTGGATTACAACCAGGTCACTGTGTCATCTATTGGTGGTGGCATTTATCTACTCTTTTTTTGAGATGGGATATAATTCTTATATTATAAATAAAAGCTCAGACTAATTCTTAATGATTTGAATGTTTAATGTAGCCAAGTCTAGTTCTGTATCATTAAATACTTGACCCACACTATCTATCATCAAATAAAGCTTCGATTCTTTCTTCAATTGATGTTTTATAGCTACCATGGTCCCTATTTCTTGATAATTATTCATACTAGATTATAGATGATCTTTGTGAAATCTCTCTCATGCTCAAAAACATAATTCAGTTATCTCTTGATTGAATTTTAGCCAATTAGATCCATTTGGGTCACTTTTATGTAGGGTTTAATGTTTTGGAGCCTTAATGGTGGAACATATCTAGGCTTTGGCTTATACGTGTATTAGATTTGATTTGGACCTTTGCCTTTATACCTTTGTGTTTTCAAGCCAACAAGATCTTTAGTTTTGTCTTTTTCTACCTGCATGGAGTTTATGTGGCATGAGTCTCGATCTTTCATGACATTTTTCATAAATTCCATTTGAACACTAGCCATTGGTATTTAAAAATACCTCTTTCCTTTTTCTTCATAGGATCAAAATACTAGATTAGCGTGAGCCATTAATCATAATCTAGAACCTTGTCTTTTAATTAGTTCTGAAGCCTTAAGGCTTGTAGTTGTGACACTTGGCATGCTTAATAATCATCCCCATATTCCAAATCTTATGTCAGTCCCTTTTCAAATAATCATTGGCCATGTGGCAGGTCTATGGTTTCTTGGGGTTTTGTTTAAAATTCCCTAGGGACATTAGCACTGTTGGATCAAATCCAAAGATGAAGCACAAACTGTTGATCTATAAACATGCTAAGAAATTAAGTTAGTACACTCTTAAAAGTCAAGACTTAGGCTTACATCCCTTAGGCTAAGGTTTGATTCATGTTTATTAAACATGGAACAAATCTTAAGCTAAGGGATTTAATTCTAAATTATGATTTGAAAGGAGGTCAATGTATAAACATTTTAGGTTAATGTATGCATTGTGTTTAGCAAACATGATGAAATATATTAGGCTAAAATATTTATGCCATGTGTCACAAACCATGCTTCAAAATAGTTCAACATGAAATAAATTTTACATAGGATAAGTTTGTGATTTAAGGTCTATTATGTAAAATTCCATATGGATATTTAAAGCATAGAATTAGGCTAAGTATATTTCTTACATATATTTGTGTTCTACAGATCAAGGCCTTCCATTTTAGGCATATTTTGAGCATTTTCATCAACTTGGAAAGCCATTTTAGAGTAAAAAAAGTTTAGGGACATTATTTGAACACTAAGAAAGGTATTTTAATTGGGTTAAATTTGATAGTCTCATAGATGTCAAATACATCCTCATGGGTGTCAATTAATGGTCGCATAGATGTCAAGTTTAAGCCAGTGAAGTTTTGATTTTAATGGACCTACATTTGACGATCATGTAGGTGTCAAATTAGTCTTTTTGGATGTTTAAATGATGGTCACATGAATGGAAATTTTAAGTCCATTAAAATCTTTAAGGTCGAATGTGAGGATGCCACTTGGCATCTTTATATGGCTTCTTAGGGTTTCAGTGTTAATTCACTACATTAGATCAAATGTCATGATAAAGTGATAGCCATGGGATCATGATCTAGAGATTTGCTTTTGATTGGCTTTAGTTTCAAGTAGGTCACTTTTCCTTTTAGTCCTCAAAGCTAATGGTGCCATGTGTCCATCCTTTGGGCTCCTTGTATCCTTTTGACTTTTCAACTATGCTTTTCTCCATCCGATTAAGTCCCTATGAGTAAGAATACATCATCATATTATCCAAGATGTAGGATAATTAAGCCAAAGTTCCCATATATCTTCACTCCATTTGATTGGATGTCATGATAAAAAGATAATCATAGGATCTTACAAAGTGTAAGTTAATGTTAGGACTGTGGAGATAATAAAAACCTAGGCTTAAGGCATTAAGACTAAGGTCATGATGGTATTAATGAATACATTGGGGTCTTAGTATTGAAGTCTTAGGCTAAGTTGGGGAATATGAAAGGACCTTACATAATGACATTTAGTTATGCCATAAGGAACTTAAAAAATGGGAAAACAATGAGGGGGGTCAAGTTTGCTAGTCAAGTTGTGATAAAAAAACCATGACTAAACATGGGATATGCATTTTATATTTAAGTTCATAAAAATTATTCCCACCAATTTTGGTTCCTACCTTTATTTAAATTTTAATTGAGGGTTTGTTAGGGTTTTGGAATGTAGACTTCTCAAGGATGTATGCTATAAAACCTACAACTTATAGTCAGACAAAATTCATTAGCAATGTTAGTTCAAATTAAAGCAAATCAAGACCATATATGCTTATTTCTTAACAAAGTAGATGATCTTAAAATTCTATAAAAGACCTTGACATGCTAAAATTTTCATGTTTTATTCTGAGGGTTTCTCAAGGGTCCCAATTCAAATAATGGGGTATGTTGGTCCCAAGAAGCCTCTACCTAAATAATGAATAAGGTACACCTATACCAAAAAATGTTCTCCATTTTCAAGAACAAGGAAAAATATGTTAATTGATAATATACCCACTCTACAAAGGAATAAAAAGGAAACAATGGAAAAAATATATATAGCACGTGAAAAAATGAAGTGTGGCATATTTATTTCAATATCACACACATGAATTTGAAGGTATGCCATTGATGTAGACATAATGTAATTAATACCATTAGGACCATTTTATGAAATAATTTCTATGAAGTGGAGAACATGGATAAAAAAACCTTAAAAAAATTAACAATAAGGATTAAAAAAATGAGTTTAATTGTCATTGATCTCATAAACCATGGAAGTGTCAAATAACTTAGTAGGGGGACTCTCATTAGTAGATAAAGAACCATCCAAAATAAAAATGTTTGATGGTTTTGTAAAATGAATATCAATATCTACAAATAAATGTATCTAAAAATGGTGGTTCTATAAAAAAAGAAAAAAAATAAAAAATAAAAAAATCTAATAAGAATGAATCATCATAATAAATAAGAGTAGAACCATCAATATCATATAATGATTTTACTATAATAGATGAAAAGTCTCTATACATATTCACAATAATGCTAAAAACAATAAAAGGACATTTTATATGCCCCTAATAATGTGGAGATACATAGAAATAGAAATCATTAATGAACAAGTACAATATAAAATTAGTTGAGACACTAATTATAATCATCATAGTCAAAAGGAACAAGAACTTATCCATATAAAGAAGGAAAAAGGCCCTATGCATTGAAAACATGTTCCATACAAATACACAATAGTGCATATTTTCCTCTATGATAAATGACTATTAGAAGTGAATATACCATGATAGTGGTTGTAAAATTTACTCTCAAAATTAAAAAGAGAATTGTTCACATGATCATAGACACAATGAAAATATTCAAAAGATAAAAATAAACCCATAGTTTTCCTTAGTGCATACAAATAAAGTGAAATAACCACAAGGCCTTATAAAGGTGCTTAAAGTGAGAAAAATACAAACTTCAACAGTTTCAAATTAAGCCTATTTTTTTTATTAATCATGGTATGAAATAAAAAATGTGCTAACAAGGCCCTCAAAAGTACAAACAGATGTGTTGTGTAAAAAATATGCCCAATAAAATGTTTGGCATATAAATAAATGCAATAAATGAAATAAGCCCATATAAAAATGGAACTTTATAAAAGAGTTCGTTACATAAAATAATGACCCAAAATTTCTTAAAAGTTTTCAATACACAATGCTTATATGTTTTAGTAAAAACCAACTAAAATTTGGAAACAAAAAATTATGTTTCAATACATTATGATCCAAATATAATTACATTTCAAAAAATTATTAAAAATTCAACAAGTGAGAAAAAAATATCTTTGATTTTTGAGTCATTGATCTCAAGTTATGGTGTGTTGAAAATTAGTGTTAGAAGGGACTAGAGGGAATTAAAAATAAATGTAAATTAAACTCATGTCAGAGTGCTCAATTTTTTAAATACGAAATGTTAAAAAAAATGTAACTTATAAAAACAACATAAACTTTTATTGTATGGTTTGTAAAGTATGATCGGCCAAAGAATGTGCCTTGTAAGAGGACACTTGAGGGTGACAAGAAAAAGAGGGGGAAATGTAAAAGAAACATAACAAATTAGTTTTTTTCTATAATTTTAACCAAAATTTTTATATAAACCATAGATCTAAGAAAATATCATAATTTTTTTTTAAATAAATTCTAAAATTTCCAAAAAAACCCTGTGAAGACCTTTTGCAACCCTTGTGTCTAGTAAATTTAAAATACTCATAAAAAAGAAAATGTAAATTGAAAAAATAAATTTTTAAAAATAAATATTATTGTTAAATTTTATTTAAAATTATCTCCCCTTTTTTAAAAATTGATGTAAGTACCCAAAAATTAGAAAAAAAAAAATCATAAATCACCTTTTCATCTCAAAAGATAAAAAAATTAATGTCTTTTTGGAAAAAAAATATTGAAAATATGTTAATAATAAGTAAAATTTAGAATCCTCAAAAAATATGAACCCAAAATAAAAATTATTCCTTTGATATGCTATTTTGTGACTAAAACCCATATTTTTACTAACAATGGGAGAGTAGGATGTGAATCATAAATACATATTTATTCTTGAAATAAGATAAAAATTGTAGAAAGCTAGATTCTAAAACTATTTTAAAGTTTTTAAATAAATTTTTAATATGGTAAAAATTTAAAATCCTTACCTTAATCATAATTCATTGGATAAAATTTTGTAAAATCAAGACATTGTAACAAGTAAGAAGGAAAAAAAAGAGGAAACAAAACCTAAAAGAGATTGTCAAATATTAAAATAATCTCTTTTAAAGGAAACGACAATATATTTGAGTTGTCATGTCCCATCAACATATCTAGTCCTCTCAATCTCACTCTCATGAATATCTTTATTATAAAATGAGAATGAAAAATTCTTAGATGAAAAATACACACATAAAGAAATTATTTATAAATAAAATATGGTCTAGATCCCTTTTTGCATTGTAAAAAATTTATGCAATTGTAATTGACCTATGAAAAACTTATTTCCTATTGAATAACATAAAGGTAATACTTTTTCCAGATTTATAAAATCCTAGGAAACTAAAAAATATATAAACCTAGTCTATGAGAACTATCTTAAGATAACTTACACTAGGTGTATATAATACATTACACTAAAGAGTAAAACATATACATTTATTGATATAAAAATTTAAATGATAATCACTAATTTGGTGCCTAATGATGATTATGCTACAAAAAATACATTAAAATTATGGCACAAATTAAATCATGTCCATTACATTAAATAATATTAATTCAGATCTACTAAGTACTGAAATAAGAATATTGAAAGTATAATAAAAAACAAATGATCAATAACAATGAACTAAATGTACAAAGAAATAAAATTGAGAGAAAAACATTTAGTTTTTATATATTCTAGAAATGCATAAAAAGAGGCTTTAGAGTGATCCACACTGAGATCCACAATTTTATTGAGGTTGTTATAAGAGGGAAAAAATCAACATACCATCAATTGTGATTTAGGACATAATTGACCATTGATTGTGACCCTTTCTTATTGATTTTAATCTTGGGTTATATTTCATCCTCTACTATTTTGATCCACATGAGAGTTTTTATTATAACCCCACTGGGTTACACCAGAGTTACACAATTTAAAAATAAAATAAAATGGTACACTTATTCAATTTTTAAAACTTTCTGTATAATCATTGTTTGACTACTAAATGCATTTCAATCAATACATGTAGAAATGTGTCAACCCACTAGTTCATAAAATGATCAATTTAGTTTTCAATCAATTTATATAAAATGACAAGATGAATATCTCTCACAAAATGAACAATAGAAAGAATTGAGTACAATAAAACATTGATATAATACATATTTTAGCTATAAATGAACCTATGGCCATTGTTATCATACTATTCAAAATTAATCACAAGTCTCACAATCACTATTGTGTTGAATATCCATCAAATAATAATGTACTACATAATACATTTCAGTACAAGGTCAGACATATAATAAAGTATGTAAAAAAATATAAATGAGCCTCATAAACAACTCAATGATCCATGTATATAGCCATGAGCATGATCCCAATGGTTGAAATATATGAATAGAGGGAAAGCATCATGTAAGTGATTTACCTCCAACCACAGATCATTGATATCTCACACACCTCCCCACTAGGAGTGGTCCTACACTCCATGGAGGGGAAAATAAAAATAATGTGGATATCAATAAATCAACTAAAATCCATGTTTTACAATCACTAATACATGTATTAATCACATAGACCATGAAAAATAATCCTCTATCTTATATGACATCAGTATGCACATGTAAACTAGAAAGTATAGTGGAATGACAATGTCTTAGCTATAACATTACTTAGGACAAATTTTTCATTATAGAAATCAGATCTAAAGATTTGAGTCAATTTCACTCACACAAAACTCTCTACTACTAAATCATAATTATCAAATTATATCAAAGAATAGGTACGTGAAGTACATACTATCACCCTCATATACCTAACACTGTTATCCATGAAATAATTCCAATAATTTTCACATATAGATTCAAGAAGAATAAATAAAAACTACAACATACACTTAGTCTAACATTAATGTAAAATTTATACAATCATAACTCTTACATCATATTATTTCCATTCACTCAACCTCACTAGTGATATGTATAGGTTTATCAAGATGAACTATATTCAAATCTAGAAATGTATAGGAGACTAGAACAATAATCCATGACTAGAACACTATAGTCATTGTATAACATATCTCTATGTTTCCTTTCAAACACAATTCATATAATATCTAAAAATATTTAAATCTTCTAACATTATATTCCATGTGAGTCTCAGAATAGCTCTTAAAACACAATGATGTATCTCAAGTTTATTCTATACATCATTAAAAACTTTTTAAACTTATTCTCTCATTTTCCTATTACATTAAGGTATCATATATCATAACCAATATATATGTACAACTTATATAAATTTCATGATCTCCTATAATAATTATATTTCTCAATGAATCATTTAAAACAATATAACATTTGAGAATGTGTATACCTAAAATACATAAAATCCCATCACCATTTTATTTACTTCAAAAACATTTACCTTAACACACAATCAATGGACAAACTGCCATAGAAAAACATTCACACACACACAAAAAAAATAAAAAAAATCATGTTATCATTTATATCTATACAAAATTATCTAAATACAAAACAAATATAAGTTCTCAAGGTTCATTTGACTACGTATTTGCATATGTAGTTCTTCTTTTAATTATATATTTGTATATATATTCATTTATACTTATGGATAAAATAAGCTCCTAAGGAACTACATTACCAATTTAATTCACTCAAATTTCATCATTATATTTGATAATATACACATTTGTAAAAATCCTCATATATATATATATATATATATATATATATATATACACACCTAATTTATATTCAATATTTCAACTTGATATCCCCAATATAACCTACAACTATGTTTACAAGTATATTCATTTAGTGATAATATCTCATGGTACATTTTAGCTATATATATATATATATATCATCTACTTAGTCCATATCCAGGTTTACAATATGATCTCATGTGTGTGTGTGTGTGTGTGTGTGTGTGTGTGTGTGTGTGTGTGTGTGTGTGTGTGTGTGTGTGTGTGTGTGTGTGTGTGTGTGTGTGTGTACACCTTGATTTTAAAATACTTCGTTTCCATCACCCTTCCATAGTATGCTAATCGACATAAAAACCTAGGTCATCGATAAACCAAAGATAATTATTAAAATCCATTTACATACATGCTCAAGTTTATGCAAATTCCATAAAGATGATAGGTAATTCAAGTTCCAAATGGAGACATAAGCCTATATAATTTATATGCGATATAGTTCCCTTTTAATATGGATCTCACCTAATACTATAATCCTACATAATTATTTTTCCCAATTTAATATTTCATGAAGTCTTATGCTACAAAATTGATATTATGTTTATGGGCCTAATCTTCATTTAATATGGCTTGGCCTTAACTATATAGGCTTGAGGATGAAGCCATGTTCCATACCTATGTATATCTAAAATCTTAGGTTTTATAGTAATTTTTTTTTATAAGATCTAAGATTTCATGCATTTAAATGAGTATAATAAAAACCATATCAAAACCCAATTTTTTCCTACCATTCAAATCTACAAACAATGAAATATGAACCGACCTAGTTATATGGTGCTTTTCATTTCAATGTGTGAAATACTAACCTTTACTCCCCTTTAGTAGAACTCTCTAATTTATTTTCCTCTTTTCATTCCCCATTCTTCTACTTTTCTCTCTTTGCATGTCTAGGTAACTCTCCTACAACTTCATGAGTTCACCATATGCAAATCCAATTCATCAATTCTCAAAATGAACTAACAGTTATTAACTTTAATAATTCAGCCTATTCTCTGCATGGAAGCATCTTGAAAACCTCAAACTCCCCAAATGGTGAAATCATAGCAACAAACAAAACCTAATTTATTTTTATGATTCCCAAATAACCTAAGTTATTTACCTTTTCACTTCATGACATATCTAATTAAACATAATCAAATTTCCAAAGTTCCTTGTAATTAATTTTTATTGGGTTTTTTTTGCCTTTTCAATATGTCACTAAAATGAATAATAAACAAATAATTAAACATTACCAATAAACATTCATGCATCAACCAACTATAATGCAATCAAGGTTAACACACCATAATTTATTTCCTATAAATATTTTAAGAAATACAACCAATCAATCATATAATTCACATACTATGCAAATCATGACCAGTGATAAAATTAGATAATGCAAAACATTCCTCATTCACTACCATAACAAACAAACAAGCAACATTCATCATTTATGTATAATTTAGATTAACATTCAATTCAACCAAGAAAATTAGAACATGGTGTGTGTGGGTTTGTCTTAATTCTCTCAAACCCAATGTTATATATACACCCCCTCTTTGATGATACTATCCCTCTGTACTACCCATGAGGGTGAAACAATATTTCATCCAACACAATTAAATAAATAGGTAGCTAGTCTGAGATTACAACAATATTCAATATATAAGCATCAATAAACTACTATAATATAAATTATCTAAAAATGAAATCACAATCAATATGATCATAAAGCATAATATAAACATATATAAATTTACTCCAACATAATAACTAATCATTAAAAAGCAACATGACTATCAATCATGCAACAAACATACCTAGATCAAACATAAAAATTAAAACTACAAATCATTAGTTTCTAAATCCACTAGTAATACTTAAGTAGTTTTGTAGAGAGGGACTACGTGTAACATCCTCCCCTAAAATAGGTCATCATCTTGATGATATTTATTTCAAATAATAGTTATATAAATAAATACAATGTTAAATAGAAATAAAATTTAAATAAATGAGGAAACAACCTCAATAATTCCTCATAATCTTCCCATGTAGTACTATCCTTATAATATTGGTCCAATGGACCTTGCATTGTCATACTTCTTTTTCACGTAATCTATTTTTTTGAGTATTAGTTATTATAATTAGTTCTACTATGACCACCCCTAGATCTTGAACCTACAATGCATTTCAATACAAAACATGTGTAGGATCAATAATATACTTATTAAGATAAGATACATGAAAAAAATTATGTATTTGAGTTAAAATTGGTGGCAATACAAGTTTATATGATAAAATATTAATCATTTGTATAACCTCAAAGGTTCACACTATCTTTTTGATATTTTTTATGACTTCCCAAACTTAATATCACTCTTTTTGGGTTTGCTCATAGAAAAACTTTATCTCCAACCGAGAAGTGCCTTGCTATTCTTTTCATATCAATATATATTTTTTGCCTATCATTAACTTCTACCAATATTTGCCTAATTAACTTAACTTGTTCTTCCATTATATAAGCATATCAGAACAAAAGAAAACTCTATCTTCTAATTTATCCCAGTTGATTGGTGTTCTACACCTCCTACCATATAATGCCTCAAAAAGAGCCATTTTCAAAGCTCATTAGTATGAGTTTTTATAAGAAAACTCAACCAATGATAGGTATTCATCCAATTTTTATTTCTATTCCATGTAATACATCTTTAAAATATCCTCCAAAACCTCATTTATTCTCTCTATATACCCATTTGTTTTTATATGGTAAGTTGTGCTGAAATTCAGTTGTGTACCCAAAGCTAAATTAAGAGTTTGCCAAAACCTAAAGGTCATCATGTGGTCTCTATTTGAAGTGATATTTTCTATAGATCCATTTAATATATAAACCTATTTCATAATACTTTTAACATGAATTGGTTCATCATCTACTAAATTACCTAGAATGAAGTGAGTTACCTTGGTAAGTTTGTCCAAAAATACCAAAATCATGTCATGGCAATTTATGGACATAGGAAATCCTTGGGAAAAGTCCATGCTAATAAATTTCCACTTCCATTTTTGGTATGAAATTCAGATACAACAACCCAATAAGATACACATGTTCATCCTTAACTCGTTGAAACTCTAAACATTTAGACATAAAGTCTACATCCCTTTTTATTCCCTTTCAAAAATATAATGGCCTTAATTTTGATAATAGCTTAGTCACTCTATGATGTCCTAAATTTGGGGTATTGTGTAATTTTTTTAGAATAATATTCCTCATAGTTTCCATATCAATCACATATATTATACCATTATACCTTAAAATGCCATCATTCTCAAATTCAAAAACCATGGTATTTATGATCCTAAGAATTTTCAGCCAATGCCTTCTTAACCTATTCATAAAATTCATCTCCAAGTGAAAATTTACTAGCTAATCTCAAAATTAATTATTATCATGTTTAAATCCATAATGTACCTTTTACAACTAATGGCATCAACAACTATGTTCTCTTTGCCCTTAATGTATTTAATGTCAAAATCGTAGTTTGATAAAAATTCTAACTGTTTCCTCTAATGAACATTAATGTTAGCTTGGGTAAATATGTACTTGAGTCCTAAGTTGTTAATTTTAAGCTCAAAAGGATTTCCAAATAAATAATTCCTAAAAATTTGTAAATCCTAAAATATGGAAGCTAGCTCTAGGTTATAAGGTGCTTAATTTGCCTCATCAGGTTTCAATTTCCTTGATTTATAGGGTACAAATTAACCATCCTACATAATAATTCCTCCTAAACCATCTCTTGATGCATATTTTACAATTGTAAAATTGCATTTGGATCTAGAATTTATAATAATGGTGTTGAAGTAATCCTCTTTTTTTAGAACTTGAAAGGCTTCTCCACACTTATCAGACCAAACAAAATGTTGTTTTTTCCACATAAGAGAGGTGATGGGATCAAATATCTTGGATAAATTTGGTAAAAAATTCATGTATTACCCTACTAAACCCATAAAAAAACACACTTCATGCACATTTTTCGGTGTTGGCCACTTCATTATGGCTCTAATCTTGGCTAGATCCATTAAAATTCCTTTTGTATAACTGATATGTCCAAAGTATTGTAATCTTCTTTAAAAGAAAGTAAAATTAGACAAATTCCCATAGAGTTTATGCTTCTGCAAACACTACAAGACTAAGTTCAAATTCTCAACACGCTCTTATTAATTTTTGGAATAGATGAGAATATCATCTAAAAAGACTAACACAAACTAATTAAGGTAATATCTAAATAAAATATTCATGAAGTTCATGAATGCTTCAGGTGCATTCATTAGTCCAAAAGGAAATATAGTGAATTCAAAATGCCCATAATGAGTTTTGAAATATGATTTTGGAATGCCTTCCTCTTGAATTCTCAACTGATGGCACCCAACATGAAGATCAATATTTTAAAATTCTTTTGTATCACACATTTGATAAAAATTATCATCAATGTAAGGTAATGGATACATGTACTTAATTTTTTCCTTGTTAAACATTTGATATTCAATCCCCAAATGAAGGGTTCCATCCTTATTTTTGACAAATACTATAGGTGTAACCATGGTGAAACACTTAACCAAATCAATATTTTGGCCAACATCTCCTAAAGTTGTACCTTTAACTCAATTAAATCAATTGTTTTTATTCTATAGGGAGCCTTATATTATGGTTATGAACCTAAAATGCTATCAGTAGTGAAATAAAATTCCCTTTTGGGAGGTTTACCTAGTAATTCCTCTATAAAAACATCATGAAACTCTTGTATAAAGGGATAGTATTCTAAAAAGGGTTGCTTAGCTTCACCAATTTCATCCATTTTGACTAGGAATACTTGACATCCCTTCCATCGAGCCTTTTCCAATTTAATGGATAAAATTTTCCCCAATTTCAACTCTCATTGATCTCTTTGGATTTGGATTTGGTTTCTAAATTCACTTAAACACTAAACCTTCTAAAGAAATCAATCAAATTTGTATTTGTGTTTAGAGAGCCAATTCACTCTTAGGATCACATCATATGACCATAGTGGTGATTCATAAAGATAAACAATTGTAATGAATTCTATAAAATTTATTTCAGCCTCAATAACACATTTATCAACCTTAACCTTGGATTCATACCCATATTGAATTAAAAAAGCATTTTCCATAAAACCAACTTTCCTAGATAATTTACTTGACATCTAGGAGAGATAAAACATTTATCATTTCATGTATCTATCAAAAAAAAAATGGGTTAACCAAAATAACGTACGTGATACTTTAATGGGAGAGGCTTAAAATTATACTTAATAGTTATCCATTGTGACATGAATACACTGTTGAAAATATCCCTATTATTATGTAAAGGTGGATGTATTATTATTTTTTGATATGTCTTCCACTGAGAACAATCCTTAACATAATGATATCCTCCACATGTAAATCACCCACTAGGTGGTCCTTTCCTCTTATCATGATTAACATCTTTGAATCCTTATTTTAAACCACCTCTAGGTTTCTTATTTCCTAAAACATTATCGAATCTCACATTCTAGATATTGAATTGGTTCTTGGAATTCCCCTTCCATTTCAAGTTTTTTTATAAAGGGTGTCTCTGAACTTCCAAACTTATTTTTGATTTTTTCTCTAACCTCTACAAGTGATTATAGATTTTGATCCTACTTAATTGGCTTATCAAAGACTTATTCCATGGTGGATGGTCCATACACATCCACTTCACAACCAATTTATGATTTTAAGACCATAATGAACTTCTTGATCCAAAAATGTTCATGTTTCTAATACTGTGGAACATACTTCAAGAGTTTTTTGAATTGCTCCCAATATTTGTTTACTTACAAATCCCCTTGCTTTAGATTCTAGAATTCTATTAATTTTTTATCAAATTATAATTAGGGTATCCATTGTACTCTTAAAATATTAAAAAAAAATCCTAAATGGTGGTATTAGAATCAAGGTTTATTTCAAGCTTATTATTAGCCAACCAAGTTACTTATTCACCAACCAATTTGTAAGCTCCCCACACAACTTAAGTTACCTCAGAATAATTTTGAATATTGAAATAATTTTCCATTTCAATGAGCCAAGCTTCAACTCCATCACCCAATACCATACCATCAAACTTGGTTGGGCTCACTTTCTTCATATCACATGCAAGATATGTAGCTACTTGATCTCTAACCACTTGCTAACCTTCCTCATGCCTTTGATCCTAAGTTACTTCCTATTCAATAGATTGTTTTTTTGGAACCTTTTTCTCATCTTTCTCCTTAGGTCTATGAACTTATCACTCTGGATCTAATATCATATCTATAGTATCATTAATGATAGTGAGTATTAGATCATTCTTTTCCTAGCTAATTAGGATCAGCTTGAGGGTTTACATTTGAAATACCCTCACCATTCGAATTAATTCATGTCATTCTCCTCACTTAAAATTAGGAGAATAGAATTATGTTAGTGGAATCATTAGGTCAAAGGATTAAACATGGATTTGATACCACAATGTTATAACCCCACTAGGTTACATTAGAATTACACAAAATTTGAAAAAAAATGGTGCACTTATACAATCATTAAAAGTATCTATTTAATCACTATTTGACTACTAAATGCATATAAAGTAATAAATGAAGAAATGTATGAACCCACTTGTTAATAAAATTATTATTTTAAGTTCCAAATAGTCTATATAAAATTATAAGATGAATATCTATCAAAAAATTAATATTGGAAAGAATCAAGTACAATAAAACATTGATAAAATCCACATTTTAGCTATAAATAAGCCTACAACCACTACTATCACAATATTAAAAATTAATTACAAGTCTCAAAATAGCTATTGTGATGAATATCATTAAAATAATAATGTACTAAATACTAAATTTCATTAAAAATTAAAATATATAATAAAGTATGTATAATAGTAAAATTGATCTTCATAAACAACTTAATGATCCATGTATGTATCCATGAGTATGATCTTAATGGTTGTAAAAAATGAATAGAGGGAGAGTATTGTATACACATAATATTTTAAAACTTTTATCACTTACTGATGTTCTCTATCTTTTAGGAACCCATCAAGTTTCAATCTTTCTAAGTGCATACCTTAAAGGGTGCATTAGGAAACGGGTGGATAAACCATTGGTGATTCATAGGATTATTGTCCCTATTACCACTTATTATCTACACACTTACCTCCTAAAAACCATTCCCCTAAGCTTGTTATTCTCTATTGTACACTCAATCATTTTCTACCTTTTCCACCCTTTTATTAGCCTTAAGCCCCTTTTAACTGTTTATTGTACTAGGTTGACTGGGTCAACCCTATACTATTTTAGGAAAAATTAATTTAGGGTCTAGGTAAGCTCTTAGATGACCTATCCCATGATCTAGTGAATTTTTTTCCATAATATTATTAGGTCAACTAGGTTGACCCTACTGGTCAAAACCTTCAAAAGGTCTTCGGGTTAAATCTACCTATATATACAATATAATTTTGCCATTATTTAGAGAAGAGAAAAAGAATTAAGATATATTTTGCATATGCTTATCCACCATTATAATTTAAGATAAATATTAGGGTTTTATAGTTGTTTTAGATATATAGATGTATTATTGAGAAGTATTTTGGATGCATTGATAAGTTGTGTAGCCTGATCTAATTTATCCTTATCATCCTTACATACCATAACAACTTCTTACAAAGCACCTTGGACAAGGGAGAGATTTAGGCTCGATAAGTTCATCTTAAAAGGTAAGTATTCCTAACTTTATTCCTCATTTTTAAGATTAAATAGATATGCATTTGTACTTCTCTTTCATGCATTAGGATTCCATATAGATTGATGTGAGTATATGTCTTTTATGTATGTTTACTTTTGTTGTTTATTACCCTCACTTTGTGCCACAAGATTTGGTGAGCACTATATTAGAATTTTAATTTAATTATTATTACTTTAGTGAATATGAAAACATAGGGATTAGTTAGAGTTACTTCATGATTGTGCTTGACTAAAGGCTTTGGGACCCTCGCTAGCATTATTTATTGTGGTAAGAGATCCCATAATTAGGTCTAGTGGATCCCCATATCGGTCATGTTCTTGATTATCTAATATATCCCCAATCAGAAGAGTAAGTATGATCTATCTTCTCTGGGTTAGGATTGATTTATAGATACAATGTATTTCTAATTGCATACATTTTAGGGAAATCAATGTGAATCTAACACTTGTAGGTTTTATCTCACATTTTCATTATTTTATCATTTTATTTATTATTTTTATATATTTATGATACTAGGTTGATAATGCCAATATAGTTTCTAACTTCTATGTATAGGTTTAACACATAGTCACATCAATATGAATATGTTCTATTTGTGCAGTTCTTCATTAGGTATAGGCTATTAGGTCAAAAAGGTTGACACAATATAGTTTTTCACTTCTAGACAAGCTACTAGGTCGACTCTATTGACATAGTACACTTCTAAACTTCTAAAAAACATACTAAGTCAACACAAATGGCATAATATTCTTCACAAGTTTCAACAAATAGGGAATTGCATAACTAGGTTGACCCAATCGACACATTTGGTAGAATTAGCAAGTAAAAATCAAGGCACTTCAATAATAATATCACTTTCCTCTATATCCTCCAACCCACCAAGGTTCCTTTCTCTCTTTATCTATCATTTTTATTATTCATTACAATTTTTATTTTTATTGTTTGTAGTCTTTAAAAATTCCCCTATACAGTAAACTAGGTCCACTCTATCAACCTAGTTCTATATTTTGTCTTCTATTTGAAAGACTAGGTCGACACTATCGATGTAGTTCTAAAAAAACCCTTTATTCAATAATAAAATAATGACACTATAGACTTTGTTATGTAATCTTTGCATAAATTATCATCTAAACCAACACTATACTATGTTTCAAAGTTGTAATTAACACTTATATGCTAGTAATTGTATCACACTTTCACTTTTAGGTTGCTTTCAAGATTAGAATAGATCATATAGTCTAATTAGGTGGTTTTTCAATATACCATTTAGTTTCACTATTTTTTTAATTTCTTGCACACACTACCAAATCACATAATCTTAAAATGCATTTAAATAATTGTCTACCCAAGATTTACCTACTTATATTTCATCACCAAGGGGGAATCCAACTTGGTTTTTTAGCCCTAGTATAAACACGTGGTTAATGGTATATATTAGAAAATTGCCCACCACCCTTATCATTATGGTGTGTGAAGTGAGGGGGTAGTCCCCAATACGAAGCAAGTACCATTGCCAACATAGATCCCTTTCAACCTAAAATGTCCTAAAACCATCAATAGAATGATTTTTAGTTCCTTACTTACATCCAAATTCATATCACACTTAAAATAATACTCTAATAATCTAAAAACATTCATGATGACCACTTAGTTAGCAATTACTTTCCAAGTTGACTACTTGTTCTTTTCTCAATTTTATGTTGTATTGTAAAAACATGCATCGGCCACTATTGGTGTAAGGTTTTGTGTTGTGTGCCTCAATTGGATCATCCTCATTGACCCATTTGACTGTGTGTTTCTCTTCTTTTCTTGCTTTCAAAAATACTTAATTTTTTTCCTTATTTTAGTACACAATCATTCTATTTAACATAGTCTCTCTTATAGACTATGTGTTCCCTTGCCTATAGTAGTAAGTCAACCCTATTGACACAGTATTTTTTTTGACTCCTAGACATAGTACTAGGTTGACTCTATATCTTTTTTGCTTATTTTCTGTCCAATTTAAATAACTAGGTTGAATTTTTTGACTCTATATCCCTATTTTCTCAACTTTTAGACCTTATTTTTAGTATTAGGTTGACCTAATAAACTATGTACTCTTATCTATCCCCTTATATTTCTTTGATTTTACATCACTTTTCACCTTATCTATCCTTTCTTCCTCATCATGAACTTCCTATTTGAAGACAACAATAAGTTGAATTCAACATATATGATGATTCTTACCAACCCTCATAGGGTCTCCCATAGGTAAATTAAAGCTCCTCTCCTAGATGAGAGTAATGCTTATATATCTAGTTTCCCAATGAATTATGGGACCCTTCCTCATTCTTCTTTGCTTCACAATCCTCTCTTCTCACTTGACAATCAATCTAAATCAGAGGATACACCTACATTTTTCTTCTTTACCTCTAAATTTCCTCAAAATTGAGGAAAGGATCCTTCTACCATTTACCATCTCATGATTAGTGGTCAAGTTTAAGATCCTCATTCACCTTCTTCCATGTTCTCATATAAATTTTGGATACTATCTTCTTTTCTTCTAAACCCATTCCCTCTATTTTTACCCCTTCTCATATCATGATGTCTTCTTCTTTGACTTCCTCTACCTCCATGCCCAGTATCTCTACTAACATGATAGGTTATATATCTAGTGAGCCTCTTTCAAGACCTAATATCCTTAATTATTCCACTATTACATCATTTCATACCCATGGTAATCATGATTTTAGTTCTTCCTCTTCTCATCCCTTTACTAGTCCATCTTTCACCACACAAGAAAATTTTGCCACTAGTGCCTCACATGCTAATAGCTATTCTCAAGCTCCTAATAACACTCATAGTGGTACCCAAGCCACTCATTCCAATTATAATGCCTCAAATAATTCTAATAATTCAACTCAAACCCATTATCTTCTATTACAAACTCTTAATCAAATGAATTCTTTTCAAGCTAACATTGCAAATCAAATGATGCAAATACAAAACCACCTTATCCATCTTCAAACCCACCCTCAGTAAATGTCATGGGGAATGCATAATAAAAATGTTCCCCCACCTCCTTTTTATGATTCCTATGGTAATATTATCCCTAAACCTCCTCTTTTTAACAAGAAAATCAAGCATCTTCAAAATGAGCCTCTTACATCTCAAATTATTAATATCGAGATAGGAGGTATCGCCCCTACCATTTCTTACAATGGGTAAACTAATCCTACTTTTCATCTAAAAACATTTATAAATCTAAATAAAGGTTGGGTAAAATTAAACACCTTTGTCTCTACCAATATATTATCCAAAACTCTGATGTGTGATGATTTAAATTGGTGTAACTAACTTAAAACTCATTTTATTACTAGTTTGGAAGATTTAATAAATGCTCTAGTCTCAAAGTTCAAAACTAGTGATCTTCCTGAGAATACCTTGGCCCATTTTATAAATTGTAAGCAACTTGAAACCAAAACTACCTAAGCTTTCATTAAATGATGGAAAACATTGTCCAACAAATGTGAACATAACATGGTCAATGATAACCTTTTCCATCTCTTTACCAATGCTCTTTTTCACAAGTTATAATATCAGGTCTGGACTCTCTCTCCACATAACTTGGAGGAGGATATTAACAAAGATAAATGTCAAGATTTACTTATAAATTAATTTGAGTCATCCCAACATTTTGAGGGTACTCTTATATTACTCAAAAAAAATAATTTCCATGATAAAAATGATGGTATCAGAAACTCTTATGACCCATTCAAACTATTCAGGTTATTGTTCCTAACCAATCTTTGGAACCAACTCCACCTTCTCAAAAATTTACAACCCTCATTTATCTTCACCTGATAAAATTAATGTTCACAAACCTTTATCCTTAGTTGAATTATTAAAACATTTACCCAGGCCTCTCCATGATAAGTTGATCCCACTCATCATATGAAATCTTGGTATGATCCTAATAAATTTTGTTGGTTTCATGCTAGTTGGGGTCATTCTCATGTGACCTATAAGTAGCTTCATAATTTGGCTATGTATTTTATTTGTGGTCCCAATTTTAACCATGATTATATCATTTAAAAATTCTAACAAGCCTATGACATTGCTTTCAAAGCCCATAAAACAAATACTAAATATCAATCTTTGAATCAAGCTAATGCTCATTTGGCCATATATAAAGACCCTCTTCCAAATCACCAACAAAACCAAGACAAGCCTACCCCTTGTACCAATAATGTTGATAGTCTTATTATCCCAACTCTTGAAGATAATGTGGTTAATATAAATAATATGCGAAGGGTGGTTGATTTCATTTGATATTTAACCTATCTACACACATCCATTGTCTCGCACATTTTATGATATACAAGATTCTTATAAAAATAAATTAAATGAGTTGGGGGAAATATGACATTATAAATTTCAATGAACCAATTCTAACCCCTCCCTTGGATAAAACTTCCCATACTATTTCTACCATCCCTCTGTCTTCTTTACTTAACACCAATGACACTCAGGATTCTATCAACACTTCTTCTAGCACTTCTTAAAACCAACCTGTATCAACTATTTCATATTATAAACATAATCTACCAAATTTTACTCTCACTAAACCTTATACCTGTCATCAACATAAATTCTAATATACTTCAGCTCCTCCTTCTAAGGACATCCTTAAACACTATACATCTATTTATAATAATATTCTTATGGGTTATGATGAATGGGATCCTATCATGAAACTGACTAATCTCCAATCTCAAATCCCATTTTTTGAGCTTATGAGGAACTCTCCATGTCATCATAACCATATTATGCACCTTTTTTTTGAAATGAACATCCATCATCCTCCCCTAGTAGGATATGAAATAACCTTATCAAGATCTAAAGATAGTATATTGCAATAGTGTGAAGAGATGTCCATCCATGTTTATGAAATAATGGACTCTTATTTCCCTAAAATTTCCCATCACTTCCATGATTCCCAATTAGATTTTACTTCATGCAAATAGTCCTCACCTATTCATTAGTGTCCAAATTGGCAATATCCAAGTCAAACATGCCTTGATTGATGAGGGTACTAGCACTTGTGTTGCCTCTCTAAAATTTATCAAAACCCTTATATATTCTAAATTTAATCTCAAACTACATGAAGCACATGTCACATATATTATTGATGGAAAATTCCTCCTTTAGGTTATGTGTGGCTTTGTATTTCCATTCCACCTATCACCATTCACATGAAGGTGATGATATTTACCTTTCCTTTATCTTAAAATATCCTACTTGGTAGGCCATGAAATCATATTATGAGATTAATTGCCTCTTCCACTTTCCAAAGAATTAAATTCCCTCACAATGGATCCATCTATAGGATTCAGGGTGATACTAACCCTTAAATTTTCAAATAATTCAAGGACTAGTTCAATATTCCTACCCTTGAACCATTTCCAAGTGTTCCATTTCATGAGTCTCAATGATTTAACTTTCCTATCAATTCCACTCAATGCTAGAATGGCCATCCCAAACTCATTGGGAATATTCTCCCTAACCTCTTAGATTCTAACGATGATGAGCCTAATGAGATTAATCTTAAGATTAAAACTTTTGATCTCTCACCCCATATCATGTCTCAACTTATTTCTTCTTTTCAACCTCATTCTCATGAACCACCTTGTGATGACATCCCTATTATCTTAACTAAGACTTGGCATTCCATTCATCACACCTCATCAGATGACAATGTCATGCCTACCTATGTCATTGATCTTCATACACATGATTATGATGATGGTTATACCTTATATGATACATTATTAGGTGGTCTTGTTCAAGCCCATGATGCTAATATTATTCATTATCATTCCTCTTTGCTCCAAAAATTTAATATCTCTTCCTATGTTCCATAATATATCATTCCTAATTTTAGCATTTTTCCTCTTTATTATAGGGTAGAGATGGTGTGGACACCTCCATTTTCTAAAGAACCTCATAAGAGTATGCTTATATATCATGTTATGATTACACCCTATAAATTTATTAGGTAACATGACCCCTATAGCTTGCTTATCCCTGAGATATGTTCAACTCTCCTTCAACCTTCTATAGACCCCACCCCTCCTTTAGTAGATCCCAATTTGGATCCTATTCCTACACCCACTTTATCTAAGTCTATTCTTACTTTTGATCTTATCAATTTTATTAGCAAGCCTTGCCTTATCTCTCCACCAACACCACCTTATCTTGGTGATGGTTTTCTTTTTTTAACATAGATGGCTTCATTACCCACCAAATGGGATAATCAACCTTCCCAAGTTCCTTATACTTTTGTTACACCTCCTCCTATGAGTAAACCTACCAAGACTTCTCATAGGAATATTTGTTGCTTCCATGACAGAGAACCATTCATTATCATAAGTTGTGATAATATTTTGACACTTTGCATCCTACTACCCCTTAATCCTCAAATAAGCCTATACCTCCCCTGAAGGTGCTACTTAAGTATATTCCTAAGTATGGACATGCATATTGTCTCTAACACTAATGTGGCACCCATCACATCAATCATTACCACATATTTCAACAACATCTTAAATATCACCTTTTAACTATTCCTACACCTTCTACTATTCCTCCCATAGGCCATTCCCACAATAAGACTCCCCCTTTTTCCCCCATGGTTCCACATATTATGGTTCCATCTCCTCCTATGGTCCCTTCTTCACCTCTTATTTCTCCACCCATGAAGTCTTCACTAGTGGACCTTCCCTTGCCTTTAGAACCTTCGCCACTTATGAGTCCGTCACATATGGATCCTTCCCCACTAGTGATCCATTCATTTCCCATAGATTTCACTCCCATGGATTCTCCTAAGCATCCGTTGCATGATATACCTCCTTATAATGATCCATAAAGCATTCCTACTTTTTGTATTAAGGAGATTAGATGTGAAGAATTTTCCCAATTTTCACTAAAGATAGATGAAACATTAGTTAAAAAATTGCATCCAACTTCAAAGAGACTTATTAGATGTTTTGGATAATGTGTGTGGAAAAATATATCAATAATTATGAGCACATGCATGGTGTTCTTAAATTTTCATTTGGATTAGATGTGTGCTCCAAATTTATCTTTATCTATTTGTTATATCATTTGACATTATGTCAAATTCTTATTTATTTTACATGGTGTTTTTAATTTTACACTTTATATTGCTCATAATGTCATTTATGTTTACTTATGGATGTCTTCTATATCATATCCTTCTTTTTCTTCTTGAATTCTTTCTTAAAACTCCCTTGTTCTTTTTTCATAATTGTTTACTTCCTTATCTCTTTAAACATAGATAATTATTATTATGACTTGGTTATACAAACCTTGTTCCATTTAGTCATTCATTCTTCACCATGTTATCAATTATCAAATAATTCATCTCATTATAATTTCCTTTTATCGGTCCACTTTGGATATCCTTTCTTCCCTTTTATTACTTTTTTGAAAACTAAACATACACATGGTTGAGATGTAAGATAACATGTTGGTTCATTGTCAATCCTAAGTGTCCTAGTCAGTTTTGTCTTTGGTTACTTAGATTCCTTTAGATAAAGATTAAAGCTCATTCATGTGTATCAATCTATCTCTCATGATTGGTCATTATAATTTTGTATGGAGGAGAAATGTTTAAAAATCCATAAAAATATTAAAAATCCAAATCATTTAAAAGGCAATGATCTAAAAAGGCAACATTCAAAATTATTATAAGTCAAATCACACTAAAAGACGTGATTCAAAGCACATCTATTTTTTCTAGTTGAATTTCAAACTCCATGGCTGGCCTCACAATATATTTGAGGTCTACTATGGTATGGTAGACTAGTAGATTAGAAAAAGAGAATAAAAAAATATTTTAGTGCTACCTACTTTCTCATGCAAGTACCCAATATTCATAGTAGATCAATAACTCTATAAGGGGTCTTAAGGAATGGGGAACATGTCATGGGAAGGTAGGTACATTTTAATTTCCTTGTACCAATATATTTTAATGATTTGATCTTATTAACATGCTTATTTTCCTACATAAATTTTTGTTTATAATGAACAAGTTTCCTATGTACATTGATGATTACTAGTCATTTAGTGTCTTCTCATGTCCTTAGTATGCCTCATGTCTCCCAAGGTCTTCTCATAAGATTCCTAAGTTATGATTTTTACATTCCATTTTTGAATCCCTATAATCCTAATATTTCCCCTTGAGAAATATTGTTTTATTCACTTATCACTCCCCTAGGGATTCCATTTGTGAGTTGCATTGTAATACCATGGATAGGACCTGGCCTTCCTCACAAATTACCAAAATTACACATTACCAACATCACTTTTTACCACATTTTCCAATTATTTCCACCTCATTGGTGTTTCTTTAATGATTTTTAGTATAAGACCATGGATAGGACCTGACCTTCCTCATAAAATTTTATAATAATCCAAGTCACAACAAAATTATGTGTCAAATATGAGATAAGATTTGATTGATCATAAAATTACACATCATTGACAAGCTTCCCATCTTGATTTAGTATGTTTTATACTTAATTCATTACTCTTTCACTTTTATCTTCTTATTTTTTGATTTCATGTAAGATTCCAACCATTTTTTGAATTTTTAATACTTCCCAACTTGAATTAGTGTGGTTAATTTAAGACCAATTTTGCAAATTTTGTTTCTCTTTTATACTTCCCAACATGATTTGGTATGATTGATTGAATTAAATGATTTTTTTTTATAAAATTTATTATTCTAAGTGCTTTCCATTTTTATTACATTATTTTCATACTTTCCAACATGATTTAGTGTGATTTTACTTGTTTTAATTTGGTGTCAATCTTTCTCTTGGTTTAAAAACAAACTTTTTGCAATCTTGTTTACCACCCATTGGTTTCTTATACTTAGTAATTTATTGTTATTACACATGTCCCAATGTGAAATATTGTGTATTAAATTTTTTTTTGATTTATTATATACTTATCCAAATTCTTTTTGCCTATTTCTTTTTAACCGTGCATGTGTTTTACATAATGCTAGAAAAGAAACCACAACACATATATTTCTTATAAAATATATATAAAAAATAAATACATGTTCTATAAATAAATATATCCATGAATCCAAAACCACAACCATAATACAAACACATAATATCAATATCTAACTACCAAAATGAGATATCTATATATATCATGTGTTTTTGATACAATGTACAAAAATACATCACTCCAACTCTAAGGTTGGGTTCTATCCTATATATTTTGTGGCCTAGCCATGCTACCCATAGATGACTTAGATACTCCACTCTAAGTGGTATGCTATAAATAGGCTATCCAAGATCTCAAACTTATCACTTGTCCCTATAGGTTGGCCACATGGGCCTGTACCTATGCTAGTTGAGTCATAGTAGTAATATACATAGACTTCTATTGACCCAAAGCCCACCATGACTATAACTCTCCTAATCCCACCCCTAATAGTGGTTATCACTCATACCTAAAATATCTTACAAACCTCATATCCTCTCCTTCTAGTTTTAACTAGCTCACCTGAGCTAGGGCAGATAGTATCACATGGTCATCTAGTGTCACAAGGTCATATGGTGTTAGTGACTCATCAAAGATATCATGGAGTAATTCCCTCAGAATGGATCCCCATTTAGTCTCATCCTATATAAGATATATAAAATTCAAATCAAATATATATTAGATCATAGATATATATTAAAATCTATCTATCTCTCATCTATCTCAAAAAACTTAAGAAAATTTTAAACATCTATTATTACCTATCTGAGTTTCACCTATTAATGTCTCCCCATCTATACAATCATTGAGCACAATATTTCCATCAGCTCATCCTCTGAGTACCTCATCTATAAAATGTTTCCAAACTAATGAAAACTCAAGGGTCACTACCCATACCTATCTCAAGCTATGACTAAGTAGTACCTCTATCAACCAGTTCTATCTTGACCACCTAATGAGTCATCTAGGATGACCACCATTTATTCTCTCCCTCACTACCAATGTCTCCATATATGGTGTGATCAAGGTGGTTACCATTCATCTTATTGTGGTACTAGTTGTGGTACCTCTAGCACTCATACATCCATATCCATATCTTCTCTATCGATCATCTATTATGCTTGACCTATCTATGGTATCTCATGTTGTGGTCTAATCTCTGACATAGTAACTAGTAGTCCCACTCCTCTTCTCCTCCTCAACTCTCTCATATGTCTAGCCCAAAATGTGGGTAACATTATCAAAGCTACTATATGTGGGAGTCACAACTATCTTGGTACGCATACTACTAGATGTATCTCTATCCACCAAGTGTAGTGGCCTATAATTTTTGCTCATGCTAATGTTAGTGCCATTATCCTCTAACTTAGCTAGGCTATCATGATGTGCCCATGTGTTTTCCACATGATATTTACTTGTATGACTATTTATAGCACTGGCACATGGGGCATGGCCCATGTTACCTAATCCTATCATGACCTTTACACTTAAGGTAACCAATCATCAACCACATGGGGAAACCTAATAAGTTAGTACATTGGGAACCTCTCATATATCTAAGATCTCAATAAAATAACCATCCCCATGGTCTTTTATCTTTTGGACAACATCTCATACATATCATGCATGAGCTAGACCTAGATTCCATAACATAGATCATATAGTGTGCCTTTCTCTAAAATGGACTAACATAAGACTATCACATACAATAGTACTTTACCATCTAACTTGTGACATAGAACCTATGTTGTCATAAGTCCTATAACTACCTTCTAGATATCTATAATTTGAATGATATACATGTCAAAGAGGCTTAATCATAGCCTAAAAGATATCCTATCTGAGCTTGTCACCTATAAGGATAAGGCTTACATTTATTCTTATCTATTTGGTACCCCTATGATCACCAACATATCTCTTATCAAAAGTAAAAAAATCACATACACATCCTCTAGAGTGATACCCACATTGATGGTATCCCCATCCACCCATTTAAAAGTGTTAGCCAATCATTTCTAAGCTCCTAGGAACATAAATACAAAATCAAAACTCAATGGTACTTGACACATATCCATAATCTAACTTAGACCTAGCATAACCAACCTAGATCATTCCTCCACTATCAATCACTCCAAAAGGTCTAGGAGCCATGTTACATCCACTAATCACTAAAATATCAAATCACTCTATAATCATAAAATTAAAAAATATGTATTAAATCTCCATGTCACTTATAATTAAATACATTCCTTTTAAATTTTAACAAAAACAAACCTAATTTGCCTTAATCTATCTATTTTTAACCAATTTGACCTATTTTTAGCATAATTGGTCATTTCAATACCCAATCAAGCAATTTGGGCCTTTCTAGTACTATTTTAGCCTATTTCATGCATTTTAATACTATTCTAGTCACTTAATCGAATACTAAGTTGACCAAATAGTCCTCATTATGACCATGTTGAATTTAAAAACTAAGTGGCCCTTTACTTTCCCCCTTAGTACTAAGTTGATAGAGAGGATTATCCTACTAGGTTGGTAATGAGGTACTAAATTGGTAACTTGTAAAACAAACTAAGTCATCCTACACCTACTAAGTTGGCAGTATGGATTTCAAAATTTTAGCCTACTAGGTTGACTCAGTTGACCTAGTAGGTTCTAATTACTGACTCCTTTCCCTACTTGTAATAGATGTCTTTGATAGTTATTACACTGATTCCTTTCAACCCATTTCCCCTTTTACCCTCTAGTACCCCTAATAACCATCTGAGATTCATTTTAATTTATATAATTTGTATAATTTACAAATTTCTATAAAACACTTAATTTTCAATAAAATATTCAAAAGCAAGTTTGAAATTCTCAGTTACCTACCTTTGTTACACCCATTGTGGTTGTTGGGCATCCCTCTCATCTTGGTTGTTGTCTTCTCACCATATTTTATCTATTGAATTTTGTTTAGTCTCTTAGAGCTCTATTTTTATCTCAAAACATGTCAAACAATAAGCAAATGACCTCCCTTTCATCCTATTTAAACTTACTTTTCACAATTCTTTACCTTTTAAATATTTACTGTTAGATTCCTTATTTTGCTCATATCTTTGTTTTTAATCAATCATTTTTCAAACCATAAAATTATTTATAATCATGACATCATAGATAATATTTTCCACTAAAATATGCCTATATTCTAAAAATTCCAATTTTTACTATTTTTACACTAATCTCTATAATTTGTCTAATATTCTTCACATTAGATGCCTTCACATCTCTTGCAGTATCCTTATTTATCTAAAACAATAAAGTGGGTAAAGGTATGTGTTTTTCAATTCTCTCCTTTCATTTATCTTATTTTATTTTTACTATATTTTACTTAGCATCAATGTTATATGTTATCATATTCTATTCCTAAAGTACCATCCCATGTTGCACTTATGTGACACATGATGAGATTCAAGTGGGGCATATGTATACACATAATATTTTCAAACTTTTATCAATTATTAGCACTCTCTATCTTATAGGAACCTATCAAGTCTCAATCTCTCTGAGTGTACACCTTAAGGGGTACACTAGGAGATGGGTGGGTATACCATTGGTTCATTGTAGGATTGTTATCCCTTTTACCACTTATTATCTACACACTTATCTCCTAAAACCATTCCCATAAGCTTATTATTCTCTATTGTACACTCAATCATTTTCTAAATCGTATCCCCTTTTTCCTAGCCTTAGTCCCCTTTTGACTATTTAATATACTAGGTCGATTGGGTCGACCTTATACTATTTTAGGGAAATTCATTTAGGGTCCAGGTTCGCTCTTGGCCAACCTACACTATGACCTAGTGAATTTTTATCCATAACAGTACTAGGTTTATTGGGTTGGCCCTATTGGCTAGATTTTTTGGAAGGGCTTAGGGTTAAATCTAGCTATTTATACAATATCATTTCATCATTATTTAGAGAAGAGAAGAAGTAAGATATATTGTGCATCTACTTATCCACCATTTTACTTGAAGAGCAAGCTTAGGGTTTCATACTTTCTTTAGAGATACAGATTTTGTCTTGTTGAGAAGTATTTTTGATGCATTAATAGGTTGTGTATCCTAGATTTGATTTATCCTTATCATCCTTACATACCACAACAACATCTTGCAAAGCACCTTGGCCAAGGGAGAGATTGAGGCTCGATAGGTTCATCTTCAAAGGTAAGTATTCTTAACTTTTTGCCTCCTTTGTAAGAGTAGATAAATATGAATTTTTAATTCCCTTCCATGCATTATAAGTTTTTATACATTGATGTGAGTATATGTCTCTTATGAATGTTCACTTTTTCTATTTATTACCCCCACTTTGTGCCACAAGATTTGGTGAGCACTAGATTATAATTTTACTTTACTTGTTATTAATTTAGTAAACATGAAAACATAGGGATTAATTAGGGTTATTATGTGATTGTGCTTTAATAGAGGCATTGGAACCCTCCCTAACATTTTTTATTATGGTAAGAGATCCCATAATTAGTTCTAGTAGATCCCCATATTGGTCATGTTCCTGATTATCTAATGTGTTGCCAATCAAAAGTGTAAGTATGATCTATCTTCTTTGAGTTAGGATTGATTTATAGACATGATGCATTTCTAATTTCATAAAAGTATCATCTAATGGATTTACCTCCAACTACATACCATATATCTCCTGCACTCCCCACTGGTAGTGGTTAGGGGCCTTCATGGAGTGGAAAATAGGAATAGTGTGGATGTCAAGAAATTAACCAAAACCCATGTGTGTACAATAAATAATACATGCATTAACCACATATACCATAGAAACAAATCCACTATCAAATATGAAATCAACTTACACATGTAAACTAGAAAGTATAGTTTAATGACAATGTCTTATCTAACATTACTTTGGCTAAAGTTTTCATTATAGAAATTAGATCTAAGGATCTGAGTCAGTCCACTCACACAAAGCTCTCTGATACTGAATAATAATTATCAAATTATATTAGGAGATAGGTGTATGAATTTCATACTAGAACCCTCATATATCTATCACCTATTTTCCATGAAATAAGTTTAATACTTTTCACATATAGATTCAAGAAAAATAAATATAGATTATGGCATCATACACTTAATCTAATAGTAATGTAAATTTCATATAATAATAACTCATCCATCATATTGTTTCCATTCACTCAACCTCACTAGTGATATGTATAGGTTTATTAAAATGAACTGTATTAAAAACTAGAAATGTATAAGAGACTAGAACATGAATACATGGTTGGAAAACTATAATTATTTAATATCATATCTCTATGTCTCATTTCAAACAAAATTTATATAATATATGAAAATATTCAACTCTACTAAAATTATATTCCATATGAGTCTCAAAATAGCTCATACAACACAATGATGTATCTCAAGTTTATTCTATACTTCGTTAACAACTTTCTAAACTTATTTCCTCATTTACTATTACATGAAGGTATTGTATATCATAACTAATATGCATGTACAAGATATATAAATTTAATGATATCCTATAATAATTATATTTTTCAATGAATCATTTAAAAAAATATAACATATGAGAACATGTATATGTCAAAGACATATAATTCCATACTATTTTACTTATTTCAAAAAAAAAAACCTTAACACACAATCAATAGATAAATTTCCATATAAAAACATTCACACACACATGCACACGTGTAAAAACACGTGCACACACAAAAATTAAATTTCACACACACACACACACACAAATAAAAATTCATGTTATCACCTACAACTATACAAATTCATCTAGATACAACAAAATAAAAGTTCGTGTAGATAACTTAGTGTTTATTTGACTGCAAATTTGCAAATGTATTTCTTATTGTAAGTATGTATTTTCATATACATTAATTTATACTTAAGAATAAAATAATCTCATGAATAACTACATTACCAATTCTATGCACTCATATTTCATCATTATATTTGGTAATATATAGATTTGTAAAAATCCTCTTATGCACACACACACATAAGTATACATGGATTCATTTACATACATACATACATACATGTAAATAGTTACCTAATTTATATTTTGTATTTCAACTCAATATCCCCAATATAGCCTATAGTTATGTTTACAAGTATATACATATAGTGATAATATCTTACGGTACATTTAAGATAAATAATTATAAACCAGATTATCCACACACACACACACATACATATTTCATCATCTACTTAGTCCATATCTAGGTCTGAATATTCTCTGATGTGTATATGTATATTGGTCCATTTAGATCTAGAATCTACAATATTGGTGCTAAAGTAAGCCTCTTTTTCATAACTTGAAAGGCTTTTTCACACTTATTAGACCAAACAAAATTTGTTATTTTGACTTAAGAGAGGTGATGGGATTAGATATTTTGGAAAAATTTGGTATAAACCTCATGTAGTACCATGATAAACCATAAAAATACATACCTCATGCAAGTTTTTGGGTGTTGGGCATTCCATAATGGCTCTAATCTTGGTTGGATCCATTGAAATTCCTTCTCTAGAGTTGATATGTCCAAAGTATTAAAATCTTCTTTGGAAAAAAATTTAGATAACTTTCATAGACTTTATGCTTCTATAAACACTACAAGACTAAGTGTAAATAATCAACATGCTCTTCTTAATTTTTAGAATTGATGATAATGTCATCTAAAAATAATAACACAAACTAATCAAGTAATATCTGAACAAACTATTCATAAGGTTCATGAATGCTTCAAGTGAATTCATTAGTCCAAAAGGAAATACAGTGAATTCATAATGCCCATAACGAGTCTTAAAATATGTCTTTGGAATTTCTTCCTCTTGATTTCTCAACTAATGGTACCCAAAATGAAGATCAATCTATGAAAACACTATTTTACCATGCATTTGATCAAAAATATCATCAATGCAAGGTAAAGGATACATGTACTTGATTTTTTCCTTTTTAAACATTCAGTAGTCAATGCCAAAATCAAGGGTTCCATCCTTATTTTTGGAAAAGACCAGAGGTTCACCCCAAGGTGAAACACTTGACCAAATCAATGTTTTGGAAAACTTCTTTTGAATTTATGCCTTTAACTTGATTAAATCAGTTGTTTTCATTCTATAGGGAGCATTAAATTTTGGTTTTAACCCTTAAATGATATCAATAATGAAATCAAATTCCTTTTTGGGAGGTATAACTAGTAATTCATTTAAAAAAACATCCTGAAACTCTTGTAGAAATGGATATTATTCTAAAGAGGGTTATTTAGATTCACCAATTTCATCCATTTTGACTAGGAATTTTTGGCATCCCTTCAATTGAGCCTTTTTCAATTGAATAGATAAAATTTTCCTTGATTTTAACTCTCATTCATCTCCCTGGAATTGGGTTTGATTTATAAATTCATATAAACACTCAACCTTCTTAAGAAAGTAATCAACTTCATATTTATGTTTAAAGAGCCAATTCACCCTTAAGATCACATCATATGAACATAGTGGTGTTGCATAGAGATAAATAACTATAGTTAATTCTATAAATTTTATTTTAGAATCAATAAGACATTTATCAACCTTAACCTTGGATTCATTCCCATAATGAACTGAATAAGCATTTGACATAAAACCAACTTTCCTAGATAATTTACTTAACATTCTAGGAGAGATAAAGCATTTAGTAGCTCATGTATATATCAAAATAGAAATGGGTTACCCAAAACAAATTACATGATACTTCAATGGGAGAGGATTGAAATTATACTTGATGTTTATCCATTACTATGTGAATACACTATTGAAAAGTTCCCTACTATGATGTAAAGGTGGATGTATTCTTGTTTTTACTATATGTCTTACATCGAGGATAATCCTTAACAAAATGATCTACTCCACATGTAAATCACCCACTAGGTGCTCCTTTCCTCTCATCAAGATTAACACCCTTGAATCCTTATTTGAAACTACCTTTAGGTTTCATATTCCCTTAAACATTATTGAATATCACATTCTGGATATTGAACTAGTTCTTGGAATTCCCCTTCCATTTCTAGTTTTTTCTTAAAGTGTGTCTTTAACTTCCAAACTTATTTTTGAATTTTTATCTAACCTCTTTAAGTGATTCTAGATTTTGATCCTACTTAACTACCTTATCAAAGACTTGGGCCATGGTGGATGGTTTATTCACATCTACTTTACAATAAATTTATGATTTTAAGACCATAATGAACTTCTTGATCCAAAAATGTTCATCTTTCTAATACTGTGGAACATAATTCAATATTTTTGTGAATTGCTCCCAGTATTTGTTTACCAATAAATTCCCTTTCTTCATATTCAATAATTATATTAATTTATGATCAAATTATGGTTGGTGTATTCATCATGATCTTAAACGAGTCAAAAACTACTCCTAAATGGTGGTAGTGGAATCAAGGTTTTCAATCTTCTTATTACCCCACCAAGTTACTTATTTAATAGCCAATTGGTAATCTCCCCACACAAATTTAGTTACCTCAAAATAATTTTGAACCTCTAAATAATTTTCCATTTCAGTGAGATAAGCTTCAACCCCATCACCCAGTACCATACCATCAATCTTGGTTGGGTTCTCTTTCTTCATATCATGCACAAGATCTATATCTACTTGAGCTCTAACCACTTACTAACCTTCCTTGTGCCCCTAATCCTGAGGTACTTCCTATTCAATAGGTTGCTCTTTTGGAACCTCTTACTTATCTTCCTCTTTAGGTCCATGAACTTATCACTCTAGAGATACTATCATATATCTAGTCTCATTCATGATAATGAGTATTAGATTGAATTTTGTAGCTTGTTCTTTTCCTATCTGATTAGGATCAACTTGAGGGTGTGTATTTGAAGTCCCCTCACCACTCAATTTACTTCTTGTTATTCTCCTCACTTAAAATTAGTAGAAGATATTTATGCTAGTGGACTCATTTGGTCCAAGCATTAAACTTGGCTTTGATACCACGATGTTATAACCCCACTGGGTTACACTAGAGTTACACAAAATTTTAAAAATAAAAATAAATGTTACACTTATACAATTATTAAAAATATCTATTCAATCATTGTTTGACTACTAAATGCATCTAAAGCAATAAATACAAAAATATATCAACCCACTAGTTAATAAAATGATTCTTTTAGTTTCCAAATAGTCTATAGTAAATTAAAATATGAATATCTCTCACAAAATGAATAGTGTAAAGAATCAAGTATAATAAAATATTGATATAATCCGTATTTTAGTTATTAATAAGCCTACAACCACTACTATCATAATATTTAAAATTAATCACATGCCACACAACCACTAATGTGATGAATATCCATAAAATAATAATGTACTACATATTACATTTTAGTAAAAAATTTAAATATACAATAAAGTATGTACAATAGTACAAATGATCCTCATAAACAACTTAATGATCCATGTATGTATCCATGAGTGTGATCCCAATGGTTGAAAAAATTAAACAAAGGGAGATTATTATTAAAATGATTAACCTCTAACCACATACCATCCATCTCTCACACACCTCTCACTAGGAGTGGCCCTACCCTTTATGGAATGGCAAAGAAGAATAGCATGGATATCAAGAAATTAACTCGAACCCATGTGTGTAGAATAAATAATACATTCATCAATCATATAGACCATAGAAACCAATCCTCTATCTAATATGAAATCAACATAAACATGTAAACTAGAAAGTACAGTGTAATGGCAATGTCTTAGCTATAACATTACTTTGGCCAAAGTTTACATTATATAAATTAGATCTAAGGATTGGAGTCAATTTCACTCACACAAAACTCTCTACTACTAAATTATAATTATCAAATGATATTAGGGGATAGGTAAATGAGTCGTATACTAGACCTTCATATATCTATCACCTATTATCTAATATTTAATAAAAATTAAATATATATTGTAGTAGCATACACTCAGTCCAAAAATAATGTAAAATTCATACAATAATAACTTATCCATCATATTATTTACATTTACTCAACTTCACTAGTGTTATGTATAGGTTTATAAAAATGAACTGTATTAAAAACTATAAATATATAGGAGACTAGAACAAGAATCCATGACTAGAACACTATAATTATTTCATATCTTTATGTTTCATTTCAAACACAATTCATATAATATCTCAAAATATTTAGCTCTGTTAACATTATATTTCATATGAGTCTCAAAATAGCTCATAAAACACAATGATGTATCTCAACTTTATTCTATACTTCATTAACAACTTTATAAACTTATTCCCTCATTTAATATTATGTGAAGATATCACATATCATAACTAATATGCATGTACAAGCTATATAAATTTAATGATATCCTATAATAATTATATTTTCAATGAATAATTTCAATGAATATAACATCTAAGAATATGCCTACATCAAATACATACAAGCCCATACCTTTTTACTTATTTCAAAAAAAATTACCTTAACATATAATCAATGGACAAATTTACATATAAAAACATTCAAACACATATGCATACACACATGTGCACACACAAAAATTAAATTTCACATGCAAAAAAAATAAATTCACGTTATCACTTATATCTTTACAAATTCATCTAAATGCAAAACAATATAAGTTCATGTAGATAAATTAGTGTTGATTTGACTAAATATTTGCATATTTAGTTCTTCTTGTAAGTATGTATTTGCATATACATTATTTTATACTTACTAATAAAATAAATTCATAAATAATTACATTACCAATTCTATGCACTCAGAATTCATCATTATATTTAGGATTTGTAAAAATCCTCACACACACACACACACACGCACACACACACACACACACACACACACACACACACACACACACACACACACACACACACACACACACACACACACACACACACACACACACACACACACACACACACACACACACACACACACACACACACACACACACACAATTATACATGGATTCACTTACATACATACATGCACAACTAGTTACCTAATTTATATTCTATATTTCAACTCAATATCCCCAATATATCATATAGCTTTGTTTACAATAATATACATTTAGTGATAATATCTCATGGTGTTTAAGCTAAATAATTATAAATCTGATTATACACACACACACACATACACAAATATAATTTTATTTTTGGTATATATACCTTGAGTTTTAAATACTTGTTTTCCTATCACCCTTCCATAATATGCCAAACACAAAAACCTAGGCCATTAATGAACCAAAGACAATCACTCAACACTATAATCCTGCATAATTACTTTTCCCCACTTAATATTTCAAGAAGTATTATGCTACAAACTTGATATTATGTTTATGGGTTTGGTCTTCATATTATATGGCTCAACCTCAACTATATAGGCTTGAGGATGGAACCAAGTTCCATCCTTAGGTATATAGACCTAAAACCCTAGGGTTTAGAGTAATTTTTTCCCAAGATATAACATTTCACACATTCAAACAAGTTTAATAAAACCCATATCAAAACCCAAATTTTTCCTACCATTAAAATTTACAAATATTGAAAGATGAACTGACCTAGTTATATGGTGCCTATCATTTCAATGTGTGAAATGCTATACCTTACCCACATTTGATCAAAATATTTTCCTTTTCCTTTTGTCTTTCCTCATTCTTATACTTTTATCCTCTCTTATCCTTTTCCCCAAAACTCATGCACATTTTGCATGTCTAGATAACTCTCCTACATCTCCATGAGTTCACCATCATGCATTTCCAATTCATCAATACTCAAACTAAACCAATGGTTAGTAACTTTAATAATTAACCCTATTATCTACATGGAAACAAACTTAAACCCTATAAGTCCCAAATAGAGAACTCATCTCCCAAATCATATCAACAAATAAAACCTAATTCCTTTTCATGATTCCTAAATAACCTATGTTCTTTACCTTTTCACTTCGTGACATC